>JAFEMH010000024.1:940000-1454489 GCA_022495995.1 Adenophora triphylla var. japonica
TTGCTGGACTCACTATCCCGATGCGAATACATGTCCTCTAATTTGAGAAGGTGATATGGATTAACTTGGTAAAAATACAATTGAATGTAGGACAAAATCAAATTAATATTACATTGAAAAAATGAGGACATATGAAAAGATAGGACCGGCCCAGTCTTTTTATACCCTGGCCTGGCCTGGCCTGGTAGGAGTAAGATTGGCAAACGCAATTGCATGAGCAACAAGGTTATAATCGTAATCTAACCCATGCATATGTTTCCCTCCCGGACTCATGCCTTTTTATTCAAACTCACCTCCCGACGCTACACAGTACAAGTCTGTCGATTTCCTCTTCACCTACTTTCATTTGATTTTCCTTCTCTCTCTTTCACACTTCCACTTCCTAGTTCCTTCAATCAATCCCTAATTCTCTCTCTCTCTAGATTTCTGGTTATCCTCTATCAGAATTGTCCATGGAGATCAAGTTTGGAGCGACTGATGATAGTTGTAATCCGCCTCCCATGCCTAGTTCTAGTTCTAGCTACTCCATTTTGCCTAATCAAGGATTTAATGGTTAGTATGCCTCTAAAACCTGAAACCCTTTTTTTTTTCCTACCCAAAACCCTTTTCTTAAAACCCAAACTCCCTTGTTTTTAACCCCCCCAAAACCCTTGTTTTTGTTAGAATCTTTGATTGTTAATGTTCTTTGTACAAATTAATTATATGTTGTTTACCTTCTTTTTCAATCTTATCTTTTTTTTTTTTTTTTTTTTTATACATTGTTTGATTTGTTAGGATATCCCCTTTTTATACCCTAAACCCTTATTTTTACTCCCTAAAACCCTTGATTTTTTGTTTTTTTTTTTCCTTTAGAATCTTTGATTGTTGATATAATTCGTACAAATTATTTATATATTTTCCCTCTTTTTTCAATGCTGTCCTTTTATGTTTACATTGTTTGATTTGTTAGTATATCCCCTTCTAATTTGTACTGTTTCATCTATTATAATGTCTAAGTCATTCTTATAGATATATCAATCCCTTATTAGTGCATCTACTTATATCGTAAGACCTCTTTCAATTGCCTCAGTATATTGCCACATCATTGTCAAGTAAATAGAACAATCTTGAATATTTCTCTACTAGAGTAAAGCTATTTTCTCAACTTTCTAATGACCCCCACATAACAAGAATGTGTGAGAGTCACGGATTGCATAGAAAATTGGTGAAAACTAATGAAAATAAATCACAAAAAGTACACTCTAATAAAGAACTTTTAGTTATCGGTAAAAATCTTTTCACAGCTATTTCATCAAAACAAAGAGCTATGAGAAACTCCCATTGTAGATGCTCTTATTGTTATATATGTGTGTGTAAGCTCATAAGTGTGAATATATTGTTTATTGATTTGACCTTTTTTGTTTTCTCTTTTTCGTGGTTTATAGGGTTGATTAAATTAGAGAAAATCACTAAATTGATAATGTAGACAGTTTTGTGCATTCATTAGGAAATTCTGTCAAAATCAAGGGTGTTAGAAGTAGGAAAGAGGAAGACCTATTCTAACATTGACATTAATTAAAAAGAAATATATGAATGAGTTTGGTGTGTATCACCTTGTTTTGGATCAAACTGAATGGCCGAAAAGGACTCATGTAGCGGGTCCCTAGTGATTGAGATTGAGACCAGTGGCAGATCCAGAAGTCAAAATAGGTGCACAAGCTGAATTGAAAAAAAAGTCAGGATTGAACCAGGTTCACTTACTTGAATTGTCGGGTGCACGTACACTCAATATACATAACAAGTGTCTGCCTCTGATTGAGACTGTGGTTGAGTTGAGATGTTTTATAGTTTGATTGTTTATGATTTCCCTTTCAAGTGTTATTCTTTCATGTTGTGTGAGTAAACCTAAGTGTGTATAGACTATCATAGATTGGCTTTTTCTTTGTTGATAAAGTTTGATTTTTTACAATACCACTTTTTAATGCAGTTACTGTTTTTATTTATGTGTATTCAAGCTAAAAAGTTTGTATAACTTTCATCTTTCCCCCTCCCCTTTGTTTTTTGATTATAAATTTTGATCGTCTATGCTATACATTTTTGATGCTCTTTATTCTCATTTATGTGTCTATAAGCTTACAAGTTCGTATAGATTACTTATAAATTTTTCCATATCCTTTTGTAGTTGGAACATTGATAAATTTTAGGCCAAGAAATGACATCATGGTGGGTGGCACATCTGATGTGAATCTTGAGGCTTCGGTAGCCAGAGTAATTGAGAAAAGAAAGATAAAAGAAGAGTTACTAACATATGGGAATCTCAATCGTCGACGGGAGCTCGAGAACGAAGCAATTAACGAGCTTATTTTAGAGGGGGGACTTGCATTGAGACAGCCTGAAGGGGTTTCATTGGTGAACTTAGCAAATCACAGTTCGATGGATGGAAATACAAACCAAAATATCACTGATGGTTTACCCTTTCAGCGTCAGCCAGGAGTTACAAATGAGGCTCCATGTAAGCCTGTCATTGATCTGAGAAAAGCAGTCCTTCTGGTGAGTAATTAACTGCTCTTATGTTTCTGTTACTTTAAATGAATAATTTCTTTTTTCATAGTGTATTCTTTGAAGATTTGTGCTCATAATATTATGTAGTCACAGTGTTTCTACTGAACTTGGTGAATTTTATGCTGTTTAAAGTTATTGTTTGCCTGAAATGTCCAAACTATATTGTTAAGTTTATTGGTGGATATAATCTGACATAATCTGGTGATGTGGGTGATAAATACACATTTTGTTGCAATATATGCTAGTGACAGCACCAAAGCTTGTGGTTGCCTTAGATATTCAAAACGATGCAATATTCATTTTCAGTTGCACGAATATTGAAACACATGTTATCAGATAAATCTTTGGTTAGATGCCTATGTCGTGTAGTGTCTATTATCCTTTCCAGCGGACTGATAACTTCTCCCCTCAGGTTATCAATTGTTAGATTTGGTTAAGTACATAATCAGATAAACCCTTGGTTATATTCCCATTCTTGTACCGTCAAATTCCACCCATACTCCATATCTCCCTTGTCGCTTGCGCCTCTACTGCCTATCCACATTATGACTCTAGTCAGTTTGGTTCACTTCAATTTCAAAGTTTAAATGGTTACTACGGCTAGGTAAAAAAAAAAATCAAATTTGCTCTTGATCAAGAGCAAATTTGAAATTTTTTCGACACTCATTTTGGGACGGAGGTTGTTTGTATTTTGGTTTGTTGTATTTAAGAGACTAGTGTTTGTTTGAAGAAAAAACAGCAACAACATTTTGTGAGATTACCTACCTCATTCACTTGGGTTTCTAACTGCTGTAAGGCAAAACAACCATTTCGGCTACTTTAACTTTAGCACATTATTCGCATAGGCCACCCAAGTCTCAAAATATTCATCCTTGCCATTCAAATTTGCCAAACGATTCACATAGGCCTTCAAATTTCAAAATATTTAACCTTACCACTTAACTAACTAAAATTTTGCAAATAAACCCAACAAATGAATGACCGTTTACTCTTTTTCGTTAGTTTGTTCCAAAATCTTCTTTATACCCCTCATTGAATTTTCATTAATTTTCCGTTTAGTTAGTTCAATATCTTCTTTGAATTTAAATTGAGTGGTATAAAAATTAAATTGAGTGGTATAAAAATTATTTGTTGACTGCCGATTATGGATGAGAATTCGTAAATTTTACCGAAACAAGATTAGTAGACAATAAAAATCTAAATCTGTAGTTGTAATTTCTCATTTCTTCAAATTTTATTAACTTTATACTAATTTTTCTTATTCAAGTTTCATGTTTTCATTTATAAAATCTTAATTTTGCTCTCGTATGTACTATTTATAAATTAAAATCGCAACCAAGAATTTAAGATTCAAAAATGTAATTCATGATTACTTTAATGAGGGATATAAAGAAGATTTTGGAACCAATTAACGAAAAAAGTTAATGGTCATCCATTTGTTGAGTTTACTTACAAATTTTTTGTTAGTTGAGTGATAAGGTTGAATATTTTGAAACTTTGATGGCCTATGTGAATCGCTTGGCAAAGTTGAGTGGCAAGGATGAATATTTTGGGACTTAGGTGGCCTATGTGAATAATGTGCTAAAGATGGGTGGCCCAAATAGTAATTTTGCCCTGCTGTAATCTGTTGGCGAATCAGGCATACACTTTGTTTAGAATTGTATTTTATTATCAATGATCAGTCCAATTAACATACAATTTCAGTTTTTCATTAGGGCTACTTTACCTTGTTCACTGAAAATTCAAATCCTTCACGTTTATTACTCATGATTTTTTCTTACTGCGACTTTTTTTCTTCGTATGGTACTCCAAACTTTCTGTGCTTGTGGAAAAAGTGGAGGTTCTTAGGGATATCATGTGGCAATTATCAGGCACTACAAGTTTATATGCTTGATAACTTAGCTTTCATAATACTATTTTGTGATGAAAAAAGAAACATTTTAGGGTTAATAACCATCAAAACGTTTGTGCAATAAAAATTCAAAGGAGTAAAATGATTCTAGTTCCCCTTTCCCTCAATGATTTTACTATTCTACTTGTCATTGCAGCCCAAGACAGCAACATCTGATGCGTTGGCTGGGTCAAAGCGAAAATTTGAAACACCTGATGATGTGGCAGCTGTAGTCAGTAGTAAAAAAATACAGCGGGGGTGGAGTTGTGAGCTTTGCCAAGTGACAACAACTGATGAACAGGGCTTGAAGAATCATTTGAAAGGGAAAAAGCACAAAGCAAAGGAGAAGACAATGCAGAGAACTGCTACTACAATTACATCAGTAGTATCAGATCAATCTAACAAATCTGAACCACCCATTGAAGCTACTGACCAATCGAGTGAACTTGCTATTGTACGTTCAGATAATACAAGTACAAACATAAGCAACACTGTTTCTAGAAATGAGGATGGGAAAATTGTGGAGGACTTGAGTCCTAAAAAGCAGTCCAATGGTGAGTTTGGATTTGAAGAGAAGCATGAAACTGAGGAATTCAAGAACATTGATACACATTTTAGATTCTGGTGCAAAATGTGTGAGGTGGGGACGACAGACGAAGCATCAATGACAGCTCATAGAACGGGGAAAAAACACATGAGCTTATTTATGAAAAAGGGTGGTGGTGTAATTACCATAAAGACCATGCCTGATGATGTTCAATATGTTGACTTAAGAAGGAATGACTCCGCCCTTAAGGAGAAGGAAGTTTCACTAAGCAATGTTGATGATAAAGGAGGGATAGTTGAAGCTGATGAAGTAGAAACAACTGAGAAATGTACAATGGAAGCTCATTAAGTTTTTGCTTGAACAGCAGTGGGAAAGAGTTGTGTGCTTATAGTAGGAAGGATCAAATCAAACGAACAAAATGTTGAATTGAATCGTACCAGCCTCTACTGGGGGTTATTACTCATTTTTGTAGCCAGCTTTTGTTGCCAATCTTCAAAACATTGGTAAGAAATATTTGGCTATTACCATGAGTTCATTGTTGAACTTTGAATCAGACTTATGATTTAAGTACTCTGGAATTAGGAGGGGCTTTTAGAAATGCAACTTTATTAGTTGCTTTCAAATATGCTGGAAGATTATAGTTACTTATGTGTTAATGTCGAAAAAGGTAGAAGCACATAGAGAAAAAACTGGTAGGTGGTAACCTTTATATTGGTTTTCCTGTACTGTCATATTGGATATGTTTTGCTAAATGATTATGCATACCACTAGTAAACACAGTTTCAGTATATATTACTCCTTTCGTTCCAAAATGTTTGTCACATTTGACTTTTTTGTTGAACTTTGACCATAAATATATGACAATTTAATTATGTTCATGCAATTCTAAAAATTCCTATTGATTCACTATTAATAATATTATCAACAACAACTTTTAGAATTTCATGAACATGATTAATCTCTCATAAATTTGTGGTCAAAGTTCAACAAAAAAGTTAAATGGAACAAACATTTTGGGACGGAGGGAGTATATATTATGTGCCACCCCTGGAGAAGATCTTTTAGGCCATGCATAACAATTTTATGCACCAATTTCTTAAATGGGGCCTCGATAAATCTGCAAAATTGTCGTTTGAACGAGTTTCTTGAGCACGAAACGATCATGTTGAAAGCTTTTTTTTTTTTTTGGTAAAATGTGTTTCGTTTTGCTTCCTTTAATTTAGGAGTATCCTTCTTTCAATTGGTCTATGCAAGCGACATTATCTTCAAACAATGTTCTTGGTGCTTCTATTTTTGAAATTAGCCCACATCTCTTGAATGTGTTGAATCATAGTACACATTATCGGCTAGACTCATGAATTGCTATTGACCTTTTTTGACAGCTATCTTTTGTTTTGCTATGCCAACATTTGTTAATAAAAATACTCCCTTCCATCCGTCCCACAATTACAATAAATGTTGCACTTTTTATTTTTATTTTGGTTCATCCCAAAATTGATGTGCCTTTCTAAATAAACAAGAAAATTGTATTTTAGTTTGTCTCAAAATAAATGTCGCATTTTTAAATAAAAAAAGGGACGTCATAATTTTATCATTGTTAAGTTAGGTACAAACTTTTTTTTTTAAACATTGATTTGTTAAAATGTTATGACAATCTTGCGTGGGTCAAATATACTGTACTTGCAAAACTAACAAGTGGCGTTCTCGAATTATAGGAATAATAGGCCCTTATCATATTATTATTTGCAATAAAGCATATGATGCCCTTATTATTCTTCTGACTTATTCTACTAGTAACTTTATATTTGTGTTCCATCAGCTAATGTAAAAAATGTCTTGAGTGTGATGATATTTTATAACCCCCCCACATATATCAAAATCTATGACTTCAGAACATGGAATTGGTATTTGAAAACACGAGTATGTTTAGCCTTTTGACATTATTGAAAAAAAAAAAAAGGAAAAAAATTGTAAATATAGTACCCCCACTACACTACACGTTTACAGGGTTTGTTTGATTTTTATAACTAAATTAGTTTTCATTGCAACCACAGTACTTCACCTGTTTTAGATGCTCATTTAAGTTAGCTATTACTTCATCTGTTTTGGATGTCGTTTAAGTTAGCTATGTCTAACGACATCCATTTTTTCAATTAAATTGACATGTGTAATGCATGTTATCCATTTTGTAAGAATAAAACAGGAAAATATTGCAATTGAAACAACACAATTAATAAAAAATTTAAAGTGTAAATTAATAAAATAAAAAGTGAAATAAAATAATTTAAAATGAGTTATAGTTTAAAATTATAATTTACAAATAACCTGATCCCTTTTCCACCCACGCCACACCCCCTTCCTCCTCCCACGTGCATAGCCGCCCCTACTCCTTTAGACCCATACATACTTGAGTCAAACCCATCACCATTTCACAACCATCGTGTTTTACAATCATCTTGTTTCTCTCTCTACACTCTCTTCATCACACTCTGTAGCATTACAAAGCTCAACAGCCGGCCATTGTAGGACAAGGACAAACATTGGGTACATTCCGTTTCAATTTTCTTGATTTCTCTATACATTTTCTTGATTATTCTGAGCTGACTCAATGCATCAAAGAATTTTACTCCGTTTCTGATGACCCCAAGCTTTTCAGGGTCAAGAGCGGTTCAAGAATATCTGGCTTGATATATTTGATGGTTTGTTGTACCTAGAACACAACACAAACAAGCACCGTTAAGGTCAAAGTTGGATGTTACTCCAACTCAGGCCCTCGGGTGTGAGAGTAAGAATACTGAGATTTATAAGACGTTTGAATGTCTTGGAATGTGTGTATGTGTTTAGGGTTTAGAGTAATATGGCTTACTCAATATATTTGGAACTTACCTTGCCCAAGGGGACAAAGGTCTTCTATTTATAGGCAATGGAGAGGTGCTTGTTGATGTAAGCAATGAGATCAGCCCTAGGGGGCACTTTGGTATTTGACCGCCTCCACGTGTCCGCAGCTAATTGGCCCTGTCAGGGAGGGAATATTGACTGTCAAGGGGACATGGCTGAAAGGGACATGAGCCATGTATATGGCTTGGCGCATTAAATGAAATAGTAGGCGCCTATCTGAGCCGCATTGAATGCGTGATGGGGGAGCCGGCAACTTGCATGTCAGAGCCAGTAAGCTAACTTGCTCAGTAAGGCTTGACATTAACCGGGAGTCTGGTGAGATAACCGGGAGTCAGGTATGAGCCCGCGGTCAACATCTTGGGCGCGGTCAAAGGTATTTGACGCGGGCACGGATGGAGCGGTCATACCTCATGCGGGCACAGACCCAGCGGTCATACCTCCTACGGGCACGGACCCCGCGATCATAGATCATGCGGGCACAAATATAGCGGTCAGGATCCCTCCGGTCTTTGAGATGGATGATGCGGGGAGGAACGCGGTCTTGAACTCAAGGGCCTATTTGTCCGCGGTCTTTACCCCAGCGGTCTAGGAAATGCCACATCACCGGTTTCTTAGATCAGACCGACCGTGGGCCCGGTCCAACAGGTACGGGCTCATCAATGGCCCCTAGCTCCAAGTGTGATTATTTATGGTCTGAGCGAGGAGCTACTAGAAACTCGGTTGGATCAGATCGCTACTTTGGCGAGCACCAGTGTTAGCGTTTTTGGTTGTTTGTTGCTTTGCCTCCTGGGCTTATAGGCACATTTGGGAGGCACCAGTGGGAGACACGTGGCCCCTCATGCTCTGCCTCCCGGTTTGCAAGTGGTTCCCTTGGTATATGAAAAGACAGCGCGTGTCAGACACAGAGTGCACGTGTCAGTCATCCAAGGGGTATCATAAATGCAAAATGGGAATTTTTTAAATTTTCAAACGTTTGGAGACGGTTCGTGGTTCGAGGAGCGGTTTGTGGGCTAATTAATACGGGTTAAACGGGTTAACCCGTATATGTAGGCCTTATAAATACCAAACCCTTAAACCTCAAACCCTTTTTACCGTCTTCAAACCTTCAAAGAGCTTTAGAGAGAGAATTTTTGCTGCGAATCTGTGTTTGCGTCTTGCTTCGAATCCCTTCCTCAAGTTTTTCCTTCGTAAGTATTTTGGGTGTTTCTTCTTCATCTCTTTCTATTTCTTTTTCTGGGTTTTAAATGACAACTCGTGAGTTTGGACCCCGCCGTCCTAGGGAACTAGGGGATGGAACCACCCCGGATTACTTTGCCGTTTGTAAACGGACAGGGGGAATATTTAGGAAGGTAGCTTTGGGGTGGCTAAGGCTGTACCTCCATTGTTTTTTGTATTTCTGTGAGAAGTCTCAATGGGGGCCGTTTGTCCCACCCCGGTTGTGGGAGGCCAAGAGAGAATATTTGTTGAACCGTGATGTATTGGTGTTGGGGGATACAAGTAGGTTAAGAAATTTTGTTATGGGGGTTTTGTGCAGGTTTCCCCGCGAGAGAGATTCGGCTCTGAACGCCGTTGAACTAGTTAGGAGAGCGATCCGTGTCCCCGACGAGATAACTGACTGGGAGAAGTGTGAACTAATGGACCCCGATCAAGTTAATGAGACACGGGCACAGGTCTCCGAGGATCTGTCCGATGCCTTGGACGTTCTCCCCTTGAGGACTATTTTTCCCAATGTTGTGCCCGCGGCCCCTAGTGCGAACCCAATTGAGTTGAGTAGCAGTGAGGAACTGGAGCCTCTGAACTTTGAGGTGACCGGAGGCGGGGAGGATGGAACTGAAGTGACCTCTGCCCGTGGTGATGCCACCGGTCTCTTTGGCTCGACGAGCTCGGAGACCGAGGAGGATGACATCGGGGAGGAGGATAGGAGGGTTGCGGGGACCTCAAGGAAGGCTACTGAGACCACATAAATTGTTGATGCTTTTGAGGACTCCGACTCCGAGGAGGAGATTGTTGTGGCCCCTGCCCAGAATAAAGGTAAGAGGCCAGCTGCTGAGGTGAATCCTGATCGTGGCCGCAAGAAGAAAGCCAAGGAAGTGGCTACTATTGACTGGGAGGAGGAGATATATGAGGTGTATAATGTTGACCGCAATGCCTTCCGTGTCCGCACCCTGGGCCAAGTTCAAATAAAGGGCAAGGAAAAACTGCGGCCAGAAACCATAGCAGATGTCCGCGAGGACAATAGGGCCTGCGTTTTTTACGGAGCTCAATTTGAGAATGGTCTGAGGCTGCCCCTAGATCCCTTCTTCTACTTTTTCTTGGAGTTCAACAGTTGCCTCCCCATGCACCTGACTCCCAATGCCATTAGGGCTCTTGTTTCCTTCATAGCGGTTTGCAGATTCTTGGGCTATGAACCTACCCTCGTCGGGCTTTATGCTTATTACCAGAACCAGATCACCCATGGTAATCTGAGCCTGAAGGCCAAGAATTATTCTGTCCGTACCTTCTCTCCTCCCTCAAATAAATTTGACCAGTGGAACCAGAGGGACATCCTGGTTATAGAGTCTAGGTTTGGATGGCCTTTCTCAAAACCTTCGAATCCAGTCCCGATGAAGGTGTCCATCAAGAATTATCCCAACCCAGCTCCCTCCGAAAGAATGCGCATTGCCTTGGAGAGATACCTGGCCAATTATTTAGACAGCGGGGAGGAGCCTGTATACGACGTGGGCGCCATCGTTGAGTCTGAGCCCTTATTAATCTACTCGGGGGTGGCTCCCCGCAGGGAGGGCGCCCCACATGCCCCCAGAGTAGAAATAGAACCCATGCCCCGCGACCCTGATTGGAGGGTGCACGAGCACTACCAGTTTGAGGCCGATTGTAGGACCTGTATGCTGGGCGCTGAAGGCGAGCCTCCAGAACTAATTGGTCTCTGACTCCTTATAAAACTGTTTGTAAATTTATCTTGCCTTTGATTTTTTCGAACTGCTTTATAACCGATTTCTGTTTTCTTTCAGAGTAGACCCCGAAGAGTATAACTTCTGATGGCCCCTCTAAGTGCCGCTCAGATGAAGGCCAGGAACCAGAAGGCCAATAAGGAAGCTGCGGCGAGGAGGCAGGCTGAAATGGCTGGGGTAGCGGGCAAGGATAAAGGTGTGCCCGTTGTCAGCAGGAAGACTGGGGAGCCTCTGACAAGCTCCAAATCTATCCCTACCACTGGAAATCTGCCTCCACCCCCCAAGGGTCCTCCTCCTGCCCACGCTCTCCGCGCATCCTCTCCTGGCCGCACCATTTTCTCCGGGCATAACCAAGAGCCCCGGAAGAGGACGGAGAGGGATGGAGACTTGGGGCACAGAGAGAGGGGCTCCAACCTTCAAAAAATTGGGGATGCACCCCTCCAGGCCGCCACTACCAGCGCCGCGGTCTCATCCACTTCTCCCCCCGTAGGGGGTTAAATCTGCTCGATCTCTTACCCGGTGGCCCCCCTGACCACCCGCGAGGAGACACTGGCCCTCAGGAAGAAGCTCTTTGCGGTGCCTGCTGTGACCGGGGTGGACATGTATGCCCGAAATGTCAACAACTCCTCATTGGGGATCAGGCTGGTGAACCGCCTCTACTCTCCGGACTTCTACCAGAACGTAGTTGTCAAGGAGAATGCCTCTGCCTTGGTCGGGGATATAGGCCTTGCCCTTACTAAGGTTGGGACTTTTCTTCCCTTTTTCTCTTAACCATTCCTCCTTCTGAATTTTTCTAACTCTCGATCTCTCCTCGCAGGCGGGCAACAAGGCAATGAGGTTGCGGGAGTGCTGCGATAATTTGGCCGCCGAGGTGGATGAGAAAGTCAAGATCCTGGCGGTCAAACTTCGCGAGCAGGGAGAGCTGGAGGAGAAGGTTCAGACCCTGAACTCCCTCCTTGAAGACAAGGAGAAAACCCTCTCCACCAAGGAGGCTGATCTGAAGGGTTTTCAGGAGAGGTTGACGGAGGTGGAGGAGAGCTTGAGGAAAGCTAAGGGGGAGAGGGATGAGCTCCGGGGTAAGAGAGCCCAGTGGGAGCCAAGGAATGCCGAGCTGTGCAAAAGGCTGGAGGCATCCAAAACCACCATCTCTACTCTGGAGGCCAAAGTTGATGAAATCTCCGAGCAGCTGCTCCCCCTTAAGCAGTTTCAGTTGGAGAGGGATGCGCAGCTGCTCGCGGCTCGGAAGGAAGCGGTGGAGGAGTATAAAAACTCCGAGGAGTTCAAGACCTGGCTGAATGATGAGAATCTGGCTCAATACGAGGCCGGTGTCCAGACACAGATTCGGAACTTCGCGGCCACGGGCAAGTTCTCCGTGCAGCAGTTGGCCGTGATCGGCTCACTGGTTGCTACTGACGCGGAGTGCCTGCCCGGGCATGCGTTAGTTCCTCTATCCGCGGACGAGGTCAAGGTTTGGAGGCGCGCGGCGGCCTCCTTACCTCCCGTGGCCGAAGTAACTGCCCTTGGCCTGATCGCTGAGGTGGATGCCCTGAGGTTCGGGGACGAGGCGCTACCTTTGGAGGATGCCCTTGCCCGCGTTCTTCCAAATGGGCCTGCTATAGGTGATCTGTTTCCTCAGCGGGCAGCCCCCACTCCGGTCTCCGCTGAGCCCTCATCTGATCCTATTATCGAGATTCTTGTGACCGGTCTTCCTTCTCCAACCTCGACCTCAGAAACGGGCACAGGAGTTGCGGCCACAGATATGGTCACCGAGGACCCCAAGGACCAAGCTCCTACAGTTTAGGATTTTTGCTTTTTCTTGTTGTGTAATAGATGGTAGGACCCTTGTAAATTTTTATCAATGAATTGAAGCATTTTTCTCAACTATTTCTCTTAATTGTTTGTCTTGTAGGCTGTTTTGAGTGTTTGGCAATTTTTGAGTACCTTGATACTTGCATTCTTGCTCTTACTTTTTCCAGCGCTTTTGACTTGCAATTAAATTTTATACTCTCCTTCTGCGGTCAAAAGCTTAATAGGCCCTTTGCCCGCATTTTTTGAGTTTTCCTAACTCTTTATTCAAAATCCCTTGGGTTTTTTGTGAGAGTCAGCCCTATTTTTCTGTGACCGCGTTTGTTTAGCCTTGTGGCAAATTTTGAGGCCTTAACCCCGTTTGTCTGTTTGGCTTTGTTAAACTTGTTTGATCACTCTCATCCATTTACACTTATTTCCAGCCTTGCGAGATGTGGTGTAAGTCAAAAGCAGCCAAGGCAAGCTACCTTCATAGGGCATGTAGAATGTGGCCGTGAGGCTATTGTCTACGCAACAGTGGGTAGGAGCATATTTAGCATAGAGGCCCTTTAACCCACTGACATCTGTATCCCCTTATTGGAGGTTCACGCTTTTTGACCCTTTGTTCAAAACCCCTTGGGTTTTTTGTGAGGGTCTTGTGGCGATCAGGTAAACGAGCTTATATGTAGGCCTTTGTTACATACAGGCATGCGAGTAACGGCCCTAACGAAGGCCTTCGCGCAATTAGTGGGTCCGGACTTCAGGTCATTGTCCCCACTAGAATCCGTAGGTACGGACGTAATGGCCTTTGTACCTACGTTCATCTATATCCACTTTTTCTTGGTTGTGTCACGCGAGCAGGACGGAGTATCCTCCCCGCGATCGAGTACGGGCTTAATGGCCTTTGTACCCATATAGGCTTGCGGATCTTAATGGATCTTTGCGCATCAGTAGGTAGGAGCTCATATGTTGGCTCTTGAACCTACTGGCATCCACCTGCGGGCATCCACTCCAGCTTTTGAGGCTGGTGGGAATAAAGTTACAATAGTTTTGCACAAAAATTTGATGGCAACTTCATACTAATATGTAGGGGTCTATACTCCCTCAAAAAATTACAACGATTTCAAAAGAAGTACTTTCTAAGATGATCACTATACCAAGTGTGCTTGAGGTCTTTTCCTTCCTTTGTCCGCAATATGTAGGTGCCTTCCGTAACTATTTTGGTGACCTCATACGGACCCTCCCATTTCGGGGACAGCTTGTTGAAACCAGGTTGGGTCCCTTGGACCTCCACCTTTCTGAGTACCCAATCTCCAACTGAGAAACTCCTCCTACTTACTCTTTTATCGTGGTGCCTCTTCGCTTTCTGTTTGTAGTTCACCATTTTTTCATTTGCCCGCATTCTCTTTCCTTCGAGATCGTCCAGGTCACACCTTCTGTTTGCCTCGTTTTGAGACTCATCGAAGTAGGTGACTCTGTACGAGGGTAGGGCACCCTCAACTGGAGCCATTGCCTCTGACCCATACGTGAGTGAGAAAGGAGTTTCTCCTGTAGAATTTCTTATAGTGGTGCGGACAACCCATAATGCGGTCTGGAGCTCGTCCTGTAGGGTTTCCGAGGGTCCATGCGCAGCGGAATAAGCAATAACTCGAAAAACCCCAAGCCCTAGAATCCGTTCTAGATGAATAACTAAGAAAGATGAAATAGAAATACCAACCTTGAATGCTTTTGCCTTTGATAAACTTGACCCAACTCCAGATTGAATGACCTTGTTAATCCTTGATGAACGAACGGGAATCACGAACCAAAGATCTTGACGAGCGAAGATCCTCTATGTGTATCCACGCGATGAACGAACCCTAGAACTCTTCTAGGAGGATTGCTAGATCCTATTGATTGAAACACCTTTCAATCAATGAAGAACAATGGATTTGGTAGTGTTTGATTCTCAATTCTCAATTGAAATCTCTCACTCTTGGTGTTTCTCTCAAGCCAAAACGTTCTAATGACGGCTAGGGCAACTAGGGGTAAGTATTTATACGTTATAAAACTTTTCCCCACGTGAAAACCCTAGTTTTAAGTCAATTCCGCGTCAGTCCAGTGCCCAGGGGACGAGTCGTCCCCCAGGGGACGAGTCGTCCCCACGGCACCCGGCTTCGAATACGGCGTCCCCTTTAAGGGGAATAGTTGGTTCTGGCCTGGGGACGAGTCGTCCCCTGAGAACAAAAACTCCATATTCTTCATTTTTGACAATTCGTTCGATGCGTGTGACCCCATAGGACTATATTATGTTGGCAATGAGTTCGATCACATCGATCCTCATAAGACATGAGCGGACTCTAGCAAGCCATCATGCCTACCCAAATAATATAATATCAATTTCGATTTTCCTACATAGAACATATCACAATCCCATTGTCACACGATGTTATATTGAACATGAGTCATGGTCCACGTCAACTCATATTGTTCAATGCTTTCTCGTTACCAAGTAAATTGATTAATCGAATGATATTAATCACATTAATTCATTCGGGCATGGCCATGCACTACATCAATCTTACTTACGAGTGGCCTAGCAAACATCTCTCTTTACGAGGGACAATTTCCATCTTGACTTATCATTCTTCCCAACAAGAATCATACCATGCCAATGATAGCCCTTATTGTCATCCGGTTAAAGACAACGTTAAACTATATCAAACATGATATTCATCGAGTGGAAGACGATGATAATCTCAGGTTAAAGGATATCAATGATATGACTATATGAGATTTAATTATGACATATGACCATGACATAAATCTCATAATGGGTCAAGTCCAGTACCTTGTTCTCTAACAAGTACCCATGAATCTAATGTGCATCTCCATGCATATAATCATCACATGATTATCCATTAGACTTCATACTAGTGCTTCATAAGTACTAGGGACACGATTATTATAACTAAACATGCAAACACATATAATAATCAAAGAAGCAATCTCATATATATAAATGAACAATGACATTACATAAAGGTCTATCTCTATAGGCCTAGGGCACTAACACCTAGTCTCCCACTTGCACTAGGCCCAATCATTCATGTATCTTATACCCATGGACCTAACATGACCATCATGTTTAGCTTGTGGTAAAGGCTTGGTGAGAGGGTCCGAGATGTTGTCATCCGTTGGTACCTTGCATATCTTGACGTCCTCCCTTTCACAGATTTCTCGAATGAGGTGGAAGCGTCTCAAAATGTGTTTGGATCGCTGATGTGACCTTGGTTCTTTTGCTTGGGCAATAGCACCATTGTTGTCACAGAAACGACTCTATCGGGTTAGTGATACTCGGAACGACTTCTAAGTCACTAACGAACTTCTTGATCCAAACCGCCTCCTTAGCCGCATCGATCTTTGCTATGTATTCGGCTTCTGTTGTAGAATCGGCAACGGTGCTGCTTGGAACTCTTCCAACAAACGGCACCTCCATTTAGCATAAACACAAAACCGGTGCGATCTATAGTCATCTTTGTCGGTTTGGAAGCTTGCATCTGTGTAACCCTTTACAACCGGATCATCTTCCATTCCTCCAAATACCAAGAATACATCCTTAGTCCTTCTCAAGTACTTAAAGATATTCTTGGACTATCCAATGGTTCTCACCGAGGATCGGTGGTATCTACTCGTTGCGCTTAGAGCGTACGAGACATCGGAGTCTAGTACATAACATGGCATACATGATAGACCCAATTGCCGAAGCATATGGTATATCACTCATCCTCTTTCGCTCATCATTTGTCTTAGGACAATGAGTCTTGCTAAGAGTAATGCCATGTCCCATTGGCAAGTATCCTCTCTTAGAATTTTCCATCTTTGAATCTTCTAAGGACCTTGTCAATATATGTACTCGACTCAAACCAATCATCCTTCTTGATCTATCTCTATAGATCTTGATACCAAGGATATAAGCCGCCTCACCCATATCTTTCATTGAGAAACATTTTCCTAACCGGGACTTTACGAGTCTCAAGTGCGGGAACATTGTTTCCAATGAGCAAGATGTCATCGACATACAATACCAGAAATAGCACTATGCTCCCACTTATCTTCTTGTATACACAAGGTTCATCTTCGTTTTTGATGAAGCCAAACTCTTTGACTAATTCATCAAAACGTAGATTCCAGCTCCGGAAAGCTTGCTTCAATCCATAAATGGATCTCTGCAACTTACACACTTTGTTAGAATCCTTTGGATCGACAAACCCTTCAGGCTGTATCATGTATACATCCTCAAGTAGGTTTCCGTTAAGAAACGCTGTTTTGACGTCCATTTGCCATATCTCATAGTCGTAATATGCGGCTATGGCAATTAGGATTCTAATAGACTTAAGCATTGCTACGGGCGAAAAGGTTTCATCATAGTCAACGCCATGAATCTGCCTATACCCCTTAGCAACTAGCCTAGCCTTATAAGTATGTACCTTCCCATCCATGTCGGTTTTCTTTTTGAAAACCCACTTGCACCCTATGGTTTTTACACCTTCGGGTGGATCAATCAAGTTCCAAACTTGATTATCGTACATGGATTTGATTTCGGATTCCATGGCTCCTAGCCACTTGTCCGAATCAGGAGTGGACATCGCCTCTTGATAGGAAGTAGGTTCATCATTCTCAATGATTTCTACTTCATTACTTTCCGTCATGAGAAATCCATATCTCTCAGGTTCGGATCGTATCCTATCCGATCTGCGAAGAACTTGTGTATCTTGAACCGGTTCCACAACAGCTTGTGAATTTGGTTCCGTCTCTACTACTGGCTCTATGTCATTTTCAGGTTCTTGAATTTCTTCAAGATCAATTTTACTCCCACTAGTTTCTTTAGAGAGAAACTCTTTCTCTAGAAAGACACCGTGTCGAGCAACAAACACTTTGTTCTCGGATTGGTTGTAAAATTGATATCCTTTCGTTTCCTTAGGATAACCAACGAAAATACATTTATCAGATCTAGGTGCAAGTTTATGTTCAGAAACCAATTTCTTTACATAAGCCTCACATCCCCAAATCTTCATGAAAGATAAGCTAGGCTTTCTTCCATGCCACATCTCATGTGGGGTTTTAGGAGCCGATTTAGTAGGGACCTTGTTAAGTGTGAAAGCGAGCATTTCCGGTGCATGTCCCCAAAGGAAATAGGAAGGTGCACTTGACTCATCATCGATCGAACCAGATCTAATAGAGTTCGATGTCTCCTTTCGGACACACCATTCCATTGTGGTGTTCGGGTGGAGTAAGTTACGAAACAATTCCACAACTTTTAAGATGATCGTCAAATTCTTGGCTCAAATATTCACCACCTCGATCGGATCGAAGTGTTTTAATAGTTTTGCCAAGTTGATTTTGTACTTCACTTTGAAATATTCTAAATATCTCAAATGCTTCACTTTTGTACTTCATCAGATAGACGTAGCCATATCTGGATAAGTCATCAGTGAACGTTATGAAGTACCGAAATCCTCCTCTAGCAATGCTATTCATTGGTCCACATACATCAGTATATACGAGAGCCAACAAATCACTAGCCCTTTCACTACTCTTAGTAAAAGGTGCTTTAGTCATCTTGCCCAATAAACAAGACTCGCAAACATCATATGATTCATAATCATATGAGTCTAAATATCCATCTTTATGGAGTTTAGAGATGTGTTTCTCGTTTATGTGCCCAAGACGGCAATGCCATTTATATGTGTCATTCACATTATTTGGTTTGGATTTCTTACTAACATGATAGACATTATCAACATTATTCTCAACATCCAAGACATAAAGGCCATTAAAAGAATGAGCAACACAATAAAGCATGTCATTCAAATAAATTGAAAATTTCTTATTCGCAATAAGAAAATTGTAACCCTCATTGTCTAAACATGAAATAGAAATAATGTTTTACGCTCAAATTCGGAACATAATAACGGTTATTTAAAACTAAAATTAATCCGCTTGGTAAAGTGACTTCGTAAGTCCCTACGGCCAATGCGGCAACTCTTGCTCCATTTCCAACCCGTAGATCTACTTCACCCTCTTTGAGCAACCTTCTATTCTTTAGTCCTGCACATTTAGGCAAATGTGAGATCCACATCCGGTATCTAATACCCAAGAACTAGAGGTAGAAAGTAAAATATCTATCACATAGATACAAAGTCATGGCAATCTCATTGCCCTTCTTCTTCAGTCCTTCTGATAAAGCTTGCGATTACGCCTCCAATGCCCGGTTTCCTTGCAATGGTAGCACACCGCATCCTTTTGGGATTTGGGTTTAGGCTTCTCAGCAACGACAACCTTTGCCTCCGGTTTAGCAACTTTTGCTTTACCCTTGTTTTTGAACCCCTTTCCTTTATTCACCATCAACACTTGATTGGTTTTCTTGGTAATATTGTTCTCCGCATTCTTTAGCATCCCATGCAATTCAGACAAAGATTTATTCATCCCATTCATGTTATAATTCAGAACAAACGATTATAACTCTCGGGAAGTGAATGCAATATCATATCCGTAGCCGGCTCTAGCTGGATAGGATACCCAAGCCTCTCAAGGTGTTCGAGGTGACCCTTCATCTTCAACACATGAGACCCAACAGGGTGTCCTTCAATCAGCTTGCATGAAGGAAGAGCCTTCATAGTGTCAAACCTTTCCGTACGTGCTTGCAACTGGAACATTTCCTTCAAATGATTTCCCCAAATCATAGGCTTCCATGTGTACAAGGTCCTTCGAAGAGCCTTACACATGGTAGCAAGCATCGAGCAACCAACATCAATAGAATCATCCATATGCTTCTTATGTTGGTCCCTTTCCGCTTTAGTTGCATTAGCGGCCGGCTCGGGTGGAACGGGTCCATCGAGAATGTACAACTTCCTTTCTGTTTGAGAACAATTCCCAAGCTGCGGATCCAATCCACATAGTTATTGCCATTCTCCTCTAACTTGTCCTTCTCAAGGACTGATCGCGATGACATGTTTTGATTATTGTTTACGGCCATTGATCTACAAAGATATGCAACAAGATATGAACACATATAAGTACCAATTCATTTAAGAGATTAATTAACGTATTTCACAAATACTCCCACTAAATTATATAACCTTCTTATACAAACATGTATAATATAATTTAATAGGCTAAGACCCAACTTTAATTTAATTTCAAGTCGGCTATGGCACGACTGATCAAAATTAAACTAAAAAGGTAGATAACATTTATCAATCATATCTATATATGACTCTTAGATCATTATGAGATTATAGACATCATATGTCACATGTTTCAATCTCATCTTATGCCTTAGGCCCAAAACTGTTTTGATAGCCTAATTGAGTTCAACCATGTTAAACGTATAGCAATCACTGTTTGCTCATCTTGATCATACAAAGATAGAATCAATGTACCTCGCTGTGGCGTAGCCTACATGAAACTATCCGTGTACTCACAAGTGTTTAAACATGGGTGGCATAAACAAACTCAAATTACAAAGAAGGTTCAATTTTTCATGCTTATCAATTACATCCCAAGGTTGATTCATGAAAACTATATGAGCATAATTATGAACATGGAATGATGCAACACATATCACATTTGATCAGTAATTACTAGTACGCGGCTACGTGCTCCAAGTTTATCCCACACTTCCATCGAAGTGCATGTGGGGAAGGTTTTGGTGTCCGGCCCAATATACCAAGTAATACTTCACAAACATCCTAGATTAATCACATTAATCATATTAATGAAATTGACATCCCATAATCTAGATTAATCATATTAATCATATATTACAATTTCATAATCATGGTATATCTATATATACAATTACTTTACAAGTAAAACTCATACAATTTCATATTCTAGATCATGCACATCATGAAAATTCATATAATCATATTACACAATTATCATGATTATCTAACTAAGCATCATGAACGGGGCTCTGATACCACTGTAGGGTTTCCGAGGGTCCATGCGCCGCGGAATAAGCAATAACTCGAAAAACCCCAAGCCCTAGAATCCGTTCTAGATGAATAATTAAGAAAGATGAAATAGAAATACCAACCTTGAATGCTTTTGCCTTTGATAAACTTGACCCAACTCCAGATTGAATGACCTTGTTAATCCTTGATGAACGAACGGGAATCACGAACCAAAGATCTTGACGAGCGAAGATCCTCTATGTGTATCCACGCGATGAACGAACCCTAGAACTCTTCTAGGAGGATTGCTAGATCCTATTGATTGAAACACCTTTCAATCAATGAAGAACAATGGATTTGGTAGTGTTTGATTCTCAATTCTCAATTGAAATCTCTCACTCTTGGTGTTTCTCTCAAGCCAAAACGTTCTAATGACGGCTAGGGCAACCAGGGGTAAGTATTTATACGTTATAAAACTTTTCCCCTCGTGAAAACCCTAGTTTTAAGTCAATTCCGCGTCAGTCCAGTGCCCAGGGGACGAGTCGTCCCCCAGGGGACGAGTCGTCCCCTGGCACCCAGCTTCTGAATCTGGCATCCCCTTTAAGGGGAATAGTTGGTTCTGGCCTGGGGACGAGTCGTCCCCTGAGAACAAAAACTCCATATTCTTCATTTTTGACAATTCGTTCGATGCGTGTGACCCCATAGGACTATATTATGTTGGCAATGAGTTCGATCACATCGATCCTCATAAGACATGAGCGGACTCTAGCAAGCCATCATGCCTACCCAAATAATATAATATCAAGTTCGATTTTCCTACATAGAACATATCACAATCCCATTGTCACACGATGTTATATTGAACATGAGTCATGGTCCACGTCAACTCATATTGTTCAATGCTTTCTCGTTACCAAGTAAATTGATTAATCGAATGATATTAATCACATTAATTCATTCGGGCATGGCCATGCACTACATCAATCTTACTTACGAGTGGCCTAGCAAACATCTCTCTTTACGAGGGACAATTTCCATCTTGACTTATCATTCTTCCCAACAAGAATCATACCATGCCAATGATAGCCCTTATTGTCATCATGTTAAAAACAACGTTAAACTATATCAAACATGATATTCATCGAGTGGAAGACGATGATAATCTCAGGTCAAAGGATATCAATGATATGACTATATGAGATTTAATTATGACATATGACCATGACATAAATCTCATAATGGGTCAAGTCCAGTACCTTGTTCTCTAACAAGTACCCATGAATCTAATGTGCATCTCCATGCATATAATCATCACATGATTATCCATTAGACTTCATACTAGTGCTTCATAAGTACTAGGGACACGATTATTATAACTAAACATGCAAACACATATAATAATCAAAGAAGCAATCTCATATATATAAATGAACAATGACATTACATAAAGGTCTATCTCTATAGGCCTAGGGCACTAACACCTACACGTCCAACCATCGTCCTCCTCGTCCCTCCAGGTTTTTCTTTAGGGCGGTCAGGACTAGTTTGTTCGCGGCCTCAGCTTGGCCGTTTCCCTGAGGATAAGCAACTGCGGACTGACGGTGTTGCACCTTCATTCTCACACATTCAGCGGTGAATTTTGCAGAGAATTGGGTGCCATTGTCTGAAATTATTGCTCGCGAAACCCCAAATCGGCAATAGATGTGATCGTGGACAAAATTGATGGTATTCTCCTCGGAGATAGTGGCTAAGCCCTTGACTTCTGTCCACTTGGTAAAATAATCTATGGCCACCACGGGATACTTAATGTTCCCTTGAGCAGTTGGGAATGGTCCATGAGATCAATCCCCCACGTATCAAACGGCCACGATGGTACAACCAAAGTTTGCTCTGTTGATGGTAGTCTAGGGATGTCCGCAAATCTTTGGCACTTATCACATTTTCTCATATACTCCTGCGCATCCCTTCTCATTGTGGGCCAAAAGAATCCCTGGAATTTGATCTTGTCTGAGAGGGTGCGAGCACCAGGATGTCCGCCACAAACTCCCTCATGAACCTCATAGAGTAAGTTGGTGACCATGTGAGCTTTGACACATCTGAGCAAAGGCTTGGTGAATGATCGTCGAAAAAGTACCCCATCGAGGACGAGGTATTTCGCGGACACCGTTCTAATGGTCCTAGCCTTTGCTGGATCCTCGGGGAGGGTCTACTTCTCGATGTAATCCTTGATTTCATCTACCCAATCCCTTACTTGATTCTCAATATTGTTTATCTGAATCCGATCTATAGCAGGTCTCTCCGTGAACTCAATCTGGCAATCTGTCTCTAAGTCAACAATCTCTTGATCGGTTATTCTGGAGAGGAGGTATGCTTCCACATTATCCTCTCTCATGACTTGGTTCAGCTCATAGTAGGTGAAATTTTTGATGAGGGTTTTTGCAAGACCGCAGTACTGAGTTAGCACTGGGTTGATAGTATCATATTCCCCCCTAATTTGATTAACTATGAGCTGAGAGTCGCTGTTGATCCCAATATTCTGAACTCCCAAGTCTCTTGCCAATTCCATGCCCGCTATAATCGCTTCATACTCAGCCTGATTGTTTGATGCCTCGAACTTGAATCTCAAGGCCCTTTTGAACTTCTCCCCGCAGGGTGCGATCAGGAGTATGCCCGCTCCACTAATTAACTTGCTCGCAGAGCCGTCCACGAATAGAGTCCATACTTCTTCTGGACATTCCTTTGGCTGTATAATTTCAGTGCTCGAGCTACTTGGGGCTTCCTCTGATTCTGCCCGCTTTCTTTTTCCAAGGTCGCTGCCCGCCAGTTTGAATGATGATTCTACTACAAAATCAACTAAGGCCTGCGCTTTGATTATCTTTCTCGGGGAGTAGGTGATCTGGAACTCAGTGAGCTCGATAGACCAAGCTAGCATTCTCCCCGAGGACTCTGGTTTGTGTAAAACCTTTCTAAGCGGGGCCTCAGTGAGTACAGTAATAGGGTGTGCAGAAAAGTAAGCTCTTAATTTTCGAGCAGATACAAGCAAGGCGTAGGCTAACTTTTCTATATTAAGATAACGCCCTTCTACGGCGGACAGTGCTTTAGATACATAATAAACTGGTTTTTGGGAGTTATTCTCCTCCCTTACAAGAACAAAGCGGCCTACGCGTATCGGTAATTTCTAAAAACAGAAAAAGTTCTTCCCCGGGCACCGGGCTGCTGAGAAGAGGTGGCTGCCCGAGGTATGTATTGACTTCTTCAAAATCTTGATGGCACTCTTGACTCCATGCAAATTCATCAACTCTCTTCCCCCCTTTTAGAGTTTTGAAGAAGGGGAGGCATCTCTCTGCTGACCGCGAGATGAAGCGGCCAAGTGCGGTGATGCGACCATTGAATTTTTGTACATCCTTCACGAAAGCAGGAGGTTTCATGTCCAACAGCGCTTGGATTTTTTCGGGGTTAGCCTCTATTCCTCACTGGTTGACCATGAATCCAAGGAACTTGCCCGCTTTTACCCCAAAGGCACATTTTAGGGGATTTAGCTTCATGTTGTTGCGGCGCAAGTTTTTGAAGGTTTCCTCCACGTCGAGCTCGTGGGAGTTTTCCTTGGTCTTTATAACCATGTCATCAATATAAGCCTCAAGGTTTCTGCCCAGTTGGTTCTTGAAGACCAGATTGACCATTCTTTGATAGGTGGCTCCTGCATTTTTTAGCCCGAAGGGCATCATTGTGTAACAATAAGTCTTGCCCGCAGCGATGAAGCTACGGAGCGGACATCTTCAGGATCCATCTGGATCTGATGGTAGCCGAAGTATGCATCAATGAAGCTCAATACTCTGTGGCCGGCTATAGAATCCACCAATCTGTCTATGCGAGGAAGAGGGAAGCAGTCTTTGGGGCATGCCTTGTTGAGATCCGTGAAATCAACACACATTCTCCACTTGCCGTTGGATTTTTTGACCATTAACACATTGGCCAGCCATTTTGGGTAGGTAATTTCCTTTATTATCCCCGCTTTGAGCAATTTTTCCACCTCTTCCTTGATCGCGATCTCTTTCTCCGGGGAGAAATATCTTGACTTTTGATAAATGTTCTTGAAGGATGGGTCATCATTGATTTTATGGAGGATTACGTCCTCACTGATTCCTTGCATATCCTCCACCCTCCAAGCGAACACATCACAATTTGCTCTAAGGAACTCGATGAGGATCTTTCTCTCCTCGCAGTGAATTTTCAGCCCAACCTTAACAGTTTGCTCGGGGAAGTGGGAGTTGATTACCACTTCCTCGAGCTCGTCGTTAGGTTGAAGGTCGCTGATCTCACGATTATGCAAGGAGTCAATGATAATAGTTGGGGGGTTGACCTGAGCTCCGGTCAGCGTTGCCAAGGAATATATGATCTCACGGTCAATTGTCCCTTCAATTCCTCGATCAATGTAACCTCCCTCAATTGGGGCCAACTGTTTTGATTTTCTGCTCGTCTTGAGCTCCACCTTAGTGGTATGGAAAGAAAGCATGCCAATTGGAACGGGTGGCGGCACAAGTGCTAGGGCCTTTCCCTTCTTCGATTTGTCCTCGCCCTCTATCTGCGGGCAGGATGTCTGGCCTTTACTTGCTTTTCTCTTCTCCTCAAGTGCTCGGAGGAATCTCCCGGGCTGGTTCTTGATGGTAGCAACCCCGCCCGGGGTGTTAAATTTCACCCTTTGGTGGGGGACGGAAGCAACTATTCCCAATTCGGCCTGAGAAGTTACGCCGAGAATGGCATTGTAATGGGAAGGAAGATCGACCACCATGAAAGTTATCTTGGCCGTCTTCTGCATGGGTTTTTCACCAATAGTTACTTCAAACACGATCGTCCCCTTTACCCCCACGGCGTGGTTCGTGAACCCCTCAAGCATGCCCGCATATGGAGCGAGATTAACCTCGGTCATTCTCATGCCTATCAAGGTATGATAGTAGAGTATGTCCCTGGCCGCCCCTGTATCAACCAAAACTCGGTGTATGTTGGCCCGGTTGATCTTCATATAGATAGTTAGGGGCTGAGTAGAGTGAAATAGGGAGGAGGCAAGTTCACTCTTTTTGAACCCTATTTCTTGCTCTTCCTACGGAGTCATTGCGGGGATTGAGAAAACTTTTTCCAACATTCGGATTTGGAGGGAGAGCTGCTTGTTGGAGGGAGGCTCCTCGCCGATGAAATTAATGTCATAATCCCCCAAATCATCATCATAGTGGTCTCTCTCATTCCTCTCCGGGCCACGCGTATTTTGTGCCCGCTGCTGATTATTATTGTTGGGGGCATTGTTGTTTCCTTTAATCCACTTGGTTAGCTCCCCGTCATTGATTTTTTGTTGGATTATTCGCTTCAGCTGGAAGCAGTCCTCAGTCCCGTGCCCGTGGTCGTTGTGATACTCACAGAACTTAGCCCTACTCCTCTCATTTGGTTTTCGAAGCATTGGGGGAGGAGGAGGAAAGTCTGAGGCTCTCATGATTACCACTCTTGGCTCGGTGAGCTCGGTGTAAACAGTTTCATCTACTGTCTTCCGGAGTTTATTCGACCCACGACCTCTGTTCTTGCCCTGGTTGTTGGAGCGGGCAGGCTCTGGGGTAGTCTCTTGGACTTGGCTTATTCTCTCTTTAGCTGAAGCTCGGGGAGCGGGCCCACTGGGCTCTTCGGCGGATGCAATGGCCGAGGCCCTTTCATACATCTCCTCCACGGTTTTAGGCCGGCTGGAGGCAAAATTCATTTTGAGGAAGGAGGAGCTGAGGCCGCCCTCAAAACAGAGTCTGATGTCTCCTTCCTCTAGGTCCACTATCTCCTCGCTCACCTTCCTGAATCGAGATATGTAATCCTTTGTAGGCTCGCCTGGGGCCTGCTTGACGCGGACAAGATCTGTCTTTGGTCTAGCGGGCACCCCTGCCCCAGCAAAGGCATTAAGGAAGATGCTTCTAAACTGACTGAATGATTGGATGGTCCGGGGCTTGAGGGCTAACATCCAAGATAAGGCCTTGCCCGTAAACGTGGCAGCCAATGCCTTGCACATTACGGACTCATCCGAGGAGAATAAAGCCATTTGTCCCTCGAATCGTCCCATATGGCTCTTGGCATTCTTGGAGCCATCATAGGTGTCCATCTGGGGGGGGGCTTGCCCTTCTAAATAGGTGCCCGGGCGATCTTATCATTGAAAGCATCCATGGTGCGGCCACACCTCTGGGCGGCCTTTTGGTGGGTCTCCCACATTTCGTTCATAAACTTGATAAATTTCGGGCTCTGATTATCAACCTTCTGTTTTTTGGCACGTGGAATCACGGATTTTTCCTTGGCCGGGGCCAAGGGTCTGCGTGGGATTTCGCACGACGATTTGATTGGGCCTCTTCTCCCACCTCCTCGCTGTCCTCCACATGCACCACAATGCGCTTTGTGTCGTCCGCGCTTCGAGGGTTGGTTCAACCCGTTGCCCCCTAGCTTCGACTGGCAAGCGATTTGGCGGGAGCTAGTTGGGTGAACCTTTGTGACCCTTGGGAATTGCCGCAGCCGCCGTTGGCCTCTATCTCGAACATTTCCATTTGAGCATCGGCGATGGCCATGGCCTCGGCGATCAGTTTGGATTTGGAGGCCAGAATCTTTTGCCTCCTCAGGATTTGCTCCGGGGAGAGAGGGGTGGTCAAGGTGGTGTTTTTTATAGGAGCTTGGGGAGTTTTTGGGCTTTTGTCTAGAAGGGCTTGGGCTTTCTCAGCTCGTGCCTCCTCGGTTAGCCGGTGTATAACTCGTTGAGTTGGAGATTTTTGGGGCTGAGAGTGGGCCCCCATTTTGTTGAAAACAGAGTTGGTTTGTTTACCTTTATTAATAGTGGAGGGTGAGGCCTGATTATCCTCCTCTAGGGTCAAATGACCGGCGTTTTCCAAAATTCTAGACATATTCTGTATAGAAAATGATGGGAAAAAGAAGAGCCTTTCGGCACTTAATTTGTTTAGGACACGAGAGGTGTCTTGAAAACAAAGATTTTTTTAACGAGAAAACAAATGAAAGCTTATTCCCGGCAATGGAACTACCCACTGATGACGCCAAGCTTTTCAGGGTCAAGAGCGGTTCAAGGATATCTGGTTTGATATATTTGATGGTTTGTTGTACCTAGAACACAACACAAACAAGCACCGTTAAGGTCAAAGTTGGATGTTACTCCAACTCAGGCCCTCGGGTGTGAAAGTAAGAATACTGAGATTTATAAGACGTTTGAATGTCTTGGAGTGTGTGTATGTGTTTAGGGTTTAGAGTAATATGGCTTACTCAATATATTTGGAACTTACCTTGCCCAAGGGGATAAAGGTCTTCTATTTATAGGCAATGGAGAGGTGCTTGTTGACGTAAGCACGAGATCAAATTCTGGGGGCACTTTCTGGTATTTGACCGCCTCCACGTGTCCGCAGCCAATTGGCCGCTGTGTGAGGGAACATTGACTGCCAAGGGACATGGCTGAAAGGGACATGAGCCATGTATATGGCTTTGCGCATTAAATGAAATGGTGAGCGGCCTATCGAGCCGCATTGAATGCGTGATGGGGAGCCGGCACTCGCATGTGAGCCCAAGCTAACTTGCTCAAGCAAGGCTTGACATTAACCGGAGTCTGAGATAACCGGGAGTCAGGTATGAGCCCGCGGTCAACATCTTGGGCGCGGTCAAAGGTATTTGACGCGGGCACAGATGGAGCGGTCATACCTCATGCGGGCACGGACCCAGCGGTCAAACCTCCTGCGGGCACGGACCCCGCGATCATAGATCATGCGGGCACAAATATAGCGGTCAGGATCCCTCCGGTCTTTGAGATGGATGATGCGGGAAGGAACGCGGTCTTGACCTCAAGGGCCTATTTGTCCGCGGTCTTTACCCTAGCCGTCTAGGAAATGCCACATAATCGATTCCTTAGATCTTAGATCAGACCGAGCATAATTCCGGTCCAACAGGTACGGGCTCACCAGTTTCCAATAAAAAAAACCAGATTTATAATTGTTTTATGATTCGATCCAAGCCCCCGCATTGTGGTTTCACCGGCTGGTTTCTTGATTTTCCCAGATTTGAATTCTTGAGCTGACTCAGTGAGTCAAACACCCAATTTATTTTTGAAGAAAATCAATTGTCTAGGGGGTTATGGATTCATCACATACACAAACTAGAAGGGGTGGCGGAGGTAATACGGCGTTTGACTCACTGAGTCAGCTGGATAAGGCGGTGAGAGATCTGTGATCGGCGGAGAGGAATATGAGCGGTAAACATGATAGGGAAAAGGGGGTTAATGTGCAGGTCATTCTCAGATGCAGGTATGTTTTCTTGGTTTTCGAATTTGATAACAATGAAAAGATTAAATATCATTAAAAAACATTCATACGAATTTGGGGTTTTTTTCCTTTTTCTTTTTCTTTTGAATATGATTTTGTTGGTTTTGTTGATTTGCAGACCATTGAGCGATGATGAAATGAGAGTGCACACGCCGGTGGTGATAACTTACAATGACAATAGGAAGGAGGAGGAGGAGGGGTGGCTATGGAGGTGGGAGGAAGGAGGTGCGGCGTGGGTGGAATAGGGACGGGTGTTATTTGTAAATTATAATTTTAAATTATAATTTTTTTAAAATTATTTTAGTTTACTTTTAACTTTATTAATTTATATTTAAAACCTTCAGTAATTGTGTTGTTTTAATTGCAATAATTTTTCTGTTTTATTATTAAAAAATGGGTCATATGCATTACAAATATCAATTTAACTGAAAAAATGTACTCCCTCCGTCCCACCAACATTGATACCAAATTTCTGGGCACGGGGATTAAGGAAAAATAAGTGAGAGAAAAAGTGAAAGAAAATGTTGTGAGTATGAAGAATTAAATAGGAGAGAGAATGAGTGGGAGGAATAGTTAGGAGAGAGAATGTTGTGAGTGTAAAAGTGAAATAGGAGAGAGAATGAGTGAGGTAAATAGTGAAAATTCCTTTGCTATTTTGGACAGTATCAGTTTTGGTGGGACGGACCAAAAAGGAAATAAGTATCAGTTTTGATGGGACGGAGGGAGTATGTCGTTATCGCTAGTTACCTTAAACGATCATTCAAAACAGATGAATTATTATAGTTTCAAAGAAAATTAGTTTATATATAAAAACCAAACAAATCCTATATTTGGGGTACTATATTTACAATTTTTTCGTTGAAAAAATTATGAACTTAACTGAAGCATGCCTCCTCCCTCCTTATGTTACTTTTGAAAAAATTGATTATACTTTTATCAATAATTTAAATAAAAAATAATTATTATAATAAAAATTTAAAAATTATCATTGTATCATAATTTTTAGTTTTTCATTATGATAATTATTTTTTATTTAAATTATTGCTAGTAGTATAATGAAGTTAATCAAAATTAACAAAAATAGTGAGAAGAATAACCAAAAGTAACAAAAATAGTGGGACACATGGAGTATGCATGAGCTCACAAATGTCTTATTTGTCGACCGTCACTATCCCAATAGGCTATAAGCTATATAGACCATTTACGGGATTTTTTTTATGAATAGTTTCATTTTAAAATAATAATTCTAAAAATAACTAACATTTGAAATTTGAAATGATTTTACAAAATTATCAATTTTTTTGAAACTCGCTACATGGTGTAGCGATTTCAATATTTGACCATTAAACTCGCTACACCAATTAACAAATTTAATACAACTATGAATTAGGAAGTTAGCGTTTTAATTAACTAACTGTAATTAACAAAGTCGCTACACCATGTATCGACTAATAGAAACAGGATATTTTCCTACAAAAAATTCCGTGGGTAAATAGGGAATTTCGTGGGTAAAATTCATTTACCCATGGAAAATGTCCGGAGGATGTCAGTGGGTAAAATTTTGTAAGTAATACTCACGAAATATTCTGTGAAAAATACCCATGGAATATTTCGTGGAAAATACCCACGAAATATTCGTCGAAATTCAAATATTTTCGTTGAAAAATAAGAAAAAATTCACACGAAAAATTTATCCCGGTCGCCGGTCGAAAAATTGTCGGAGGTTATCCACGTAATATTCCATGAGTAATATTTAATATTATTTTTAATTCGAATTTTAGCTACGAAAATTTCCGTGGATAATATTTGTATCAATAATAATATTAAATATTACCCACGGAATAGTTCGTGGGTAATATTCTTATTAAAACTAATATTTAGATTTACTCATGGAATATTCCGTGTGTAATTCTAAATATTATTTTTAATAAGAGTATTACCCACGAAATAGTCCGTGAGAAATAATTTTAATAGTATTTTCATGAAAAATTTATCTACGGATATTTTTGTGGGTAATTATAGTGAATATATTATCCACAAAAATTTTCGTGGGTAAAATTATTAGAATTGAAAAAAAAAATTGAAAATTCAAAAAGCCAACTGTAAAATATAAAAATCTGATTAATAACATACAACATTCACCATTCAAACAAACAACATACCCAATTCTCAAACAATTCCAAAACAACGTCTTTCAAACCAAATAAAACAATAATGTACAAATCTCAAAACAATATATCATACTACAAACCAATTTTTTTTCTAGTAGTTAAGTTTGAGTTATTACCACTACAAAGCAAATAAAAACAAGTCAAATTCATCTATTACGACTCTGGGTGTTGTTACCACCACGACCATCACTACGCCCACTTCCAATCAAAATTATATTCGAATTTAGGTATGGTCCAATAGAATAGTTTGAGTTATTACCAATAGGAGGATGTTATTGCTGCTGTAGCTTTTGTTGGAGTATAGATCTCATCATTTCTTACATTTGTTGTTGCAAACTCTATCTTTTGCCGTATTTGTTCCTTTTCTTACAACAATCTTTCCTTCATTCGCTCTTCCATTTCCTTAACCTGGGTATTTACATGAGTGTCAACTTGAGTGTTTAGTATCTCAGTCATACTTGCTATAATCTCATCCTTTTGTCTCATTTGAGAATCATAGTCCACACTCTGAATACTGGAAGAAAAAGATTGCGGAGAACGGCTGATTAATGGCAAGTCAAAGAAATCATCTCCATGATTTACGAATCCGGGCAATCGATCACCTTTTTGTCGCCCGTGCTGAATGGTAATGACATTCCAAAGTCATGCTCGAAATGGAGGCAGTACAATGCTTTCAATCTCGGTAATTTCTTCCTCAATAGCATTTTAACGAGCATGCCTCACATATGTTTCCTGTCCATTATATATAACAAAAAACAATTAATAATGACAAATATATATATATATATATATATATATATATATATATATATATATATATATATATATATATATATATATATATATATATAAAATAAATTTTATATTTTAAATAAGGAATTAGTGTTAATATAATTTTACTAAACTACTAATAAGTTAAAAAAAATATGATAAATAAATTATAACATTTGTAATGGAAAGGAATATATAGTTGTGGAAAACTGTTTAATGTCATATGTAAAACCCTGAGACTAAACTCATTGAGCTAAACTTATTGATCTGTGTAAACCAAGTAACACCTGTTAGGCTCAATTGGTAGAAAAATAGGCTAGAGGGAAGGGGGTGAATAGCCTGTTTAAACTTCTTTCAAAAACCTTTAGAAAATGGCCAAGTAATATATCAAAAGCTAAACCGATAATAACCAGTTACGCAGCAGATTAAGTATTACTGATTTTACTCGCTCAAATCGGTAAGTACAAGGAGTTTCAAAAAGCAAGTTAAAATGTCATGCAAGTTATATTCCAATAAGTAAGACAAACGAATCAGTTAGGGATTTAAAGGTTGTAACCGGTGATAAAGTTCAACCGGTTACAAGGCAAGAGAAATGAGCAAACACATAAACAAGGGGACACAGTTATTTGGAGAGGTTCACAGTGTTAAATAACTGCTACGTCCTCTACCAAGTTTGGTCAAAACTTGGATTTGTGAAAATGTGCACTATTAATGTCACTAGTCTATTACAAGTTGCAAGCTTTATGATTGAAAGCTGCCTAAAGGAAAGTGATCACTAATGGATCGTGATACAAGATTTGACCAGGTGTTTTCAAGAGATGTGTTCACAAGTTGAACTGATTTCTCTTGGGTGTGTAGTGTGATCAATCAATGTGTTCCAAACATAGCTTGTTGGGGAACACTTACAACAAATGATTGAGTGTGCACATTGTATGTCCTAATAAATAATCTAGTGAATATGAGGACTGATTGACTTGAGCTTCAATGCTTGAGCACTTGCAGTTCTTTACAATCTCACTCTCAAAGTATTCAATGCACCAACCCTCTTCAATGCTCTAAGGAAGGTATTTATAGTGTCTTCAAATGGAGCTGTTGTCTTTGAAGGGGTTGAAGGGATGACTTGGTCTGACAAGCATTTAATGAGAATATCTTCTGCATTGAATGCTTGAGATTTGAAGGACAACCATCTTTGAATTTTCCACTGGATAAAGAAGTTGTTGTGAGTACTGGTAACTTGAACATTCCCTGAAGTAGTTACTGTCAAGGAGGCAGCAAAGTCTTCATAGCAACTGTTCTAGAAATTTTAGCTAAGTTGTATGCTAATTAGGTGAGAACAATAAATGCTTCAACTGATAGAAAGCTTGTTGAAGAAGCTTGACTGATGTAGCAACTAAGGAGCATAGCCGATTGAATGATTCAACCGGTTGAGAGTTGAATCGGCTAAAGAGCATGACCGGTTCAAGAAATATTTCCCAGCCCAGAAATCAAGCCTTTAACACATCAAGAATCATTGTGCTCTACATCATATAGATTCAAAGAGCCTTGATCTTGTTAAACACACACACCCCTCACTTGATTAATCATATAGATTATTCATTTGAGATACACTAGTTATAGTGTAGGATTTGATCTTCATAGAATAGATTTTAGATCTGAGTATTACTCTTTGTACTTTGTAATTTCTCATACTTTATATAAAATCTAACTCTTAGAAAATCCAAGACTAACCATCTTGGTAGTGGATGTAGATCATTTACGATTGAACCACTCCAAATATTGTGTTTTTCATTTCTGCATTTTTATTTACTGTTCTTAACTTATTATTTTGTCTTTATCTGTTTGATCTTATTTTCAGTTATCCAAGTTTTGAATTGTGTTTGAAGTTAATCTTGTCAAAACCCCACTTTTCAGTTTTGTAAAACCGCACCTCAAAATCGCATTATAATATCTAATATTCCGCTGTGCATTTTGCAACTCTACTTGCAGTTTCTTATACACTGCAAGCGGTTTTGTAAGCAAGAGGTTTAGTTTTCAAAAGAGGGCGAAAAATTTGAAATAGCTATTCACCCCCCTCTAGCTGTTTTTCACCCTTGTTGCCACCTTTGGGACCAATAATTGTCCACATCACTGACGCACTCATCTTAAAGTTTTGCAACTTGAAGGCATCCCAGGTTTGCACACCATCATTCCATAACTATTTTGATTCATCTATTAGAGGTATAAGATAAACATTAACATTTTTCATTGTATTCCATGGCCCAGGAATGAACAAACTCAAATACATATAAGGATCAGTCATACATAACCATGGGGGAAGATTATAAACCGTGACAATAACAGGCCAACATGAATAAGATTTTGTCCCTGGTCCAAATGGATAAAAACCATCTGTACATACTCCCAACATTATGTTTCGAGCATCTTCAGCAAAATCGGGGTAGTAAGCATCAAAATGTTTCCATGCTTCTCCGTCGGAAGGATGAGTCATCACACCCTCTTCACGAGGACACTCTATGTACCATCGCATTGCTTTTGACGTATCTCTCAATGGGAAGATTCATTGCAATCTGGGTATGAGCAGCTTATAACGCAACTGCGCTCGAGGCACGCTTTTCTTGTGCTTGGCACTACCCCGACGTGGTGGCTTATACCTACTAAGCCTGTATAATGAACATGAGTTGAGACCCTCTTTTCCTTATAGAAAATCATGCACTGATTCTTGCACGCATCAATTTTATCATTGCCAAGACCGATACGCCCCACCAACTTTTTAGTCTCATAAAAATTACTAACCATCTTATTTTATTCGGGTAGCAACCGTTGCCCCCATGAGAGAATACGATTGTAAGTATGTTGGCTCATATTTGAATCAACCTTGATATTAAAAAGCTCATTCACTAACTCTAACACTGTTGACTTTGCACCAGGATAAACTTTATCATTTGCAGAGTCCATTAAATTCATAAACTTATTTACATCGGGATTGGGTCCTCTGTATTAGGGGTCCAATCAAACTCTGGATTGGCTGCATTTCGAACCATATCTTCCATACCCAAAGACGTCTCTACTTCATAAACCAACTATTCAGGTTGCATAACTGAATTAAGCATAACAGTAGGACGATTTTGAACACTTGTTTCAACTGGATAACGCTCACCGTGCGCTATCCATATCTTGTAACCATCAACAAACCATTGATCCATAAGATGCTTCTTTACAAATCAATTATGATGAAATTTCTTATTCTTGCACCTTTTGCACGGACACCTTATCATGCCATTGTGCATGTATTGGGGATGCGCATTAGGAAACTACACAAAAAGTTCTAAACCCAATATGAATGCAGGTGTGATGCCTCTTTTATTAGGATTTCTACGATTATCCATCCAACTACGATCTTCCCCCAAAATATTTAACTCCTGCATTTTATAACATTATAGTTTTTCGATAAAATGAAAATTACCATTCCCTAAATTTGAATTCCTATCATTACTAACAAGGAACTTTATATAGGTTTAGAATTGGGGTCATGCTTCTATCCCATCTCGAAATACACGATTATATGAAATGCAAATATCATTTTGTATTTATGCCCAATAGTCGAAAATCAAGAAATTTTGGCATTATAACCCCATAGCTCTCCAAGTGCATGACGTAGGCAAGGTCGATCAAACAATATCGATTGAAACCGACAGTATCTAATCAACCGTTATCTAGTATACACCCAGAGAACAATATGGAATGCAACCAAAATATCTTAACTATGACTATCAAGCAATCCTAATAGACAAAAATGATATTTACAAAAACATATAATCATGCATTTCAAGACCGTCCACACTGACAATTCAAGAATCAATAACTATATGTTGACCTCAACATGATAAGTTAAGGATTCTTGAATGGGTTTCTAAACTTTTGTATTGCACACACACTCCACTAAATAGATTTGACAACATTACGTTGTGAAATAACTTCGAATACATCATCGTAAAAGCATCATTTTATGATAATGTATTAATTTAGTCATTAAATAGAAGAATTAAGTATTGATATTTAATTTGAAAAATTTAATTTAATTGAAATCTTTTATGCAAGTTCCAGTTAATATCTACTGACTTATGCCCATAATAATAATATACTCCCTCCGTTCCATAAGAATTGTCACACTTTCCTCAAACAACATGACATCACAATAAGCAAGGAAATAGATTCAAGTATTATAAACACATACGTTAACATCTATCGAGAAGTGCTGATCAGAAGAAAGTTCAAACAAATAATATACCCCCTTTCCATATAATGGCTCCTAATTTCCTTTTCAAAATGTTACATTCAAAGCGTCTCATTTCAAAATGAATCATATGATTCCCAAAAAGAACATTTAAAACATCATATAAACTTTTGGCTCCCTCCATTTCAATCAAAGAGTATATCTTTAAACACTAATAATTAAGGGATTATTGTATAGTGCCTTGGAGCTGGTCATAACTAAGAAAAATGCTCAAGCATGCACAAGACAGATAACAAATTTAAATCACGTCTCATGGTAAAAATTGGAATTTTTATAGAATTTAAAGGCAAAAAAATTCAAAGTGGACTTAGAGGAGGTGGGTGTAATCCTTACTTTAAAAAATAGTTATGAATATTTGAATTTTCAAACAGTGACAGTGGCTCCTCGATCTGAACTAGAACAACGGAGTACCACAAAGCCAAGCAGATACAACTAACTACACACCGGTAGAAATTTAAATGCCAACAGTTAACTAAGATCAGCAAATGAAAATTTACAGACGAATTAAGCAATTAAGAAAAGAATCAAACGCAATTGAAGCCCTCAATTCCGAACAAAAAGAGAGAGAGAGAGAGAGAAATTCAAGAAAAAGAAAACAGCATAGCGAGTAAAGAACTTAAGAACAAACATAGTACCAGATAAAGAAATCGAGAGTCCACGGATGAAATGGAAAGAGTGAGTTCCTTTTCGCATGGGTGCTGCAAATCAGAAGGCGAAAGTGGCTGGAAGGGAGAGAGAAGGTGTGAATCACGGCGAAGGTGGCCGAAAGGGGAGAGGAGTACGAATATATGCCGAATAATGGAGGCCGCCGTGGATATGACCGTGCTCGCCGCCGTCGCAGTGAGGAGTAAGAGAAATAAAATTAGGTTGTAAAGAGAGAGAAATAAAATTAAAGCAGCGTGAAGAATTTATACAAAAGGTTACCCACGGAATTTTCCATGGATATTACCCACGGAATATTCCGTGGGTAATTAATTCCTTTACTCACGGAATTTCCGTCGATAATGCTCACGAAATGGTTTCTATTACTCACGGAATTTCCGTCGGTAAAATGGTTATTTTTTTTTGAATTTGGCCTTCATGAATCCGTCGTTAACAAGAAATATTTCGTGAGTAATAGTGGCGGATATTTCCATGGATAATTTTCCGTGGGTAATCTCAATGTTTCTAGTAGTGTTACTCATACATGGAACTCGCTACATGGTGTATCAAGTTTTAAAAAATCAGATTCCCCCTTGTAGCGAGTTACAGGCTGTAAAAACACAAAAAAAAAAACCTAAGTGCCGCCGAGGAGTTGAAGGGAGAAGAAGAAGTATTTCTATTGCCATTTCCATCAAATCCAAGCTTTTCATCCCTCAAATTTCGTCATTGTAAGTTTACATTCAATTTTTTCCTTCTTCATTGTGTGTTGATTTTGCTTTGATTTTAGTAATTTTTTTCTTGAAAATTAGATTTATTTAAAAAATAGGATAGTTGTACATGTTGATATTGAACTCAATTAGTGTTGTTATTGTACTCAATTGTTGGTATATTTGAACTCAATTGTTGGTATATTTGAACTCAATTATGGTATATTTGAAATTTTGGGGTTTTGAACTAAATTTGTGGTCTATTTTGAACTCAATTGTTAGTATATTTGTTATTTCATTTAGAAGTATTTATTATTGATGTTTCAAAGTCTCAATGTTTATATATATATTTATTTGATATTGAAATTGGGTTTCTTTTGTTAAAACAGATGGATACCTTCATTGATCCTGTGCCTATTGTAGACACCCCATTCTGAACACATCGGATCACATTTATACCACTCTAAGTCTCGCTTTGAGTCAAGAAGTAGAAATCTACCATTTCGTCATGTTTCGTTAAGTTTTGACTAACCACCGTTAGTTTGGGACTAAACTGCATACGAGATAACGGGGAAAGGACAGAATTGTCCACAGACTGCAATATCTCGAGCGGAATTGCGTGTCTCGCGCGAGATATTGGCATTCTGCAGCATGCAGATGACAGTTTCCTCGTCGATTTCAACCTCTTTTCGGGATAAAACTTTATCCATCCGGCCAACCAATAATTTTGGAGTCTGGAACCTTCCTAGGAGTGTTTTATCTCTCCACCTCTACCTCTCCAACACCTATAAATACTGGATGACTTTCAGTATTTCAGAGGTCCACAATCCCACACATTTTACTGGTTTCTCTCCCTGAAAGATTCCTGTAAAATCACCCCTAAAATCACCTCAAAGTTTGTTTGTCAACCTTGTTGATAAACAAACATCAAGATCCGAGTCAAGGACTGAGGCAAAGCTCTGTCCGTATCAAGATTCGATTCTAAACTTGAGTCAAAACTCTGCCCGAATCACCTCACGCAAGGTAACCCCTAAATTCCTTTCTAATTGATTGTTAGAGTGGTATAAATCCATAGAATCTAGGATCGGCCTAGCGCCTCCCTAAATCATGGGGATGGTCTCGAAGCAATCGATCCTACATTCCGTTTAACCCCGTTAAATGGATTTTTATTTATTTTTTATTTGAAATCCTTTTATCTTCGAAAACCTCTCTTTTCTTTAGCAAGACAGATCTCCGGATTGGGTAGAATGGGTGCTCCTTGACCTTCCCATTCCATAACCTAAGCCCCGAACCCAAATCTCATTCAAAATGGTTTTTCTATGTTTTCCAAACGAATAATATAGGTGGCGACTCAAAAGATAAATAAAAAGGAGATATTCAAAATCCTTCACAACGCTACAGTGGCGACTCCACTGGGGACATAAAATTAAGAGGCTTAAACTTGCGTCAAAATTAAAAGAGAGGTTTTCAAAAAAAATAAATAAAAAAAATTCATTTTTCTGCTTCAGATCAGGCATATCTCGCACGAGATATCCTATCTCGCGCGAGACGTTGCCTCGGCAATCTGTTGTTTTCTGGTTTTCCCTGTTCATCTCGAGGTCCAAGACGAGAGTCGAACACGTAAGGGGGATCACAGAATTCATTATCTGCAGAGTTCCCTCATCTTAAGGCCTCCCTTAAGGTGTCGAACTCGAATCCGTATTTTAGTTAAATAATTGATTATTTATAAACTGCGTGAGATTGGGTTTTATTTTATTAAAGTCCGGTCCATTGGGGATTCGGGAGTTATAATTTAATTTATTCATCTCTCCCTCTCTCTCATTACTTGGAACTACGACGGCCTGAGTCTTTCTAAATTGGGAGAAACGTAGGCAACCATTTGGTGCGGCCACTATTTGTTTTCTTTTTGTTTTCAAATAAAATCTCTCTATTTTCATCTATCACCTAGATTGACTATCACACACGCGCACTCATCTATAACTGTCATTACACTGCATACCCTATAAAAACCCGGGATCCACACTAAGGACGGATGACGGTAACCACCTAGTCGCCGATCTCTCCGAAGTTGGATCATCCCACTCCGCGTATTCAATCCACCTAGATTGTCATATCGCGGGGAGCCTAGCCTTCCAGCCCTGTATCGCCACATTTTCATGTAGATTGTCTTTTTAGGAACACTCCGTGATCGGTCGGTTTGACTTGGTGATTTTTTCTTGTTTTTGACCAAAATAAGGCCATGTAAAATTGAAAATAAAGAAGGACTCGGAAAAGTCCCTCGGAAAAGTCCCTTCGGAAAAAGTCCCTTCGGAATGACCCTTTCGGATGTCCCTTTTAAAAGAAAAGAATTTATCCTTAAAAAAACAATCTTACATGGCTTTGTTTTACAAAAATCAGATTGATTGCTTAGTCATTAGGTTCTGATAAAGACCTTAGAAACCCCTCAAAATGGATTATCCGTTCCGACCAAAAAATTAGGTCTAATAAAAATCGTCTTTCCGTGTGATTGTCTCGTGTGGGACTACATGTCTCACGCGAGATAATGTCTCTGTTTGCTGTAATCGAGCCTGAACCATTTAAGCCTGCTTCCGACTCGTTGGGGCTAGGTGTGATCCTGAAGTCATCTCTGCATCTCTTCTGTCAGTTTTTCGAAGCTACTCAACTTCAAGACTCCCAACACAATGTCCGGCATCGACGATATTCCGGGTAATGAAACTTTGTCCGAAAACAACCACAAACTTCTGGGAGAAGCCAATGATCGCCTAGAAGTGCAAGCTACCCAAATTCACACTCTTGTGGAAGAAATCCAAGAACATAGGGCAGCACTAACCAACAAAGAAAAGAAGAAGAAAAATGATTCTTCCTCCGAAGAAGAGGAATCATACACCAAAAAGGCCAAGGGTCGCCACCAAAGCAAAAGCAAGAAAAAGAAGTACGATTCTAGCTCATCATCTTCCTCCTCCGACAACGAAAGCTATACATCCAAGAAAAAAAGCAAGGAAACGTGGAAAAATCGGCACCGCAAGTCACGGAACGAGCCAAACGTGACACCTGCACGATCGCCCGATACGACACTAGTCGCCCGAAAACCAAGTGATCCAAAAATCAACTCAGTCCACATGATTCAGATCCCAGAAAGGTGAATCATCAAAAGAAAAGCCCGGTCCAATGCCCAAACAGATGGATCGTCATCACAATAGCCCGATTCAACACCCAGACAGGTGGATCGTCAAAACAAAAGCCCGATTCAACGCCCAGACAGGTGGATCGTCAAAACAAAAGCCCGATTCAATGCCCAGACAGGTGGATCGTCAAATTAAAAGCCCGATTCAACGCCCAAACAGGTGAATCGTTATCCTCAACATCAAAAAGCCCGATTCGGAGCCCAGACAGGCGAATCGTCACAAAACCGATAGGACTCAAAGGACCGGACAGGTAAGCCTTTGTTTTCTAACATATTTCCCCGCAGGTTCGGAGCCCAGATAGGCGAATCTTCAGACAGGCAGGTATATTCAGAATTGGGTCTTGATTTGATTCCTCAGTATGAATTTACCTTTTCAAAAAATAAATCTCCTCGATTTTTAAAATAATTTTCAAAATACCTAAAGCAACCTTTTCGTGTTTTGGAGTCGAACTACGTCATGGTCTGATTCTCCGATAGAGATACGTAGGAAGCCGTGCGGCCCGACCATCCCGATGTTCAGAATGATGTCTTCTCTATCGTCGACATGACTTCTTTCATAAGACTTGTCGACGAGGGACTCTGTAGACACCCCATTCTGAACACATCGAATCACATTTATACCACTCTAAGTCTCGCTTTGAGTTAAGAAGTAGAAATCTGCCGTTTCGTCTTGTTTCGTTAAGTTTTGACTAACCACCGTTAGTTTGGGACTAAACTGCATACGAGATAACGGGGAAATGACAGAATTGTCCACAGACTGCAATATCTCACGCGGTATTGCGTGTCTTGCGCGAGATTTTGGCATTCTGCAGCATGCAGATGACAGTTTCCTCGTTGATTTCAACCTCTTTTCGGGATAAAACTTTATCCATCCGGCCAACCAATGATTTTGGAGTCTGGAACCTTCCTAGGAGTGTTTTATCTCTCCACCTCTACCTCTCCAACACCTATAAATACTGGATGACTTTCAGTATTTCAGAGGTCCACAATCCCACACATTTTATTGGTTTCTCTCCCTGAAAGATTCCTGTAAAATCACCTCAAAGTTTATTTGTCAATCTTGTTGATAAGCAAACATCAAGATCCGATTCAAGGACTGAGGAAAAGCTCTGTTTGTGTCAAGATTCAATTCTAAACTTGAGTCGAAATTCTGCCCGAATCTCCTCACGCATGGTAACCCCTAAATTCCTTTCTAATTGATTGTTAGAGTGGTATAAATCCATATAATCTAGGATCGGCCTAGAGCCTCCCTAAATCATGGGGATGGTCTCGAAGCAATCGATCCTACATTCCGTTTAACCCCATTAAATGGATTTTTATTTATTTTTTATTTGAAATCCTTTTATCTTCGAAAACCTCTCTTTTCTTTAGCAAGACCGATCTCCGGATTGGGTAGAATGGGTACTCCTTGACCTTCCCATTCCATAACCTAAGCCCCGAACCCAAATCTCTTTCAAAATGGTTTTTCTATGTTTTCCAAATGAATAATATAGGTGGCGACTCAAAAGATAAATAAAAAGGATATATTCAAAATCCTTCACAACGCTACACCTATCGATAACTCTAATTTGACTGCACATGATGCCAAAGAGCTCATTTTATTTGGGCTGGACAATAGGATGCCAGTCCGCTTTCATTTCGTCATGGTGCCTACTTGGCGGATAGACTAGCTTCGAGGATATTTTCGAGATTAGCCGAGAGTGGCTTTATGGGGGTTCATTATATAGGGCGAGAGTGGCTTTATGGGGGTTCATTATATAGGGAGAATTCAGTAAGATTATGTGTTGCTTGAGGAATTGATTGAGAGATGGCATCCGGAGAACCATTCATTCTACCTCACGGTTGGTGAGATGACTATTATCCTAGAGGATATCAGCATGATTTTCGGGTTGCCCGATTGATGGGGATGCTGTTACTGATGCTGACATCCCACCACTTCTAGACTGGCGGGTAGTATGTCACTATTTTTTAGGGGCTTTCATATCTTCTGGAGATATGGATGGGAGTAGTCTCAAGCTAAGGTAGATTACGAGCCAGTTTCAACATTTCCATGACCTCGCTGATGATACTCACGAAGACATTATTGATATGTATACACGGGCATATATCATGCTAGCCCTGGGTTCTACGGTGATGCATGATCATACGAACAACAAGTTTAAGTTGTATTATCTACCACTGCTTCGAGAGATTCTGAGGGTCTGGATGTACAGTTGGGGTAGTGCTTCGCTGGCTTTTCTATGTCGAGAGCTGTGTAGTGCGACTAAACCTCAGATGAGCCAGTGCGGTGGATTTCTTAACATTTTATAGGAATGGTTATCTCATTTTAATGTGCATTATGTTGTTGGGTTTAAGTTTGATTTCAAATTATCGGCATTATTTATAGTATTTGATATAGATTTTATTGATATAGATTTGGGCTTGGGAGCAGTTGCAATGTGTGCAACCTGGAATTCGAATGCAAAATACCGATCCTGCAAAAGATCACATGCCACTGGATGTAGGTATACATATATCATACTTTATTTTCTCGTTGTTATAGTTTTTTAACTGTTTCTTATAATTATTCTTTTTATGAAATTTCAGGTGAATCGGATTATCATTGTATCTCAAGGAGGTTACTGCCTATAACCTACGTGGCTATCGTGATCATCTGGCTAAGCTAATGGATGATCAGGTTGTGTGGCAGCCTTATAGAGACCGACAAGCTCCGGCCTACTGCTATCAGGGACGTGCCATATGGATAGCGCGGGTCCCTCTGATATGCTTTGAGAGGATAGAGTGGCATTTGCCAAATCGTGTTTTGAGGCAGTTTGGCATGCTGCAGGGGGTCTCGAAACCTTGCGATGCTGGGAGTGACTTGCACAGAGTTGATCAGCGTGGAAATAACTTGTGATTTGGAGTGACCACCATAAACAATACATTACACTTTGGGGACATTGGCGGAACTTACTGGCTGTAGGGGTCCCAGGCTTTCACGTTATGCATTACACTGATCCATATATGATATGGTTTCGGAGCATAACATGCATTTTTGTACAGAATCCCCTTCATATAAAGGACACTGGATACCGGTCGGTTGCCCCTTTCCTAGAGGGCATGGTAAATATTTACATTTTTCATTATTTTTTCTAGTTTTTTTTTAAAAAACTTCAATTTATTAACCCATGTCTCATTCTTATTATTTTTGCTATAAAAACAGGTGCAAAACCTTCAACATATGTATATCACCAACGAGGAGCATCAGCATATGTCGTGTCCGTAACAAGCTGAGATGCGGAGGTTGATTAGACACACGCTCACTAAAATTAGGGAGTAGCAACGACTTGAGGCTGCAGCACCTCCAGCACCGGTAGATCGCGTACAGGGGGTCGAACCTCGACATCATCGTGTTAGATGTCGTGCAAAGCCACAGCCACAAATGGACTTGCACGATGAGCCAAATGAACCAGAGCTCGAGGTCCAGCCAGAGCACGAGACTCCGCATGATGGACTCTTTGATTATCCTTCATAGTGGGGAGCTACTGAGGTGGAGGAGGTAGAGGAGAGGATCAAATATGAGGTTGAGGAGGGGATTTATTCAGGTGTTTACCCTACCCGATGCCATCAAGTCAGGTAAGTGGGGTTATTAATGATGACGATGATTTTATTGACCCACCACCTCGGATTTCTCACTATGAGTACCCCAATCCAACTCACGACCCGTACAGTGCATTTTTACACAATAAAAGTGCACTAGGGGCATTTTGGTACATTTATATTTTATTCCAAAACTTTCAAGGACTTTTCGTAAGTTCTTTGCTGAGATAGTACCTATAGGGCATTAATCCAGGCTTTTGGACCTATAAGGAATTACTCAAGAAGGTTCTAGGCAGTTATTTAGCGCCAAAAGGCAGTTATGGCTCATTCTGTCCCGCGACATATCGTGCCATTGGAAAATGAACATATTCTGTCCCGCGACAAAGCGTGCCATTTGAAAATGGACACAAAGTGTCCCGCGACACACTTTGCCACTCCCATGCAGCTATAAAATAAGGCCTTCTCCTCCCATTTCTGTATCCCTTTTGGCCACCTTATTGTTACTCTGCCAAAATACTGGCGTACACACAGTAAACACACACAATTCATCTCTCTCTCACACACAACTCTCTCTCTCTCACAATTATCTCTCTCACACAATTATGAGCTGGACATTAAAGCTGAAGCTAATCTCAGAAGGTTCCTATACCTAACTTGGTATAAGAGTTGTGGTCTACAAAGGTGACACACTTCCTCTCTCCTTATTTCTCTTTTCCTTGCTTCTTCATGCAATTTACATGCAATCTACATACATAATCTGATAATTAGGCTTAATCTGATATAATTGTTGAGTTCTGATCATAATATATCTGTTCTAATCTCTGGTTCTACGAATCATTCACGGTTTGCATGCTATTACATGCTATTGTATCATTTTTGATGTGTTTTGGCTTGATCACCAAGATAAGTATGGATCAATCATATCTATACTCTCTTGAGTGTTAAACATTGATCTCTGTGGTCTCTAGCATACATATATGATGTAATTTGATATTGCTATTGCCTTGCTGTTCGGTAAAATAAGCTTTGTAAAAGCTCTGCAAATGGCCCTTTGTGTCACGCGACACACTTAGCCAGGCTAGATCCTGTGTCTCGCGACACATCTACCAGGATATGTCCTGTGTCCCGTGACACAATTAGCCATTTACAGAGTTTCCCTTTCAGTTTTGTAATCCGTTCCTAAATTTTGTATCTCGGGATGTGGGCCCCCGCTCAAAGTGGTTCACAAGATGTAATCATCTCATATTATCAATAAAAAATGCATTTATTCTCTCTTGTCTCACACATGACACACATTTGTTGAATATTATGGATGTTAGATTAGAAAGACTCGTTATGAGGCATTTTGGGTAAACTTCTCGTTCTTCCCAAAATGTTACCTGACCCCCGAACCCGTTTTATCTCTTCAAAAGGTTTTTCGAAGTTTTCCTTTAAAAATGGAGTGGTGACTCTCGTTTTCTAAATCGCGCTCGTATGTTCCGTCACATTTTTCTAAAACTATTTTCAAACTTCCCATGCGTTTGCATGCGGGCGGGCATATGTTCAGTGGCGACTCTGCGAGGAGTATTCTTGAAACTTGTTTTCAAATAGTGGGTCAAGCTTTCGTTCTTTCTAACATCCTTTATATTCACTTGTGTGTTACGTGTTTGTGACTTTATGTGTGCATTTTCTATGCTCTATTATTTTCCATGCTTCTGTGTGTTTCTTATTTTGTTGAGATGAGGCTATGATGATGAGTCCTTGCCATGATGAGGATTGGTTCTGGTTCTTGCTTTGGGATCTTGAAATATGGCTTGCCAAGTCGTGCGACAGAGCGTGCCAGCTCTGTCCTGTGTCCCGCGACACAGTTGGCCAATCTGCAGGGTTGTTCAGGTTTTGATTGAGGGCAGTCCCTTGATCAGATTGTGATATGTTGCTTATTGTACCCTATGTATTTTAGTGTGTGAGTGGTGTTGTTTTCCTTTGTCATCTCTTTCAAAATAAAAAAAAGGGAAATAAAAAATCTTTTTCTCAATAATGTAATATAGTCAACCGCACACTACCTCACTTGTTCTAGATCCCATTTTTGGTGAGATTGACGGCATCGCGGACGGTGATGTATGTCGCCTACGTTTGAGCGCCTGATATCAATCCTGGCACCCTAGATGCACCCCTAGGTTGGATCACACTTTTTCAGCCTACCCTAAACGGTTGTTTTTTTGATACACCATTTTCAAATATACTACAATAAATTGTATGAATTTTAATCATAGGCTAGAATACCTACAAGACCTTTCATGTATGGGCATGTTGTCATTGCAACATGATTTCGACAGGAGATCATGCCGCAGTGTCAACGTGTACCGACGAGAGGTCATGCCAGATTTTTTCTTGATATTCTTCAGAAATACCCATCATGCTGCCGATTTTTTTCCAAAAATTTGGTCTACTCGTCCGCTCCATAAAGCTTTAGTCTTGTAATGGTATTATTGACTATTATTAATTTTTATATAATGCATTTGGTATGTTTCGAATGGTATATCCCTAGGTTCCCATTTGAGGTTTAGATTGCGAAAAAGAAGGCTTATCCTTTTTCAACCGTTCCTAGGACTTCTAAAAGATATCGTTTACTACTTGAACATTAATAATAAACTTGCGCGAGTCCGTCTCCCATCTCCTTTCCCTTTCTTCCCTCTCCCACACCTTATCAAAGCTCTTTCCCTCTAAAGCTACGGCAAGTTGGTTACGTGCTCCGGTTCCTGGCGCTCGTTTAGTCCGTGTTCCTGAGGCACCGGAAGCTCACAATATCCGAGTGGTATTCTTCATCTGATTCGGAGATCGAAATATCTAGTGCAGAGAATGTTATGACCAACCAGTCTGGAGGTTCGCATACCATGGGTCAGCAGAGTGCGGATGGTTTATCTATTGAAGAGTTGCGGGCTACCCTTGAAGCCGCTCTTGTTCATGAGCGGCCATATGCTTGCTCAGGCTGCTAAGGCTAGGGAAAGGTTTCTACAGCCTCCTTTTAATCAGTCTCAGCCTCAGGGAGGGTTTTATCAGCCATTGATAGGTTCAACTCATGATTTCGGTTCATCGTCTACGCAGCCTCAGTTTAGGTCAACTCAGTATCCAGGATTAGCTCCTTATTTGACTGCTAGTGCTCCGCTTCAGAACCAGAATTCTTCATTTCAGAGTGCGCATTTTCCTCCGTTGCCCGGCGCAAGTCAGTTTGGACACTTGTCAGCTCAAGGAGTTTCTCAGCAATTGAGAGAGTCGGAATCCCAGGGTACCCTCCCATCCAAAGTTGAAGAAGTCATTCAGTTTTCATAGGTTCTAGAATGTCCATTTTGGACATGAGTCTGTTGAGTCCACTTTGGACTAGTTTTTGTTCTTTCAGTAATAAAAGTCTTTGTTTCTTTTCTTCCTAGACTCGAGACGTCATTTTCACACCTACATTACATTTAAGTGAAATGGTTTTATTCTATATGATCACTTGTGCTGCTCAACAAATAATCTCTTGAAATAGCTAATATTTAGATTAAGAAAATCAACTGATGACCTCTTCAAGTTGGGGCTTACCAATCCCATATCTCGCATCTCCTGTGCTCTTTCTTTGGCTCATATGCTCACATATCTTTCATCATACACATCATTTCGTTGGTCAATAAATTTGCATTATTCTCTAGCAATTAATTTTAAGCAAGCAATGAAGCCTTAATTTCATTTAGGTCATCCGATCGGGATTGCAGCTGAAACCTTTCACCATAGGAAAGCCATTACCTTACCCTCACCAAATAATATCCTTTCATTTCAAGATCGGCATGCTTTGCAACCCCGTTTGGCCATCATCATGATTCCCATGACAATTGATCACCTCCAAACTCACGAATGGTGAGATAAAAAAAAAAGAAAAGAAAAAAAAAGAAGAAAAAAAAAGATAAAAAAGAAGAAGAGAGAAGAGGGCCTATCCTAAAGGTTCCCATGACTCACAGGAAAATTGATCACTTCCAAGCTCAAGAATGGCGGAATGCAACAATCCACACTAGGGGTTAGCAGAAGTTCTCGAAAATAACAAAAGAAAGGAGAACGAAAGATACCCTATGTATATCTCATCTTTAGTGGTTCTCCCATTACCCTAGACCGATTCCAACCATCCTCTTATTTTTAGAGGATACTCCCATTACCCTTGACCTTGCTGAAGCCAAATTTGACCTCTCATTCTTAGAGGCAGTGAAGATGCAACTACAATTTCCCCGTCATAGAAATCCCAAACACATCCTCGAAAGCCAACCTTTCATCTTCAGAGGTTTAGTCAGCAAAAAAGCCGAGCCAGCCTCTCACATCAAGAGGTCATGATGCAAACAAAGATCCAAATCACCCGATGACCGATCGAAACCCTGAGACCCAGCTACAGTCCCTACTGAATAGCAGTCTAGTCCCAATTAACCAAGGTCTAAATCAAATTAAAATCATTGCTTGCTTAAATTGGAACCTAGTACGCCATGGTTCAGGACCATCAATCAGAGATTATGCAAATTCAATTCTTTCATTTGTCATTTCATGTGAGCATATTTCATTTTCTCTCCAAGTTTAGGAACTTGTCCCACTCTTGTGAAAATTCATGTCCTTTCGGTTCTCCAAAAACACTTTTCGTGAATGCTTCACTGGGGCTTCGCATCCGTGTCTCTCGGCGACACTCCAGTAAATTTGATCCTTGATATCGGTTGGTTTTCTCCTCTTAATTAATAAAAATATTTGTTCATATCAGGATTAGTGATTGAATAACCCGAATGTTAACAAAGAGTTTTAAGCAGTCTTGTGATCATTGTGAATAAAACAAGTTTTCATATGTCTCGATTAAGTCTTCTTTATTCTACAAAATAGGGGTATAGAGCTAAACACTGATTTTCTGTCAGCAGGGGCTTCCATACAGTGTTTACAAACCTTGCTATGATTACACTCTCTCAAAAGAGTCAAACCCAAAGCAAGTTTTTTACACAAAATCGGGATTCATTCCTACTTTTCAAAAATGTGCCCCTGCATGTATATAGTTCCGATTCTTTTCCAATAACTGTTTGACTAGGATGTAAAGGGAAGGATTGGGTACCCTTATTCTATAACATGACACTATGTCAAAAGTGGGGCTGCACCAGAATTAGTCCACAACTTATTTGAGTGGTTACATATAATGGGAGTCTGCTTCCTGGATTCACAAATACTCCCCAGGGATTTCATCAAAGCGGAGGCTGCATCAGATTCAGTTCGGGATCTCTTTGGGTGACCAAATCCGTTCAATTTCTAGCTAGTATTCTGGGTTCGCAAAAATTTCTCCGTACCGGGGCTCTGTTAGGCAGAAAGGGAGTGTTTATACAGGGCATGCCATATATCTTTGATGCTGAAGTTAATATTTACTCCACTTGGGGCTGCTATTTCGAAATGAATTTGAAGCTTGGTCATTAGGTTCCTGTGTCCCGCGACACAACTTGCCACTTTCTGTACTGAGTCGTGCGACATACTTGGCCAACATCAGACAGCAACAAAACTGCTGTACTCTGCACTCACCAGGGCACGTCCCCGACTTGTCTATGCTGCAACCATCACCCGTACACTTCTCAAACACATGGGAGAGGGTTCATTTGGCCATACATCACCCCATACATACACAAACCATAAATCCATAAATCCATAAACACATCGTCCAGCTGGCGAGGGAACCACATCCTGTCCAGAGGATCGTCGGGAACTAAAGCATGCCTGTTGGCCCCGTGCTGCCTCTATACTCTCTCTGCCAAGTACAGAGCATCTCCAGTTAAGCCTACCAACAACTTGCGGCACTCAGTCAGATGGAGAGCATAATCCAGGTGCGCAGCTGGGTATCTGTCAGCCTAGGGGAACAAAGAAAGGTTATGGGGAACCCCTCTCAATAGCATCATCGTATCAGCATAAGATGTCGTCATCCTACTCCTCACTCCAGCCACCCGAGTCTGTCTCCGGGCATCTTTGGTTCAACGGCGGAGAGCGGGATAAATATTAGATAGGAACTCATCCTTGATCCTCCAAGGGTAGCCACCAAACACCTCATATGTCCAAGCGTGAAAAAGACAAACCAGACAGTTCATAAATGATGATAATAACTGATGATGTGAATGAATGTGTGCAAAGAAAGGTAAGGACGAAAAGATACCTCAAAACCAATCTGACAGCAGTCAAAAGACTTCGCCTCTCCCCTGCTGATGTCATCTAGGGCTAGATATATCTCAGCAAGCCCAGCTTCTCCCCAAGACATGTTTCCCACATTCCCCCAGATCCTCAGAGGCTCAAGGAGGGCAGTAAGAGCCGTAGAAGCGCCGTTGGGGAATAGCATATTAGATAATCCAGCCCAGACAAAGGCCCTAGCTAATCTCTTGGCCCAAAGCCTGCTATCATCAGAATCATCAAAAGCAGGAGGATAAGCCTGACTTTGCTCCTCAATCCTCCCGTGGATCTCAATTAACTCATAACCATTTCCCTTCATATCTCGAAGAGCGAAGCCGACCAATCCCAATAAGTCATCCTCAGCAAGAGGCTCGGGCTCAACGGCAGGCTAAACTGTATATATAGGCTGATCTGTGAACGACAACCCTGTAATAACTGCAAAATCATAAGGGGTCACCGTGGCCTCACCCCAAGTAAAATGAAAAGAGTGGGTAGTCTTCCACCAGAACTGACGAAAGGCTTTCATCAGCCCAGTGCTCCTCTGGGTATCCCCAATAGCTTCTGCCATATCAAAGAATTGCCCAAATCCAGCTGCATAGACCAAGCCCTTGAGCAAATGTGTCTCATCTGCACTACCTGGCAAGCTCCTCCAAAGCCGGCCGATCACCTCAGGTGACCCTCTCGTGCGTAACCCCTGCAGGTAAACACATCACAAGTATTTAAACATATCTCAGTCAATTACATGTCATTATGTTCTTGAAAACATGCTATGATTACAAAGCAAAAAAATCATTAGGTCTGTCCCACTTTTCACAAAAAATCATCGGGTCTGTTCCACTTTTCACAAAAAATCATTGGGTCTGTCCCACTTTTCAAAAAAAAAAAATCATCGGGTTTGTCCCACTTTACACAAAAGAAAAATCATCGATATTCTCCGGGTCCGTCCCACTTTTTTTTACAAAATATCATTGTTATTTCTTTGGGCCTGTCCCACTTTCTTTACAAAATCAATGATACTCTTTTGGGTCCGTCCCATTTTCATTGCAATTTCATATTTTTGTCGATTACCCTAGACATGCAATTTTTTCCAAAAATTCAAATCAATGATTAACAAGTTTTGGTAGGATTCATACCGCGTATTTTCTACCAACGGAAGTGTGCCTGTCCACTTGTGGGTAGAATTGCCCTCGCGGAGTTTGAAGAATGAACGGTCGATGGTTCCTCTTTATCTTCTTCCTTCCGTCAGCTAACTCCGCGTGTAGCTACGCTTTCTTCGTCAGACGTAGACGAGGAGGTATATTTCACAATTTTGACAAAAATCTTGACGAAACCCTAGTTTTCTCTCCTTTTCTCTTCTCTTTCTCTCGAAATTTCCCTCGGATGTTATGCTTCAAATGTTGACTGTTCGACTTAATTAAACCTGTCCGCATGGCTTACCAAGTCGTGCGACATCTCTAGCCACTTTGCTTCTGTTTTCCTATTTTGCCCCTGTGGCCGGTTTTACTATTTTGCCCCTGTGGCCTGTTTTACCATTTTTGCCCCTGGCATTTTCAATTCTATTTCTTAATAAATCAAATTTTCCTCGTTTGCCCCTGTGGCCCGTTTTACTATTTTGCCCCTGTGGCCCAGTTTACCGTTTTGCCCCTGACATTTTTCTGTTTATTTCTTAATAGTCAAACTTCCGGGTGACTTCCCCATAATAGTCAAAATTCCGGGCGACTTCCCCATAATAGTCAATCTTCGGGTGACTTCCCCATAATAGTCAAATTCCGTGCGACTTCCCCATAATAGTCAATCTTCGGGTGACTTCCGCGTAATAGTCAATATTCGGGTGACTTCCCCATAATAGTCAATCTCCGGGCGACTTCCCCATAATAGTCAATCTCCGAGTGACTTCCCCATAATAGTCAATCTCCGGGTGACTTCCCCATAATAGTCAATCTCCGGGTGACTTCCCCATAATAGTCAAATTTCGGGTGACTTCCCCATAGTAGTCAAATTTTCGGGCGACTTTCCCATAATAGTCAAATTTTTGGGTGACTTCCCCATAGTAGTCAAATTTTCGGGTGACTTCCCCGTAATAGTCAAAATTATGGGCGACTTCCCCATAATAGTCATCCATACCGCTTTGGTTTGAGACACCGCACGTTCTCACTTTCTTGAAATACGATCCGACTTGATTCCCTCTTAGGGATATGTAGGAATCCTTTCTCAAAGGTCCAACCATTTGACCGCTTTGGCCTTACTTTTTCCCATCAGCCGCTTGTTAGGCTTGGGATCCTTTCTTGTCGACAACCCCACTTCTTCCATAAGTGACGTTGCCGAGGGGATACTATGAGTACCCCAATCCAACTCGTGACCCGTACAGTGCCTTTTTACACAATAAAAGTTCACTAGGGGCATTTTGGTACATTTATATTTTATTTCGGAACTTTCGAGGACTTAACGTAAGTTATTTACTGAGATAGTACCTATAAGGCATTAATACAGGCTTTTGGACCTATAAGGAATTACTCAAGAAGGTTCCAGGCAGTTATTTGGCGCCAAAAGGCAGTTATGGCTCATTCTGTGCAGCGACATATCGTGCCATTGACATATCGTGCCATTGTAAAATGAACATATTTTGTCCCGCGACAAAGCGTGCCATTTGAAAATGGACATAGAGTGTCCCGCGACACACTTTGCCACTCCCATGCAGCTATAAAATAAGGCCTCCTCCTCCCATTTCTGGATCCCTTTTTGCCACCTTATTATTACTCTGCCAAAATACTGGCGTACACACAGTAAACACACACAATTCCTCTCTCTCTCACACACAACTCTCTCTCTCTCTCTCTCTCTCAATTCTGAGCTGGACATTGAAGCTGAAGCTGATCTCTGGAGTTTCCTACACCTAACTTGGTATAGGAATTGTGGTCTACAAAGGTGACACACTTCCTCTCTCCTTATTTCTCTTTTCCTTCCTTCTTCATGCAATTTACATGTAATCTACATAAATAAACTGATAATTAGGCTTAATCTGATATAATTGTTGAGTTCTGATCATAATATATCTGTTCTAATCTCTGGTTCTACGAATCATTCACGGTTTGCATGTTATTACATGCTATTGTATCATTTTGATGTGTTTTGGCTTGATCACCAAGATGAGTATGGATCAATCATATCCATACTCTCTTGAGTGTTAAATATTGATCTCTGTGGTCTCTAGCATACATATATGATGTAATTTGATATTGCTGTTGCCTTGCTGCTTCTGTAAAATAAGCTTTGTAAAAGCTCTGCAAATGGCCCTTTGTGTCACGCGACACACTTAGCTAGGCTAGATCCTATGTCCAGCGACACATCTAGCCAGGATATGTCCTGTGTCCCGCGACACAATTAGCCATTTACAGAGTTTCCCTTTCAGTTTTGTAATCTGTTCCTAAAATTGGTATCTCGGGATGTGGCCCCCGCTCAAAGTGGTTCACAAGATGTAATCATCTCATATTATCAATAAAAATGCATTTATTCTCTCTTGTCTCACACATGGCACACATTTGTTGAATATTATGGATGTTAGATTAGAAAGACTCGTTATGAGGCATTTTGGGTGAACTTCTCGTTCTTCCCAAAATGTAACCTGACCTCCGAACCCGTTTTCTCACTTCAAAAGATTTTTCGAAGTTTTCCTTTAAAAATGGAGTGGCGACTCTCGTTTTCTAAATCGCGCTCGTATGTTCCGTTACATTTTTCTAAAACTATTTTCAAACTTCCCATGCGTTTGCATGTTGATGGGCGTATGTTCACTCACACACCGGTATATTCGGGAAGTGGCTTTAGGGTTCCTTTATCATCATCACGAGCGGATATTACACCCTTCTCTGATCCGTCTACGACTTCATGCAGTGGGGTACGTCTTACACCTGCTCAATGGGAGGAATTGATTAGAAGAGGGTCTCAGGAGCGGTATTTGACAAATAAGTTCACCACGGCTGCCTATGATAGAAAGTATGAGAGGAGAAATAAGTGAAACTATATTTTAATTTAGATGTAATAAAATTTTGTTTTATTATTTGTAACAAAACTTTGTTTTATTATTTGTAACAAACTTTGGTATATTATTTTTTGGTATATTGTTTTATGGTATATTTTACAGGTTTTACAATTCTGAATCCTTGTTTTTGGTATATTGTACAAGTTTTACATTTTGGTATATAGTACAGGTTGTAAAGTTTGGTATATGGATTTTCTGTGTGCAGGTGAGATTACAGCAGTTTGTTGCTGCTGTAGGAGTCACTGTAAGTGAACTCGCTATACAGTGTAGCGATTTCATTGAACTCGCTACACCGAGTTCATTTCAGTGACTCCTACAGCAGCAGCAAACTGCTGTAATCCCACCTGCACACAAAAACTGAAACTGAAACTGAAACTCAAAACAAACCCAATTTACAACACAAACTGTAAGTGAAACAACACAAACTGTATAAACAATCAAAATTACATCCAAGTCATATTCAAACTAAATTAAAATGAAATACAAAGTAAATCCAACAACTCAAATATAAATTACATGGAAAACATTATTCTACTCCCTACTGTTTGGGTATTTACGACGATTGTGACCTTCTTGTTTGCATGATGAACACTAGTCTTCCATTTATCTTCTTGAAAGTCCATACAGTTTCCAAAGCATCTTGATCTAGGCTGTTCGGACTTCGCAGAACATCGAAGGTGGGGATTATGGAAAAATCGTGACACCAAACCATCCACATCCCAATAGTCCTTAAGGTGGATTGGTTCAAATGTTCCCTTTCATGTCTTGTATTACTCCCTAATGGTGTAAAATGGAGAAATGAAAGAACGACCGTCAAGATGTTGTGCATGGCAACAGGCAAGAAGATGGGAACAAGGCATGTGATAGGTAACCCATTTACCACATTTGCAGGTACGCTCATTAAATCAGAAAATTTGGATATTTCCACCTTTATCACCCCGACGTGCGGTTGTCACTTGATATACCCCCATCTCATGAGTGTTGAACCTCCTAACCAATATCACTGTAAAAAGGATAATTTTCTCTCTTCTACCTTCAATTTTTTGGCGCTTCATAATGAACCAAATGTGTTTCCACGTCATCATCAATCGGCCTATCATCACCCTTTCCCAAATCGACATCAGAATCACTACTACCCTCTTGATATTCATCATCAACATCGTCTATCATTACATCTACATCTACATCAATGTCTTTTTCTTCTTCTTCATAATCTACATCATCTACAGTATTATCATCATCAACTGGATCATTTGGGCATGCGATGTTACCATAATTTGATGTTTGAGTTGATACAGGTGTTTGTGTACTTGTACCAACCGCTACATCATAGTTACAACTTGGTGAATACCCATAAAAGGTCTCTGTGTGCAGTGTTTCAAACTCTGGATAGCATCGATTTTCAATCAATTTTATAACTACATGCAACTGCAAATTATTCACCCCCCCAAATTTAGCTAAAATATCGAACATTATATCCATACTAGCATCATCTTCTATACGGAAAGGAAAGTATTCACTAATCACGCTATCAAAAGTATGAGGATATCTATAAATGTATTCCAAATCATATTGTGTCCGATTTATGTCCATCTTTTTATATAATTCATCAATCAACTCATTGTGTCTACATCGACAATTATCCCTAATTGCACATTTTGGCCCTTTTTGAAAATGAGGAATATCAAATGGTTGTTTATCATCACCTCCCCAATAACACATGAAAATGATTGAACCCACGTTAATCTTTAAACCTACATTACGAAATCAAAGTGTTAAACTAATTTTAATATATATATCTATAATATACTAAAACAAAATAAAAAACTTTAATCTATATATCTAAACACAAGTGAAAACAATGATTAAGATGATGTTAATTTACCTTGATTCTTGATTTTCAACGATTCTAAAATTAAAAGATGTGAAAATTTGGATTTTTTTGCTTGAATGTAAATATGAGAGGATATGAGAATAAAATAAATCTGTATCTACAAACCTTATATTCTGTAAACTGACTTTTCAAAACTCGCTACACCATATAGTGAGTTCTCTGTTGTACGCGTGAAATCGATACATGGTTGTTTTGGTTGAATTTAAGCAATTCAACTTCAAAGATGAGAATTGGGCACAATGGAATATGATAATCAAAATTCAAGATGTAAAGACAAAGAATTTAACGAGGAAAGCCATTGAACAACTTGTTCGGCGGCACAAAATCTCGGAACGGTGGAATTTTATTAGTATGATGATCAGAATATGAGTGTGAGTACAATGAGTGTTGTTAACCGTGAGTGTGTGTGTACATGTGTGAGTACAATGAGTGTTTTTAACTGTGACCATGTAGCCCAAAACTTTACCCCGGATGACCCCAAAAGTGCACTTGGCTGGATTTAACCTCATAGAATGTTCCCGAAGTCTGTTGAAGAACTTCCTTAAATCCGTGAAGTGCTGCCCGTCCGACCCTTTTGAGTGAGTAATCATATCGTCCACATACACTTCAATCTCCTTGTGGATCATGTCATGAAACAGGGTAGTGAAGGCTCTCTGATAGGTAGCCCCAGCATTCTTCAACCCAAATGGCATCACAGTGTAACAATAAGTACCCCATGGAGTTGTAAATGTTGTTTTGTCTTGATCTTCCTCAGCCATTTTAATCTGGTTATAGCCCGCAAAGCCATCAATGAAAGATTTGACCTCGTAGTTCGCAGTTGCATCTACCAGCATATTAATGTTGGGTAAAGGGAAGTCATCTTTGGGACTAGCCTTATTAAGATCCCAGAAGTCTACGCAAACTCGAACCTTTCCATTCGCTTTTGTAACCGTGACTATGTTTGCCAACCAGGTTGGATATTCAATCACTTTAATGAAGCCTACTCGTAAGAGTTTCTCAATCTCTTCTTTCACCTGCAAGGACCACTCGGGCTTGATCTGCCTCAGCTTCTGCTTGATCGGCTTAATTTCTGGATTTAGAGGTATCCGGTGCTCTACGATAGATGAATCCAGACCGGGCATATCTTTGTAGGACCAGGCAAAAACGTCCATAAATTCTCTAAGCAACTCAATCAAAGCAACCCGTTCATCTCTGGAGAAGAAGCTACCAATCTGCGTTTCTTTGGGTTCTTCGGCTGTTCCCAGGTTCACCGTCGTCAATACCTCATCGGCAGCTTGGGCCCGACTTTCCTTTTGCTTGCGAACCTGCTTTGAATTATTTTCTAAAAATTGTTCATCTATTAAGTCTGCATTATCTTCAATTGAATCTGGCTTAATTATTTTTAAATCTTGATGATTAATTTTAGTTAAGCGTTCAATTATTAGGTTGGCAATCAAAGGATACTCAGAAAGATCGACCATTTTATTCAAGGCGTAGGGAAAAACAGTGTTTACAACTCGAAGACGGTCTTCTGTCGTGAGGACATCGGACCGATCGGAGGACTCAAATTCAATCACAAGGGACTCTGGGGACTGACTCAGGACACGGGGAACAAATTTAGACTCGGGTGGACAAGGACGAGGTTTGAGCCCAAGCTTTCCAATCATAGTCTCCTGTCTCGCAACCGGCCCCTAATGAAGTCCGCTTCAGAAGCGGCCCTCTGTGATGGTCTTCAAACTATTCAGATCTGCAATCGGTCCCTTCTCAAACTCCAAAGACAGCCTATCACCTCACTATCGAGAAAAAGTCAATCAAATCTCCGAGATCTTCAACAAGAACAAACCCTTCGCAGAAACTTCTCTCAGATACGCCACCTTCGGGTTCGAGCCAACCCCGATTCTCAAACAATTTCGCCAAATCACCGTCAATATCTAAAGGATCTCGCCCCACGAATTTTGTGCACAATGTATTCATCCAAAGCAAGCTTCTCAAGCCGGGTTCACATAATCGTGTCCCCAGAGATGGTAATCGTTCTCGTAAGTGGCGGTCACACCTGGCCTTTTGGGCAAGTTATCAAACATTTCCTTCACCGGACTTTGGCTATTGGCCAGCCTCCGAATTGTTCTCATTCTTTCTTCTATTTGGCTCAGCTTCGGCTCTGGGCAAACAAACATTTCTCCATCTTCTTTGACAAAGTGTTAGTTCAACGACCAGCTGTACGGGCGCATCTCAGGCCTCTTATACCTCTTACCAGCCACTGAGGTCATCTTTTCTTTGAACGCTTCAGTCTTATCATATGCTTTGTCTTCCTTAGTCACGGCATATCCTAGGCCTTGCTTGTTTCTCTTGGCTTCTGGCAACACAAGCCTACACGGTCCCTGTTGGCGTTTTCCCAGCCCCAGACCAGGGATGTAGCTCATACCTCTCAGCATTTTCAACACAGGGGGAATCTTGTCTAAAGACGTCGTCAAATCTATTGTGTAGACCTGCCCTTTAGGTTTCTCAATTGTGAATCCATTGAGCATAGGGTTTTCCTGGTCGAGCTTGATTTCCATTACTGGTACGGTGTTGGTACTGGTTTCCCCAATCGTAACGCTATCACCATAGATGGTCGTCAACACTCCATCTTGCACAAATTTTAAACACTGGTGAAGAGTGGAGGCTACCGCTCCAATCTCATGAATCCAGGGTCTGCCCAGTAATGCTGAGAATGTGACCGGAATATCGATAACTTGAAAGTCTACCACCATTTCTTTGCCCCCAAACATCAAATTCAGAGAGACTATTCCCAACACTGCCCTAGACGTGGAATCGTAGGCCTTTATGGTTTGATTTGATGGTTTAAGGTTTTGTGCATTAATGTCCAACATAGTCATCATTTTAGCAGGGAGCACATTCATAGCCGACCCATTATCTACCAACACGTGGGGAATCCGCCGTCCTTCCAGAGGTACTATGATGTGTAGATATTCGTTATACTTCACACCATAAATAGGCAGGTCAAGATCCGTAAAAGTAATGATATTCCCATACTGGGCAGTCCCGATTAGCTGACAGGCTTCGTCTGGGGTGGCATTGACAGACACTTTCGTTTTGGCCAGGGCCTCTTCTAATTTCAGTTTGTGAGGGTAGGAGGATGTAAGTAGAGACCATAAGGAGATATCGTCTTGTGTTCTCTTCAGCTGTGTCAAGATTGGATCTTCCTGAACTTCTTCATCTCCTGTCGGTTTGTATGGATTCTGAGAGGATTGGGGATGCGCAACTGTAACTACTTTACCTTTCCCGGATGGATCTGCATCACTAGTTCCCAACATTCTTCCAGATCTAGTCAGCAAATTAACTTCTTGATCTTTCTCAACCACAAAATCTGTACTGGCCTCCTTGAGCTCTGCTAGCGAAATCGGGACAGGACGAGTTCTGTATGGCCATGCCGCCTGCCTTATCTCATTTATGGACAATGGAGCCTCTACATTAGCCGCTATCCTGAGTTCCTCTAGAGAGATTGGGGAATCCCCAGGAACCATGGAAGATATGGTGTTGGCAAACAAACTCTCTTTGTAATCGTCATAATCAACAGTATTATTCAAATCATACAGATCGTCAAGATACAAAACATAGCAGAAATTATCTTTCATTTCATCAGAACAGGAGATTACATCAGTCACAACCTTACTACAATCATCACTAACCTTTCCATCTGTGGGTTCTCCAAATTCTATTACATTAACAAAATAGTCTTGGCCAAAATCCATGAGATTCACAGTGTTGTTAGGCAGGGGGTTGCTGACGACATTAGTACGAGGGGACGTTTCAATCTTCGTTTCATCTACCAACCCTTGGATAATCTATTTGAGTGAGAAGCAAGTATTGGTGGTGTGTCTCGGAAACAGGTGGAACCGACAATATTTGCTTGTATCCAGATTGGGATTGGGATTGGCAGGTCTGTAGTTCTCCAACGGCTTTATCATCCCAGTCTTGAGTAATCCATTGTAGACCTCCTCTGTAGTCATACCTAAATCATCAAACTTTCTCTGTTGCCTTGGCTGAAATCTTCCACCATTAGAACCATTATTTCCCCCTCCTTGTAGGTTGTTTACAATGTTGTCCTTAACAACTTCTCTTCCTTTCGGTGCTAAAGCAGAAATAGGATTGGGTGCTCGATATCTGTATCCTCCACCACCACTGCTGCCGCTAGCATTCGCGTTCGGGGTTTGATTGAACAATCTATTCTCACTTCTAGCTCCCATTCTGACTGTTTCCCTCAAGTCAGGATACCAACCACTTCCGATAGCTTCCCTGAGTACTGGCTTCACACACGACAAGAAGATATCCTTTTGGTCCGGAAGGGGAATGGGCTCCGACAGCTCGTTAAGCTTAGCGTTCCAACGCTTATAAAATTATGTAATTGATTCATCAGCCTTCTGGATAGTCCCCACTAAATCATCCCGAGTAGTACACCATTCTAAGTTGCCTCTGTACTTCTCCAAAAAGGTTTCTGTGATCTGGCTCCAAGTAGAGCGGCATTCTTGTTTCAGGGCCAAAAACCATGTGAGAGCTGGTCCTTTCAAAGTCAAATGAAAATGAGATGCCATAAACTAGGGCGTGCAGCCCATCGCTCCTATAGTCATTACATAAGTATCCACATGCATTTATGGACAAGCAGTACCATCGAAGTCCATTTTCGGCATCTTGAATTTGTGAGGCAAAGGCGTTACCTGGGCTGGATCCACCACTCTGAGACCGCTAGAACCCACGCCGCCTCGTCTATTTGCTGTTGCATCTGCTTCAATAAGGCCGTTACTTCTGGGGTTAAACCTGGAATATGAAGGATAGCGGGAGCTACTGTTGAAGACGGTATGGGGAAATCTAATTTAGGCCCAATGGGCAAAGCGGCTGGTGGGAGACCGAGGGTACTGGGGATATTAATGTTAACATCCAACAAACTAACAGAGCTGGGAATTCTGTTTCCGTACATATCATAGCCATTGAACTGCATATTGGGGTTCTGGGAACTGTATTGCGCTGATTGACCTCTGAATTGACCAAGAGAAGAAAATCCTGTACTAACACACGGAGCTGAATAGGGGGTAGAACCATAAAGGTGTTGAGTAAGGGGAGAACACACTGCGGGTTGAGAAAAACTGCCTTGGGTCTGAAACTGCTGATACCTTGGAATACTATCTTGGCAAATCTGATTCCTGAGAGACGGTATTGACCATTCGGCTGCACATTATACTGACCACCCTGATAGCCGTCGGGATACACACTGAACTGAGGCTGGGAGTAACTGGCTTGGAACTGAGACCCATACTGAACCTGTGGCATCGGGGCATTGGGAGTCGGAGAGGAAGTGAGATCAAGGAAGTTCACTGGATGACCACCACTCTTGCTAAGACCTTGCTGAGCCACATGGTTATATGCTTGGGAAGAAGGGGGAAGAAACTTTCCTTGGACACTCATGATCACTCCTGGAGGTGGCATTTGCTCGGGGCGCGGGACATAGCTTTTGGGAGGAGGCATAGCATTGTAACTGAGTGGAGCAGGCTGGACAGGAGAAGCGGATCCAATATCGTTATTGCCCTCTTCAGTAATTTCTTCATAGGAACCATCTTCTCTACGGAGCACTGCTATTCCCCGGGCTCTCATGGCCTCAACAAAGCGGTTATGGGCTTCTTCTTCTCGGATTTTGGCATTCTGAGCTGACAGGCGGGCCTCACGCTCCCTGGTCAAAGCGGCTTCCAGATTCATCCTCAACTCATCTGTAGACAGATCATTCAAGTTTGGTTGACTCAACGGACCCGACCCTCCAGCAGACTGAGCGGAAAACACATCTCCATTTCCTGACATGCTTGATTCTGCACTGACTAAAGCTTCGGAAACTGCTTGAACTTCTTTGACAACCCGAACTAAGCGAGCTCCCTACATGTATGATCGACTCCAACTCGCCGTAGCCGTGGGGTATATACGGGTTTATAAGGTAGGAAAAGAGGAGGAAATACGGGAGAGGGAGAAGAAAAAGGAGAGAACAGACTCGCGCAAACAAATTATTTATCTTCAAGTATAAATCGGTGGTTTAAACCCTAGGAATGGTTAGGAAAGGCTAACCCTTTATTTATGCACACTATACCTTGGGGAACCCTAGGGACACATCATCCACAAATACACTGAACGTATTGGTTCAAAACTAATAATAGGCGATAATACCTAAACAAAACCAAAGCATTTATGGGATGAACGAGCAAATTTCCAATTTTTGGAAAAATTTGGGTAGCATAACGGGTATTTCCTGAAGAATTTCAAGGAAAAATCCGGCATGACCTCTCGTCGGTGCACGTTGACAAAGCGACATGATCTCTCGTTAGAACATGCCGTGGGAACGACATGTCCTCTCGTGAAACCATGTTGCGATGGCAACATGCCCACACGTGCTAGGTTTTGGGAATAGGTACGATAGTCTATTAAAAATTTTGAAGCAATTCATTTTAATGTATTTGAAAAATGTCGTGTCAAAAACCAATCATTTTGGATGAGGTTTAAGTGTGTGGTGCCACCTATAACGTGCTAGGGGAATGGGTTTGACATTAGGCGCTCAAGCGTAAGCGACATACATCACTGTCCGCGATGCCGTCAATCGCACCCGAGGGTTCTAAAATCTACGTTAAGTAGTGTGCGGGATGGCTATGTTCCTTTATTTTGCGAAAAATAATTTTTTTACACATTTTTTTTTGATTTATTTAAAAAAAGAAGGAAGAAAAGGGAAACTACACACACACACCCCACAGAATACAATAGGCGAAAAACCAATAAATCGATCACAGGGACTGCCCAAAATCATCAACTGAACCAAGAAAACCAAAATCCTGCAAATTGGCCACTTCTGTCGCGTGACACAGGACGGCAAATGCAAGTTCTGTCGCGTGACAGAAGGGTCCAATTCCAGAACTCTGAAGATTACACCTAGGAATAGCCCCAGCCTCGAAGCTTAACAGCACAACTCAAGCCCAAGCAAAAGAACAACAAAAGCAGAAAACGAGGACAATCAAACAAAGCACATAAGATGCAAACAATACATATAATGTCACAAACAAAGCACATACGAGTGAATGAATTGGATGCTGAACGTACACGAAAGTTTGACCCACTTTTGAAAACAGGTTTCAAGTCCCCGACGGAGTCACCACTGAATGTGCGCTCGCCCAAAATGATAGAAAATAAAAGGAGTCGCCACGCCGTTTTTAAGAGGAAACATTGAAAACCTTTTTTGTAGAGATTTTTGGGTTCGGGGGTCAAGTTACGTGTTGGGAAGAACCGAGAGTTCAACCAACACGCCTCGTCCGTAGACGAGTCTTTCTAACGTTCAACATTTAATTCATTCAAACGTGTGTGCTAGTGTGTATGACAAGATATGTACGAAATGCATAGAAGTACTTTATTTTATTGCTCAAAGGGAGGAAGAAACAACTTGTAAGCCATTGACAATGGGAGGCTACATCCCATATTACAAAAAGGATTAACAAAACTTACAACTAAAATGAACCTACTGCAGAGGCTCATTGTGTCGCGTGACACAGGACCTGAGAGGTCACTTGTGTCGCGTGACACTACAGATCACTTTGCAGAGATTTTACATTATTGAACAAAAGGGAAGTAAAGCTATCTAATCACTTCAAAATGAATGTGGATATGGAAGATCCACACCCTAATTTGAGTGACAAATGAAAGGGGGAAAGGAGGAACAAACTTACAACTAAAAGATGATTCTCTGTAGATAGGTCACTTGTGTCGCGTGACACAGGACTTGATGAGTCACTTGTGTCGCGTGACATAAGTAGACCATCTGCAGGAATCTCACAATTTAAAATCAGAAGCTGACAAGCATCGATTCAGATCTAATTAATATACCAAATCAACTCGGAATAGCACATATTAATAACAGATTACCCAAGGGAGCATGGATATGGGAGATCCACACTCCCTTGAGCACCAAGCAACCAAGGGAGGTACAACCACAACACCAATATGCAATTAAACCAAGCAAAACCAATTAAACAGAGATATGGCAGTTGTCACTTGATAATCTAAAGCAGATGGAGCTTGATTATCAAGTGGAGGAAGAACAATTACAAATAAACAAGTAAAATGAGAGAGAAAGGGTGGAGAAACTCGTTACCCTTGTAGTCCTCTACTTCTACACCAAGTTAGGTGTGGAAGCCTTCAATTCAGCTGCTAGGAAGTACAAATGAACACCAATTGGCTACTTCTCTTCAGATCTTCAAAGGGATGTAGGTTGTATGAAGGTGGGTTTATGGTTTGGGTGAAGAAGAGATGGAATTGAGGAGATTTGGTGTGGTTTAAGGAGAGAGAGGGTTTTCTGTCGTCAATTGGGCAGAGTAACTTTAGGGTATTGGAAAAGGGATCCTGATATGAGAGGGGGAGGATCAAATTTATAGGCTGCATGGAGGGGGTCACTTGTGTTGCACGGCCTTTCGCTTCGCTTTTCCATGGTCAATTGTGCCGCACGACTTGTCCAGCCATGTAACCGTTTTTGGCATTAACAACTGATTCTGGAACCTTCTGTGATAATTCCCAATAGGTCCAAATCTGATAATTCCTGATAGGTCCTTTTATGTGGAAAAAATCCCTCACAAGTACTTCCTTCATAATAACTTTAAGATAAGTTTCCGGAAGACTTGGAATTGACCGGGAATTTACCAAAACACCCCTAGTGCCATTTTATTACATTAAAAAGCACTTTTAAAGGGTCGCAAATTGGATTGGCGTACTTACAATCACCCTCAATTGTCTGCATTCGCAAGTGGTATGGCCTGAATATCGGTGATAGTAGCAATATTTGCTTAGATCCAGCTTTATGTTGTTATGAGGAGGGCCATAATTGACTAGTGGCTGAACCAGTCCTCCGCTCACCAAAACCTTGAGGAATTGATTCATAGGCATTCCCACATTACCCCAGTACGGTTTCTTCCTTTCCATCTGAACTATCTTTGGAGGGGACTCGGTATTGGCGTCCCTTGCTGGATAGGAGTCACGGCTGGAATAAAGGACATCTGGTTAACAGTTACGTATGAAGCTGGTCCCAAACGCTGGTCTTGTGAAGATGATAAGTTGAAACCATATGAGCTCATTGGTGATTGAGAAACACTTCCTTGAAGAGGATTCTGGTCAGAGTGGAATAGCAGTGATCCTCTCTGGTTGAAATGGCCGTTCACATGATGACACGATCCTTGGGAATCTGGCTGATACTGACTCTGCAACCCAATTTGATTAGAAGAATTAAAAATCTCGGGGATCAATTGTTCGTCCGGAATCTGAGCCTGGACCACTTGAGGTGCTGGGGTAAGAATCTCATCTTGCTCATCCTCATATATCCCTTTCGTCACATTTCCAGTTCCATGCTCAACACTACTAGCACTCATGATCTCTTCGTATGACCCATCTTTGTGGCAAATTATCGTGATCCCTCGGACACGCATCCCTTCTACAAATCTAGCGTGAGTTTCTTTCTCTCGGGTTTTAGCAACTTGGGCAAGCAATTGGGCCTTGCACTCACGAACCATGGCAGCCTCAAGAGCAGCTTGCAATTCTGCCACTGACAAATCACTCATGTCCAACTGACCCGAAGTGAGAGGAATTCCAGACTGAGAGGATGACATATCCTTCGCACCAGACATCTCGAATATCGGAACAAATGAGAGCTTCGTAGGGATTGCAAATATTTCGGAGGCGCGAACCAAACGAGGACTGGATATCAAAGCACGCACCTAACTTGTCGCCACTACAGGGGGTAGATACGGGTTTATAAGGTAGTGGAGGAAGAAAATTTTGAGGAAATAAGGGAGAGGGAAAGGAAAAGAGGGACGGATTCGCGCAAACAATTTATTTATCTTCAAGTATAAATCGGTGTTTTAAATCCTAAGTAGGGTTGGAAAAGGAGAAACCTTTATTCACGTAAACTACACCTTGTGGAAACCTAAGGACGCAACATTCAAATCACACTAAATGCTTTGCATTTGAAAATAATAATATGTAATGACACCTAACCAAGACCTAACACAATGTGAGACGGACGAGTGATCCAAATTTCTGGAGAAATTTGGGCAGCATAACGGGTATTCTCGAAGAATTTCCAAGAAAAATCCGGCATGACCTCTCGTCGGTGCACGGTGATAATGCGGCATGATCTCTCGTTAGAACACGCCACGGGAGTGACATGTCCTCACGTGAAACCATGTTGCATTGGCAACATGCCCACAAGGTGTAAGGTTCTGGGAAAGGTATAAGGACCTATTGTAAATTTCAAAAACAATTCATTTTAATGTGATTAAAACGTTGTATCAAAACCAACCGTGGGTAAGCTTTAAGTGTGGCGCCACCTATAACGCACTAGGGAGATGGGTTTGACATTATACGCTCAAGCGTAGGCGAATTTCATGGCCGTCCACGATGCCGTCAATCGCACCCGAGGGTTCTAAATCTATGTGGTGTAGTGTGGGGATGACTATATTCTTTTATTTATGAAAACAAAAATTTTTTTATTTTATTTTATCGTTTATTTAAAAGGAGAAACAAGAGAGAAAACTCACACACTCTCACAAGGAAAAGGGGAACAACAATCAACTGAGCCACTCTTTTGATTCAAGGGACTGCCCTCAAACCAGCACCTAAAGTCTGTTCAGTGACCAATCCTGTCGCGTGACACAGGACAGCCAGGAACAGAGCTGTCGCACGACTAGAGTGGTCACTGAACCAGAAACCTGCAAAATGAAATCAGCCCCTGCCTTCCCATGGCAAGGGACAAAGCACAATAAAAATGGCCACTAAAGACACACAAAGGCTCACAAGCCTCAAAATGCAACAAAATGCATGTACCACAAATATCATCAAGGATGCACACAAAAAATGGATATGTTGGATGTTTAATCGAATGAAAGTTTGACCCTCTTAATTTTGAAAAACAGGTTTTCAAAAGTTTTCCCCAGCAGAGTCGCCACTGAATGTGCTCTCGCCCAAAATTTTGTTTTCCAATGATGAAAAATGAAAAGGAGTCGCCACGCCATATTTTAGAGGTACACTTTGAAATACCTTTGAGAGAAAATGTGTCCGGGGGTCAGGTTACGTGTTGGGATCGAGAATCGAGAGTTCACCCAACATGCCTTGTCCGTAGACGAGTCTTTCTAACTAAACATCCAAGTAATCCATAAATGTGTGCAAGTAAACAAATGTAGTAAACATGAATATTATTGATTTGAACTGAAACTTACAACTTGTGAACCATTTATTCAGGGAGGCCACATCCCCATTACAACAAATCAGAACAGATTACAAAGGAAAAGGATCTCTATAAACAGACATAGTGTGTCACGTGACACATAGCGTGCCTGGCTAAATGTGTCGCGTGACACAGGATCTAACCAGTCACAATGTGTCGCGTGACACACAGTGTCCATCTGCAGAGACTTACAGATTTGAACGCAGCAGCACCAATAACCAACACAGATCCAATTGATCAAACAGATAAGCTTTGAAATGAATAATTAACGACAATTCAACCAAGGGGGCGTGGATATGGAGAGATCCACACTCCCTTGGGATCTAAACACCAATTTCAACAAGTATTCAACAATAAGCACTCAATTATTCAAAACAAATATGTTAAATAGAGAGATTGAGGTTGGGATTCAGTAATCAAGACGGATAGAGTCTGATTACTGAATCCAAGGAAAATAAAACAATGGAATTATCAAAGTAGCAAGGTAGGAGAGAGAGGGAAAAGGGAATTGAGAGTGTTACCCTTGTTGATTCCACAAATTCTATACCAGGTTAGGTATAGAATCCTTCAACAGTAGCTTCTGGTCCTGGTGATCTTGAGAGGATTGGTTGAAGGTGGATCTAAGAGGTGATGAAGGAAGTGGGTTGAATTGGGGGAATTGGAGGTGGATTGGGATGAGAGAGAGAGGTGTGTGTTTAGTGTGAGTGTGTTACGCTGCAATTTTGGCAGAGTAACAGTGTGTGAAGTTCAGATCCATTTTTGAGAGGGGTAGGGTCTTATTTATAGGCTGCAATGGACAAGGTGTGTCGCACGACCTTCTGTATCCAATTTCCAAGCCTCGACTTGTCGCGTGACAACTGCTTTTGGCGCCAAAACCAGTTTCTGGAATATTCTGAGATAATACCCAAAAGGTCCAAAAAGGTTTATTCCCTGGAGGTCCTTTAGCACGAGCAAAGTACCAAAAGGTACTTCCTTCGCGAGAAACATATGGAATGTTTCCGGAAGTCTCGAAATAGACCGGGAATTTACCAAAATGCCTCTTAGTGAAATTCTATCGCATTAAAATGCACCTAAAAGGGTCGCGAATTGGATTGGCGTACTTACAGTAGTGAGTTGGAACATCAACCTCACAAGACATAAGTGATCTCTAGCAAGTCATTATGTCCACCCAATTAAATATAACATCAAAGCTTGATTCCTTGATAGATCATTGTCACAATTCCTTTCTCACACGATGTCATATTGAACATAAGTCATGGTCCATGTCAAATTATATTGTTCAATGCTTTCTCGATACCGAATATATTGATAATCCAAGTGCATTTGATCTCTATCAAATCTCTTGAGTGTGACCACACATTTCATCAACAACATTCATCGAGGGGCCCAAGCAAACATCTATCTCTTAACGAGAGGGACAAATCCCATCTTGACTTATCAGTCTTCCCTACAAGAATCCAATCATGCCAACATAGCCCTTATTGTTATTCTATTAAAGATAGTGTTAGACTACATCAAACACAACGTTCATCATGTAGAAGACGATGATAATCTCAGGTACAAAGGATTCTAATGGCACGACTATCGTGAGATTTAATCATGACATATATGATCATAGACCATGTCATAAATCTCATAGGTAGGTCATGTCCAGTACTTTGTTCTCTAACAAGTACCCATAAGTGTAATGTGCATCCCATGCATATAATCATCTCCATGATTATTCATTACCAACTTATACTAGTTATTCACAATAACTAGGGGCTCAGGTTATTATAATAAACATGCAAAAACATTACATCACGTAGATCTAGAACCCTCGAGTGCGATTGACGGCATCGCGGACGGCCATGAATTTCGCCTACGCTTGAGCGCCGAAATCAAACCTATCCCCCTAGCGCGTTATAGGTGGCGCCACACTTTTAACCTTACCCAAAACGGTTGGTTTTTGACACGACATTTTCAAATACACTAAAATGTATTGTTTCAAAATTCTTAATAGACTTTCGTACCTATTCCCAAAACCTAGCACGTGTAGGCATGTTGCCATCGCAACATGGTTTCACGAAAGGACATGTCATTCCCCACGACATGTTCTAACGAGAGATCATGTCGCTTTGTCAACGTGCACCGACGAGAGGTCATGTCGGATTTTTCTTGAAAATTCTTCAAGAATACCCGTTATGCTGCCCAAATTTCTCCAGAAATTGGGGCTGCTCGTCCGTCCCATAAATGCTTTGGTTTTATTAGGTATTATTGCCTATTATTAATTTTGAATCAATACATTTGGTGTATCTTTGGATGATGTGTCCATAGGTTCCCCCAAGGTTTTAGACTACGAGAATAAAGGGTTAGCCTTTTCCAACCGTCTCTAGGACTTAAAAGACACCGATTTTTACTTGAACATTAATAAAGTGTTGCACGAGTCCGTCTCCTTTCCCACTCTTCCCTCTCCCATACCATCTCAAAGTTCTCTATCCTTTGCCTTATACACGCTCTCACCCTCTTCACCTCTACAAGGCTAAGGAAAGTTGGGTGTGTGCTCTCATTCCCGACGCTCATTAGTCCATATTCCCGAGGCGAAAGCAGTTCAAGTGCCCGAGTGGTCATCCATCTGATTTAGAATCCAAAACGCTCGGTGCAGAGAAGATTAAGGCCCACCAGTCTGGAGGTTCATAGCCCGTGGGTTCGAAGAGTGCAAATGGTGTGTCCATCGGAAAGTGGCGAGCTACCCTTGAAGCTATTTTTCCTCGCGAGCGGGAGGCCCGGTCGCTTGCTCGGATTGCTCAAGCTAAGGAGGACCTATTATGAATGACAGAAAGTTTGAAAAGGCTCGCCCCAGTGTTGTCTCCAATCCTCGTCCATGATATCAGCAGAAGCTCAGAGGCTCTCCCATACGAAGAAGTCAGTCAGTCAGCGTCGTAGGTTCTAGAATGTCCGCTGTCGGACATGAGTCTGTCGAGTCCACTTCGGACCAATTTTTGCTTTGCAGTGATAAAATCTTTGTTTCTCTTCTTGCTAGACTCGAGACATCACTAGCACACCTGCGTTACACTCGATTGAAATGGCCTTATTCCAAATGATCACTTGTGCTGCTCACCGACTAATGCTTTGAAATGACTAATGTTTAAATTGATCGGAGTGAGAAAATCAATTGACATCCTTCTCAAATTGGGGCTCACCAATTCCCCATCTCGCATCCCATATGCTCACATACCTTTCATCATCTTCACCATCTCGTTGCTCGATGAATTTGCACGGATCTTTCTCAGAGTAAACTTAAGCAAGCAAATGAAGACTTGATCTCGTTCGGATCATTCGGTAGGGACTACGGTTGAAACCTTTCACCCATAGGGAGCCATTACCTCACCCTCACTAAACAATACCCCTTCGGTTCAAGATCGGCATATTTTGAAACTCATTTAACCATCGCCAGAAGAAGAGGGACTATCCTTGAGACTCCCATGATTCAAAAGAAGATCGACCGTCTCCAAGCTCAAGAACGATGGAAAGCAATGATTCATCCTGGGGACTAGCTGAAATTCTCTCTCGAAAAGAATAAAAAAAAAGAGAATAAAAAAAAGAAGAAAAAGAAAGAGAGCCTAGTCCCTAGCGATCCTCTCAAAAGTAAAAGTCAAAGGATCCGGTTGTTACTCAAAAAGGAGTCTCAGAGCGAATAAAGAGACAGCACGGATGTCCCTCACCATTACCCTTAACCAATTCCGGCCATCCTCTCGATTTTAGAGGATATTCCCACTACCTTGACCAATTCCAAGCTGTCCTCTCGATTTTAGAGGATATTCCCATTACTGTTACCCTTGCCTTTGGCCAAAGCCAAGATTGACCTCTCATTCTTAGAGGCATTGAAGATGCAATCATGGATTCCCTCACCTTAGAAATCCCAAACACATCCCTAAAAAGCCAACCTCTCATCTTTAGAGGTTCAGTCAGCAAAAGGCCTAGCCGACCTCTCATTTTAAGAGGTCATGATATCCTAAATCACCCGAGGGCCGATCGAAACCCCGAAACCCAGTCGCAGTTCCTTTGGATAGCAGTTTCAGACCAACAAGCGAAGATTGTGCAAATTCCATCCGTTCGTTCGATGTTTCATGTGAGCATATTTCGTTTCTCCTCCGCAAACACTTTCCGTGGACGTCCCACTGGGGCTTCACATTCGTGTCTCCCATCGACACTCCAAGAGGATATGTTTTTCAATTCTCAAAATCCTCAAAGGTCCTCAGATCCTCGAATTTCAACGTTCTCTCTTCATTCGGGATAAGCCCGAACTACGACGACCTGAGCTCCTCCCAAGGAGGGGAACGTAGGAAACCATAACTGGTCCGGTCGAAATCACAAACAGATCTCAGAAAATCCGGTCTCCTCAAGGACTATTCCCTATACACTTTCCATCCTTCCGAGTTTGATTTTCGATATCAGTTGGTTTTCTCCTCGGGATTAATTGAAATATTTGTTCATATCAGCTTTGGCGGTTGACTAACCCGAACATCAATAAAGGGTTTTAAGCAGCTTTGTGATCATCACAAATAAGACAAGTTTTCAAGTGTCTCGACAAGTCTTCTCTTTCTACATCATACGAAGATAGAGCCAAACACTGTTTTCGGTCTGCAGGGGCTTCCATACACTTTTCCACACCTTGTGATGCTTATGCTCTCCCAAAAGAGTCAAACCCAAAAGCGAGTGTGTCACAGAATCGGGATCCATTCCTACCCTCGAAAGATGTGCCCCTGCACATATGCATTTCCGAGTCTTGTCCAGTGACTGATTGACTGCGGTTTGAAATGATGAGTTGCCTCTTTGGCCACAAGATGACTCTGTCTGCGATGAAGCTGCATGGAATTTCCTCAAGTTGGGGCTTTGGTTAAGGTATCCCTCCGGCTCTCCTTACCAGATTCCCTCCAAGATTGCCTTGCATTATCAACTGGGGCTTCACCAAGCCAGGATCATTCTCTGCACATCTTCTACTGCTTGCTGTCTCAGACGCGCGATACACTTTGTCCTCACCAGTAATGGACCTACTACAATTTGCACTCCCGGGAGCGCCCCCGACTTGCCTAGTTGCGCCATACATTTTCCCACCTCATGGGAGAGGGTCCACCTCATTATAAACACTTTCGTTCCATACACGATCCCTCATAGCATAATGGCTACATACACATCTGCTCACCAAGCCGTGCAAAAAACCCTCACTTCTCTTCCATCCCCATCCGAGATGGACTTGTGCAACAAAAGATTTACAATGCATAAGCAAAAAGTCGAATAAGTGCAAGGTGCCTAGAGTGTTGTGTTTTCCCCCCCGCAGGGTTCGATAGTCAAGTGATCGTAACTTGATCGTGAGGACAGCCCCTCGAATCACAACTTTGGACAAGGATTCTAAATCCTGCAGGTGGCATCCCCCGCTTTTATTACCTTCATCAGACCCGGACTCATCAGCATCATCTGAAAGAGCCCCAGTTGCCTCAGCCCCCAAGCAATGCTTGTCGAAGAAAAAGAGCTCCAGCTGCCCCAGAAACCAAGCAATAATGCTCACCAGTCTTGACGACTTCAAAGCCTATTTTGCAAAGACCGTCCCGTGAACGGCCACCCAGCAAGCGTCGACAAGTGGTATAGGTCCCTCCGGCAGCCACGGTCATCAAGCAGTAGCATGAGACCCTCCGGCAGCTACACATATCCCCAGCAGAATCAATGGTAGCATGAGACCTGAATGAACGCTCGATGAAAAAAAATGAGAGTCGCCACGCCGTTTTTAAGGAAACATTGAAAACCATTTTGAAAGAGAAAATGGGTCCGGGGGTCAGGTTACGTGTTGGGAAGAACCGAGAGTTCACCCAACATGCCTCGTCTATAGACGAGTCTTTCTATGTTCAACATTCAAGACATTCAAAAGTGTGTGCAAAGTGTGTGACAAAATATGTATAAAATGCTTTTTAATGCTTTATTTTATTGCTCAAAGAAAAGAATTACAACTTGTGAGTCATTTCATTCAGGAGACCACCACCTGATTACAACAAGGACACACAACTTACAACTGAACTGAACCTGCTGCAGAAAGGCTCATTGTGTCGCGTGACACAGGACCTGGGAGCAGGTTGTGTCGCGTGACACGACAAGGCCTTTTGCAGAGGTTTTACAAAGCTTGATTACAGAAACAATAAATGACAATCCGAGATTAACAAAGACAGAAATCAGGTCCCAACGACCTCAGAGAGATCAAATTGCAGATGAGTGTGGATATGGAATCATCCACACTCACCTTAGCAATTCATGCCCAACGCACGACATCAATACACGAACACGTATAATCACTATGACAAATGTATAAAGCAGGTCCCAACGACCTCAGAGAGATCCCAGCTTAGATGAACGTGGATATGAGACGATCCATGCTCACCTTAGCATAATTCGTGCACAACGCACATAAGCAAATGAACAAAACAAGTATCATCACCACGAAAAACGTATAAAACAGATCCCAACGATCAGAACATCCAAATAAATCAGAGCATACTACATGCTAATTGAAATTGTACCAATGCCAATTTAATCAGGTTCTACACCATGAGCAAATTTAAACAGTATACACTACGCAGATGAGAACAGAGGAAGAGAACATCCAAACAAACCATAGCATACTACATGCTAACTGATATTGTAACCAACTCAATATACTCAGTTCTACACCACGACAATTGCACTACACAGAAAACAGAGAGAGAGAGAAGGTTAGGGTTCGTTACCCTCATAGTGTCCACAATCCTCAAACCAAGTTAGGTAGGAGGATCTTCAAATCAGCTTCTAGCCAAGCTCCGATCTCAGATTCGGTATCAATTGGACAGAGAGACTCAACGGGATCAGAAGCGTAACGGACGGGACTTGGTGGTGAACGGCTTAGAGGCTGAAACAGAGGAAGGAGACGGTTGTTGTGTCTGACGTTGTTGAAGGATGATACCACCGGTGGAGTTGATCGGAGTTGGTTGGTGAGGTTGCAACGACAAATGGAGAGGGGATTGGTGTTTGGGTCACCGGTGATTGGAATCGGAGAAACTGGGTTTGTGGTTCGTGGTTACAGAGGGGGTTGGTCGGTGGCGATTGGGTTTGAGATGTGAGGGAAATTGGACCGATGAGGAAGGTGATTTGGGGAGAGGAAATTGGTTTGGGTGAGGTCGCCGGCCGATTAGAGGGTGAGGAAGACGATGAAAGAGAGGGAGCTACGCCATTTGCGTCTAGAGAGAGAAATGGCATTTTAAGAGAGAAAGGGTGTGAGTCTTCTGTGTGTGTGTGTGAAATGAGCCATCCCCTTTGTAAAATGAAAGAATTCCTTTTTTAAAGCTGATTTGGAAAATACTTTATTTTGTCGCATGACTTTCTGCTTCGCTTTTCCATGCTTCAATCTGTCGTACGGCGGAACGAGTCAATAATCATTTCTGGAACATTCCGAGCTAATTCCCCCTAGGTCCGAAACAAATAATTCCATATAGGTCCTTTTGTCCGGGAAAAATACTAAAAAATACTTCCTTCGCTAGAAATTTATAAAATGTTTCCGGAAGTCTCAGAACGGACCGAGAATTTACCAAAATGCCCATTAGTGCAATTTTATCACATTAAAATGCACCTAAAAAAGGTTGCGAATTGGATTGGCGTACTCACAGAGCCCCTCGGCAACGTCACTTATGGAAGAAGTGAGGTTGTCGATAAAAAGGACCCAATCCCAATGAGCAGCTGGGGATATGGCGGATGGCGAAAAATGATTGATGAGATCGGATGGCTGGACCTTTGGAGAAAGGATTCCTACATATCCCTAAGAGGGAATCAAGCCGTTCGTAGTTCAGAAATGAAACTAACAAGAAGAAAGAAAGGGTAGAGATGTGCTTTCATACCTTTGCTGTGCTTACCTGTAGCTGCCGGGGAAACTGATGTTACTGCTGTCTGACAAGGGCATTTGCTGATGATCAATCTCCATCCAACATGGGCTCTTGAAGATCTTCCGCCCAACACAGGCATTTGGTAATGCTTTTCCGTCTGACCCGAGAACTGATGATGAGTCTCCGTCTGACACGGGAACTGATGAACCTTCCGTCCGACACGGAATATTCATGAAGAATCTCCGTCCGACACGGGAACTGATGAACCTTCCGTCCGACACGGAATATTGATGAAGAATCTCCATCCGACACGGGCAATGATGGTGACCTTCCGTCCAACACGAGAGTTGATGATAAGCCTCTGTCCAACACGGGAATTGGTGATCTTCCGTCCAACGCGGGTACTAGATAATCCTTCCATCCAACACGGGAAATGATAATCCCTCCGTCCAACACAGAAATGATAATCCTTCCGTCCAACACGGGAATGGTAATGAAACCTCCATCCAACACGGGCAACTTGATGAGAACCCTCCGTCCAACACGGGAAATGATGATTTTTCCGTCCAATACGGGCAATGCTAATCCTCCGTCTAACACGGGCTATGGATTATAACTTGCCGAAGCTGATGGGCATTATTGCTTGAAGATTGAGGCACCTGAAACTCCTTTTGACGAGCAATGCTTGGAGACTGAGGCAGCTGGGGCTCTTTTCGACGATGTTGATGACGATGACAAAGGCAGGATAGGCCACCTGCAGGATTTGGAATCCTTGTCCAAATTGTGATTGAGGAACAACTCCCATAATCAGATTATGATCACTTTGATTATTGTACCCTGCGGGGGGAAAACACAACACTCTAGGCACTTTGCAATTTATTTGACTTTTTGCTTATGCATTATTAATCTTTTGTTGCACAAGTCTATCTCAGTTGGGGATGGAAGGGAAGTGGGGATTTTGCACGACTTGACAAGCAGATATGTCTGTATCAGTTGCACTATGAGGGATAGTGTATGGAATGAAAGTGCTTATAATGAGGTGGACCCTCTCCCGTTATAGGGGAAACGTATAAGTGATGGTGTATGGATGGTGCAGCTTAGGCAAGTCGGGGACGCTCCCGGGAGTACTGGTTGCAGCAGGTCCATTGCTAGTGAAGACAAAGTGTATCGCGCGTCTGAGACAGCAAGCAGTAGAAGATGTGCAGAGAATGATCCCGGCTTGCCGAAGCCCCAGTTTATAATGCAAAACAAACCTGCACGGAATCCGGCCCTGAGAGAACAACATAGCACAGCCCCAGCTTGAGGGATCCAATCCAGCCCTATTGCAGACAAAGTCATTTCGTGGCCGAGGAGGCAACTCATCATTTCAAACCACAGTCAATCAGTCGCTGGACAAGACTCGGAAATGTTTACGTGCAGGGGCACAACTTTCGAGAGTGGGAATGGATCCCGGATTTGTGTATGACACTCTCGCTTTTGGGTTTAACTCTTTTGGGAGAGTATAAGCATCACAAGGTGTGGAGAGGTGTATGGAAGCCCCTGCTGACCGAAAACAGTGTTTGGCTCTTTCTTCCTATGATGTAGAAAGAGAAGACTTGTCAAGACACTTGAAAACTTGTCTTATTCGCGATGATCACAAAGCTGCTTAAAACCCTTTATTGATGTTCGGGTTACTCAACCACCAAAGATGATGTGAACAAATATTTTAATTAATCATGAGGAGAAAGTCCACTGATATCGAGAATCAAACTCCGAAGGATGGAAAGTGTATGGGAACTGCCCTTGCTGAGACCAAATTTTCCGAGATTTGTTTGTGATTTCGACCGGACCAATTATGGTTGCCTACGTTCCCCTCCTTGGGAGGAGCTCAGGTCGCCGTAGTTCGGGTTTATCCCGAATGAAGAGAATTAGCGTTGGAATTCGAGGATCTGAGGACCTTTGAGGATTTTGAGAATTGCAAAACATGTCCTCTTGGAATGTTGATGGGAGACACGGATGTGAAGCCCTAGTGGGACATCAACAGCAAGTGTTTGCGAAGGAGAAATGAAATATGCTCACATGCAACGTCGAATGAACAGATGGAATTTGTACAATCTTCGCTTGATGGTCTGAAACTGTTATAGAGGACGGCTTGGAATTGGTCAAGGTAGTGGGAATATCCTCTAAAATCGAGAGGATGGCCGGAATTGGTTAGAGGTAGTGGTGAGGGACATCCGTGCTGTCTCTTTATTCACTCTGAGACTCCTCTTTGAGTAACGACCGGATCCTTTGACTTTTGCTTTTGAGAGGATCGCTGGGGACTAGGCTCTCTTTCTTTTCTACTTTTTTTTATTCTTTTCCTTTTTTTTGTATATATATATTTTTTTGTCTCTCTCTCTCTTTTTTCAAATTTTTTTTTGAGAGGAGAATTTCAGCTAGTCCCTAGGATGGATCATTGCTTTTCGTCATTCTTGAGCTTGGAGATGGTCAATCTTCTTTTGAATCATGGGAGTCTCAAGGATAGTCCCTTTTCTTCTGAAGATGGTTAGACGGGTTTCAAAGACATGTCGATCTTGAAATGAAAGGGTATTATTTGGTGAGGGTGAGGTAATGGCTTTCCTATGGGTGAAAGGTTCAACCGCAGTCCCTACCGGATGTTCCGAATGAGATTGAGTCTTCATTGCTTGCTTGAGCTTACTTCGAGGAAGATCCGTGCAAATTCATCGAACAACGAGATGGGGAGGACGATGGAAGACATGTAAGCACAGGAGATGCTAGGTGAGGAGTTGGTAAGCCCCACTTTGGGAAATGATATCAGTCAATTTTCTCACTCAGATCAATTTAAATATTAGTCATTTCAAAGCATTAGTCAGTGAGCAGCACAAGTGATCATTTGGAATAAGACCATTTCAATTGAGTGTAATGCGGGTGTGCAAGTAATGTCTCGAGTCTAGCAAGAAAAGAAATAAAGACTTTTATTACTGCAATAAAAAGACTCATAACATGGACTTGACAAACTCATGACCACATAAAAGACACTCTAGAACCTATGGAACTGACTGACTGACTTCTCCGTCTTCGGGTGGGATAGCCTCTGGGCTTCTGCTGATATCACTGGAGAAGATCGGGGACAACATTGGGGCGAGCCTTCTCAACCTTACCCTCATCGACGAGCTTCTGAATGAGAACTTTCAGGGGAGTGCAATCATTGGTGTCATGGCTCGGATACTAGTGACATTGGCAATACTTGCTGTGATCCAAATATGGATTGGGTTTGACAGGGTTGTAATTCTCGAGGGGTTTGATCATCCCGGCCTTAACGAAACCATTAAATGCCTCCTCAGTAGTCATACCAATATCATCATACTTCATCTTCTGGCGAGGTGGGAATCTCCCGATGTTTTGACCAAATCTTCCTCCCTGAAGGCTGTTGACACTGTTGTCTTTGGTTACCTCTTTCCCTTTCGGGGCCATGTAAACTGGATTTGCTGACTTGTAGCGATAACCACCACCATTACCGGCATTGATGTTCGAGACAGTGTTAAAGAGCCTATTTTCACTGCGAGCTCCCATTCCCACCATCTCTCGCAGGTCGGGATACCAACCACTCCCAATGGCTTCACGAAGAACTGGCTTCACACACGATAAAAAGATGTCTTTTTGGTCCTGCAGAGAGATTGGCTCGGAAAGCTCATTCAACTTAGCGTTCCACCTCTTGTAGAACTCGGTGATTGATTCATCCTGTTTCTGAATTGTGCCAACCAGATCATCCCGGGTTGTGTGCCACTCGAGGTTCCCACGATACTTTTCGAGAAAGGCCTCAGTGATCTGACTCCAAGTAGCTCGAGCTTCCGACTTAAGAGCTAGAAACCATGTCAAAGCAGATCCTTTGAGTGTGAGATGAAAGTGCTGAGCCATAAACTCGGGAGTACAACCCATTGCCCCCATAGTCATCACGTATATGTCTACATGAGTTTTCGGGCATGCTGAGCCATCAAACTCCATCTTACGCATTTTGAACTTGTGAGGGAGGGTTTTTACTTGTCCTGGATCAACCACTTTAAGTCCACTTGATCCGGCAGTCAACTTGTCAATTTGCTGCTGCATCTGTTTTAATAACGCAATCACCTCTGGGGTCATCCCCGGGAGTTGAGGAATAGAGGGAGCGACAGTTGTATAAGGCTCAAAGCTGGTTGATGGGAAGAGAGACGGCTGAGCTGACCCAGAAACTGGTGGTAGACTGAAGGGTGCTAGAGCTGACAAATAGTTAAACTGACCGGTTGGAGAATTCTGATTCTGAACCCATCAGAGGCTGAGACTGATATCCCTGAGGTTGAGGCTGGCTAACAGGAGGCTGCAGAAATCCACTTTGGTTGAACTGATCCTGGGAATAAGAGTGCTGATTCGGATACTGGGCGTTACCCTGGAAGTGAGGACCATGAAACTGACCATGCTGATATTGAGAACCTGGAAGCAACAAGCCTTGACTGCTCGGAAACTGGGACCCAAATTGGCTTAGGGGCACGGAAGCATTGGGGATTGGTGAGGAGGTCAAATCATGGAAGACCGACTGTGGTTCACCAAAACCAACTTGAGTGTTCACCCGCAGCCCCTGATTCTGAGCACAACTGAACTGTGCACCTTGACTTTGAGGCTGAAAAGGGAGAGACACATTCCCGGCTCCTAGATCAGTGTCATTAACCTCAGTAATCTCTTCATAAGATCCATCTGCCCGACGAATCACAGCAATCCCTCGAATACGCATTGCTTCCATAAACCTAGCATGCGTTTCGTCCACTCTAGCCTTAGCAGCTTGTCCTTGAGCCAGTGCAGCTTGGGCGAGCAATCGAGCTTCACACTCACGGACTAGAGCAGCCACCAAGTTAGCTCTCATCTGCTCCATAGACAGATCATGCATGCTTTGTTGACCCATGGCAGATGAAACTCCAAATTGAGTGGTCATATCATTCTCTGCACTAGACATCTCTAAAATTGAATCGGATGCAAGCTTTGCTGAAATTGCAACTGCCTCGAAGACGCGAACCAAACGAGCACCGGGAATCGAATCGCGCACCCAACTTGCCTTAACTGGAGAGGAGAGAGCGAGTATAAGGCGGAGGATAGGAAACTTTGAGATGGTACGGGAGAGGGAAGAGCGGGAAAGGAGACGGACTCGTGCAACATCTTATTAATATTCAAGTAAAAATCGGTGTTTTAAATCCTAGGAACGGTTGGAAAAGGGGGAAACCTTTATTCACGCAATCTAGACCTCGGGGGAACCTATGGACACATCATCCAAAAATACACCAAATGTATTGATTCAAAATTAATAATAGGCAATAATACCTAAATAAAACCGAAGCATTTATGGAACAGACGAGCAATCCCAATTTTTGGAGAAATTTGAGCAGCATAACAGGTATTCCTGAAGAAATTCAAGGAAAAATCCGGCATGACCTCTCGTCGGTGCACGTTGACAAAGCGATATGATCTCTCGTTAGGACATGCCGTGGGAACGACATGTCCTTTCTTGAAACCATGTTGCGATGGCAACATGCCCACACGTGCTAGGTTTTGGGGTAGGTACGAAAGTCTATTAAAAATTTTGAAGCAATTCATTTTAATGTATTTGAAAATGTCGTGTCAAAACCAACCGTTTTGGGTGAGGTTAAAAGTGTGGCTCCACCTATAATGCGCTAGGGGATGGGTTTGACATTAGGCGCTCAAGCGTAGGCGAAATTCATGGCCGTCCGCGATGCCGTCAATCGCACCAGAGGGTTCTAGATCTATGTGAAGTAGTGTGCGGCTGATTATGTTTCTTTATTTACGAAAAATGATTTTTTTTATTATTTTGTTTTTTTTTATTTGAAAAGGGGGTGATAAAGAAAAAAACAACACACACACACACACACTAAACCCCACAGAGTACAATAAGCAAAGGATCATAATCTGATCATGGGGATTGCCCACAATCACAACCTGCACCAAAGAGATGTAATCCTGCTGAGTGGCATCTTCTGTCGCGCTACACAGGACAGCAAAGGCACGTTCTGTCGCATGACAGAAGAAGCCATTTCCAGAATCCTGAACAACAAGCCAAAACCAGCCCCAGCCTCCAAGCTCAATACAAGATCTCATCCCCAAGCAACAGCACAACACACAGGAAGCAAGGAAAGGGAGGGAATAAAGCAAAACACTAAATGCATTCATACACATATAATGCTATGCAAAAAGCACACACAAATGAATGAAACGAATGTTGAACAATCATGAAAGTTTGACCCACTTTTGAAAACCAAGTTTCAAGTCCCCAGCGGAGTCGCCACTAAATGAACGCTCGACGAAAAAAAATGAGAGTCGCACTGAATGAACGCTCGCCGGAAAATAAAATAAGGGAGTCGCCACGCCGTTTTAAAGGAAACATTGAAAACCTTTTGAGAGAGAAAATGGGTTCGGGGGTCAGGTTACGTGTTGGGAAGAACCGAGAGTTCAACCAACACGCCTCATCCGTGGACGAGTCTTTCTATGTTCAACATTCAAGACATTCAAATGTGTGTGCAATTGTGTAACAAGAATATGTATGAAATGCATTTTAATGCTTTATTTTATTGCTCAACAAAGGGGTTACAACTTGTGAGTCATTTAATTCAGGAGACCACCACCTGATTACATAGGAATGAAACAACTTACAACTGAAAAATAACCAGCTGCAAATAGGCCAAGTATGTCGCACGACGCAGGACCATGAATGGCCTGTTGTGTCGCGGGACATACTCCGCCATCTGCAGAGGTTTTACAAATGCTTTGATTACAGAACAATAAATGACAATCCGAGATTAACAAAAATAGAAATCAGGTCCCAACGACCTCAGAGAGATCAATTGGCAGATGAGTGTGGATATGGAATAATCCCCACTCACCTTACCAATTCATGCCCAACGCACGACATCAATACAAGAGCACCCATAATCACTACGATAAATGTACGAAACAGGTCCCAACGACCTCAAAGAGATCCAAGCTTAGATGAACGTGGATATGAGACGATCCACGCTCACCTTAGCGCTATTCATGCACAACGCACACAATCATATGAACAAAACAAATATCATCACCACGGTAAACATATAAGACAGATCACCACGACCAGAGCATACCACAAGCTAAATTGAAATTGTAACAAAGCCAGTATAATCAGGTTCTACACCATGAGCCAATTTAAACAACGACAAATGCACTACGCAATGAAAAACAGAGAGATAGAAGGTTAAGATTTGTTACCCTTGTAGTATCCTCAAATTCGATACAACATTAGGTATGGAATTCTTCAACTCAGCTTAGGATCTGACCGTTTCTCACAAGTTTTCCAAGGCGCTGGTAGATCTGATACTCGGAGAATGAAACAGAGACGAAATTATTCTTCAATTTCCAGTTCAACAGCTTCAATGGAGTTGCCAAATAACTAAATCCGGGGAGATCGATTTCAAGGCAGTGAACGGGCCGAAGGTCAGGAATAGGGGGGGGGAGGGTGCGTTGTATTGGGGAGAGCAGAGATAGCATTCGGTGAGGAAGGGGATTGAGAGAGAAAGAGTTTTGCTAAGGAGGCGATTAGAGGGCGATGGAGACACCGGCGAGGAACAATTAGCTTCGGCCGATTAGAGGGAGCTGGTTAGGAGGGCAATTGTTTGGGTGGAGAGAGAGATCGGTGATGGAGGTTGAGGGGAACTTGGGCCACCGGCGAATGGGTCTAGAGGGGTAGTGAGGTTGTCGTCGTGGTTGGGAGATTTATGGGAGGTGGAGAATTGGGTCGCCGGCCAATTTGGTTTTGAGAGAGATGACTGGTGAAGGTTGAAGAACGGTTAGAGAGAGAGGGAGTGGAAAACGTTTAGTGAGAGAGGATGCATGTAGAGAGAGAGAGATGTGTGAGAATGAGCCGTCCTCTTTGTAAAATGAAAGAATTCATTATTTAAAGCCGATTTGGAAAATACTTTATTTTGTCGCACGACTTTCTGCTCCGCTTTTCCATGCTTCAATCTGTCGTACGGCGGAACGAGTCAATAACCGTTTCTGGAATATTCCGAGCTAATTCCCCCTAGGTCCAAAACAAATAATTCCCTATAGGTCCTTTTGTCCGGGAAAAATACTAAAAAATACTTCCTTCGCGAGAAATTTATAAAATGTTTCCGGAAGTCTCAGAACGGATCGGGAATTTACCAAAACGCCCCTTAGTGCAATTTTATCACATTAAAATTCACCTAAACAAGGTTGCGAATTGGATTGGCGTACTCAAAAGACCCTAGACAGCTATCTCCCAATAAGCAGTTACAGCCTAAGACCCTCCGGCAGCTACATCCACTCCCGCAGGTACAATAACCAACTGAGCACCATCGAGTCTTAAGGACTGCCCCTCGAAGCGAAAACCAAGACAAAGAATCCGTATCTATTTTAGTCTCCCCAGCAGTGCGTACCAAGATCAGTGGCCTCGCCGCCAAAGCACCAGCAAAACCCCGCTCCCTAGCAAGCAAAGTTCTCGGCCTACCAAGCAAAGCCCATGACTCAAAAGTCAACCAATCATCAATAGAGACCGTCCTGCACTTGAAAGAACCAGTAAACTACCTACAGGAGCAGTAGCGTGAGTCTCCCAGCAGCTACTCTTATCCCCATCAGTAGCAGTAGCGTGAGTCCCCTGGCAGCTACCCTGCATCAACACCCAGTGGTATGAGTCCCTCCGATATCCACGAAGACTATCAACCGTAGCATGAGTCCCTCCGACAGCTACAACCCAACACCCAGTGGTATGAGTCCCTCTAGCATCCACGAAGACCAGCAGTAATAGCGTGAGTCCCCTGGCAGCTACCCTGCACCAACACCAGTGGTATGAGTCCCTCCGGCATCCACAAAGACTATCAACCGTGGAATGAGTCCCTCTGGCAGCTACAACCCAACACCCAGTGGTATGTGTCCCTCCGGCATCCACAAAGACCAGCAGCAGTAGTATGAGTCCTCTGGTAGCTATCCTGCACCAACACCCAGTGGTATGAGTCCCTCCGGCATCCACAAAGACCAACGGCAGTAGCATGAGACCCTCTGGCAGCTACTCGCCACCACCAGTTGCAGCATGAGACCCTCCAGCAGCTACAACTTCGCACCAACAGTGGTAGCGTGAGACCCTCTGGCAGCTACTCGCCACCCCTAGTTGCAGCATGAGTCCCTCCGGCAGTTACAACCTTGCACCGACGACAGTAGCATGAGACCCTCCGGCAGCTACTCGCCACCCGTAGAAGAACCAACCCCTCAGGCAGCTACAGGTAAGCACAGCAAAGGTATGAAGACACATCTCTACTCTTTCTTGCTTATTGTCAGTTATTTACGAACTACGATTTGGCTTGATTCCCTTTTAGGGATACATAGGAATCCTTTCTCCAAAGGTCCAGCCATCCGATCTCCCCTGATCACTGTCCAGCCCTCTGCCTTATCCCTTGACCGCTCATTGGGATTGGGTCTTATTTTATCGACAACCTCACTTTCTCCAAAAGTGACGTTGACGAGGGGCTCTTTAAGTACGCCAATCCAATTCACGACCCTTTTAGGTGCATTTTAATGTGATAAAATTGCACTAAGGGGCATTTTGGTAAATTCCCGATCCGTTCCGAGACTTCCGGAAATATTTTATGAGTTTCTCGCGAAGGAAGTAATTTTTAGTATTTTTCCCGAACAAAAGGACCTACAGGGAATTAACTGCTTTGGGCTTTTAAAGAATTAACTCGAAATGTTCCAGAAGCAGGTTTTGGCGCCAGAAACAGTTACGGGCGTGCCCAGTCGTGCAACAACTTGAGGCATAGAAAAGCTAAGCGTTAAGTCATGCGACATAATAATCCCAATCCCAAATCAGCGTTTAAATAACAATCTCAGTCATTTTGCAAAGGGATCTCAACACACAGCTTCTCTCTCTAAACGGAAACCTCTCTCTTTATCCTCTCTCTCTTTATACGCAGAAAGCCAGGACCTCACCATTGCTCTCTCCTTCTCCGGCCAAACCCACCATTAATCCTCTCTCTCACATCCCAATCAACCGACGACTTCAACCCCTTCCTCACCGAACCTAATTCTCTCCCCAAACCAATCGGCGACCCAAGCTCCCCAATCGCACCGATCCAATTTTTCCCTCAATCAATTCCTCACCTGATTCTATCCCTCTCTATACCCAAACAACAACAACCTCCCTCACCGGTGGAAACTCAATCCCCTCTCAATCGCTCATTCACCGGTGCCTCTCCTCAACAAAGCGGACAACTACAACCGCTTTCCATGTTCTAGCCTCAAGCCGATAACCAACAATAACAGCTTACTCACCGTTCTCTCTCTCCACCCCGATTGAACGGATACTTCACCGGAGACCTCACCCAATTCTCTCCAAACCCACCGATTCGTCTTCTTCCCCTGTTCCAGAGCCCAAGTTTGTTCAACTCATGCTCACGCACAGACAACTCATGGCCATTTCAATCTGAGCCATGATTTGTTCCCGGAAGCTGATTTGAAGGTCCTTCTACCTAACGTGGTATAAGGATTGTGGACACTACGAGGGTAACGACTTCCCCTATCTCTATCTCATATTTGCTATTTGTTTGCTTCATTGCATTTACTGTTCCCGGACTTGATAATTGGGCTCCATCCGCCTCCAATTATCAAGTCCCAACTGCCATCTCTCTGTTTAATGTGCTTGGTTCGGTATCATTGATATTCATGATTTGATCTTGTTGGATTTGTTGCCTATTGGCCAAGGGAGTGTGGATCTCCCTATATTCACATCCCCTTGGTCAATCCATTGTGAATTCATTGTTTCTGAGTTGTTTGGTTGTTGTTGTTGGGATTTGAATTAATTTTTGTTGTTCCAGATTTTGAATTGTATGGTCCCTGCAGACTGGCATCGATGTGTCACGTGACACAACTGACTATCCGAGGTCCTGTGTCATGCGACACATGTAACCTGTCTGCAGCTGATCAATTTCAGTTGTAAGTTTGTTCGTAGCATTGTAAGTGGGATGTGGCCTCCCACAGTAATAGGTTCACAAGTTGTAATCCCCTTCTTGAGCAATAAAACAAAGCATTAATATGCATTTATACATATATTATGTCTCACACATTTGCACACACGTTTGAATGAATTGGATGTTGAACAATAGAAAGACTTGTCTACGGACGAGGCGTGTTGGGTGAACTCTCGGTTCTTTCTAACACGTAACCTGACCCCCGAACCCATTTTCTCATTTCAAAAGGTTTTCAATGTTTCCTTAAAAACGGCGTGGCAACTCCCTATTTTTTATTTTTTTCGGCGAGCGTTCATTCAGTGACGACTCTGCTGGGGACTTGAAACTGGTTTTTCAAAAGTGGGTCAAACTTTCATGATTGTTCAACATTCGTTTCATTCATTTGTCTGTGCTTTGTGTATGGCATTATATGTGTATAAATGCATTTAGTGTTTTGCTTTATTCCCTCCCTTTCCTTGCTTCCTGTGTGTTGTGATGTTGCTTGGGGCTGAGATCTTGTATTGAGCTTGGAGGCTGGGGCTGGTTTGCCTTTGTTCAGATTTTGGATGCTTGGATCCTTATGTCACGCGACAGAACTGACCTCTTCAGTCCTGTGTCACGCGACATAAGTGACCACTTTGCAGGTGTTGGACTCTGGTACAGGTTGTGATTGTGGGGCAGTCCCCCATGATCAGATTATGATCCTTTGCTTATTGTACTATGTGGGGCGTGTGTGTGTTGTTTTTTCCTTTATCACCCCCTTTTCAAAATAAAAAAAATAAAATAAAAAATCATTTTTCGCAAATAAAGGAATTTAGTCATCCGCACACTACATCAAATAGATCTAGAACCCTCGGGTGCGATTGACGGCATCGCGGATGGCCATAAATTTCGCCTACGCTTGAGCGCCTGAAATCAAACCTATCCCCCTAGCGCGTTATAGGTGGCGCCACACTTTTAACCTTACCCAAAACGGTTGGTTTTTGACACGACATTTTCAAATACACTAAAATGTATTTTTTCAAAATTCTTAATAGACTTTCGTGCCTATTCCCAAAACCTAGCACGTGTGGGCATGTTGCCATCGCATCATGGTTTCACGAAAGGACATGTCGTTCCCCACGACATATTCTAACGAGAGATCATATCTCTTTGTCAACGTGCACCGACGAGAGGTCATGCCGGATTTTTCTTGGAAATTCTTCGAGAATACCGGTTATGCTGCCCCAAATTTCTCCAGAAATTGGGGCTGCTCGTCCGTCCCATAAATGCTTTGGTTTTATTAGGTATTATTGCCTATTATTAATTTTGAATCAATACATTTGGTTAATTTTGGATGATGTGTCCATAGGTTCCCCCAAGGTTTTAGACTGTGAGAATAAAGGGTTAGCCTTTTCCAACCGTCTCTAGGACTTAAAAGACACCGATTTTTACTTGAACATTAATAAAGTGTTGCACGAGTCTGTCTCCTTTCCCACTCTTCCCTCTCCCGTACCATCTCAAAGTTCTCTATCCTTTGCCTTATACACGCTCTCACCCTCTTCACCTCTACAAGGCTACGGCAAGTTGGGTGTGTGCTCTCGTTCCCGGTGCTCATTAGTCCATATTCCCGAGGCGGAAGCAGTTCAAGTGCCCGAGTGGTCATCCATCTGATTCAGAATCCAAAATGCTCGGTGCAGAGAAGATTAAGGCCCACCAGTCTGGAGGTTCATAGCACATGGACGTCCATGATATCAGCAGAAGCTCAGAGGCTCTCCCATACGAAGAAGTCAGTCAGTCAGCGTCGTAGGTTCTTGAATGTCCGCTGTCGGACATGAGTCTGTCTAGTCCACTTCGGACCAGTTTTTGCTTTGCAATGATAAAAATCTTTTGTTTCTCTTCTTGCTAGACTCTAGACATCACTAGCACACCCGCGTTACACTCGATTGAAATGGCCTTATTCCAAATGATCACTTGTGCTACTCACCGAATAATGCTTTGAAATGATTAATGTTTAAATTGATCGGAGTGAAAAAATCGACTGACATCCTTCTCAAATTGGGGCTCACCAATTCCCCATCTCACGTCCCATATGCTCACATACCTTTCATCATCTTCACCATCTCGTTGCTCGATGAATTTGTACGGATCTTTCTCAGAGTAAACTTAAGCAAGCAAATGAATACTTGATCTCATTCGGATCATCCGGTAGGGACTGCGGTTGAAAGCTTTCACCCATAGGGAGCCATTACCTCACCCTCACTAAACAATACCCCTTCGGTTCAAGATCGAAATATTTTGAAACCCATTTAACCATCGCCAGAAGAAGAGGGACTATCCTTGAGACTCCCATGATTCAAAAGAAGATCGACCGTCTCCAAGCTCAAGAATGACGGAAAGCAATGATTCATCCTGGGGACCAGCGGAGTCGCCACTAAATGAACGCTCGCCCAAAAAAAATAAAAAATAGGGAGTCGCCACGCCATTTTTAAGGAAACATTGAATACCTTTTGAAACGAGAAAATGGGTTCGGGGGTAAGGTTACGTGTTGGGAAGAACCGAGAGTTCACCCAACACGCCTCGTCCGTAGACGAGTCTTTCTATTGTTCAACATCCAATTCATTCAAACGCGTGTGCAAATGTGTGAGACATAATATATGTATAAATGCGTATTAATGCTTTATTTTATTGCTCAAGAAGGGTCTTACAACTTGTGAACCTTTTACTATGGGAGGCCACATCCCACTTACAATGCTAAGAACAAACTTACAACTGAAATTGATCAGCTGCAGACAGGTTACATGTGTCGCGTGACACAGGACCTCAGATAGTCAGTTGTGTCGCGTGACACATCGATGCCAGTCTGCAGGGACCTTACAATTCAAAATCTGGAACAACAGAAATTAATTCAAATCCCAACAACAACAACCAAACAACTCAAAAACAATGAATTCACAATGGATTGACCAAGGGGATGTGGATATAGGGAGATCCAAACTCCCTTGGCCAATAGGAAACAAATCCAACAAGATCACATCATGAATATCAATGATACCGAACCAAGCACATTAAACACAGAGATGGCAGTTGGGACTTGATAATTGGAGGCGGATGGAGCCCAATTATCAAGTCCGGGAACAGTAAATGCAATTAAGCAAACAAATAGCAAGTATGAGATAGAGATAGGGGAAGTCTTTACCCTCGTAGTGTCAACAATTCTTATACCACATTAGGTAGAAGGACCTTCAAATCAGCTTCCGGGAACAAATCAAAGCTCAGATTGAAATGGCTATGAGTTGTCTGTGCGTGAGCATGCGTTGAACAAACTTGGGCTCTGGAACAGGGAAAGAAAACGAATCGGTGGGTTTGGAGAGAATTGGGTGAGGTCTCCGGTGAAGTATCCGTTCAATCGGGGTGGAGAGAGAGAATGGTGAGTAAGCTGTTATTGTTGGTTACCGGCTTGAGGCTAGAACAGGGGAAGCGGTTGTGGTTGTCGACTTTATTGAGGAGAGGCACCGGTGAATGAGCGATTGAGAGGGGATTGAGTTTCCACCGGTGAGGGAGGTTGTTGTTGTTTGGGTATAGAGAGGGATGGAATCAGGTGAGGAATTGATTGAGGGAAAAATTGGATCGGTGCGATTGGGGAGCTTGGGTCGCCGGTTGGTTTGGGGAGAGAATTGGGTTGAATTGGAAGGGATTAGAGGTAAATTGGGAGGAGAGAGAGGGGGGTATGTGTTTCTAGTGTGTGTGTTACGTTGCAATTTTTGCAGAGTAACAGTATGTCAAGTTGGGATCCATTTCTAAGAGGGGAAGGGTCTTATTTATAGGCTGCAGTTAGTGGTCACCTTGTGTCGCACGACCTTCTGCATCCACTTTCCAGGCCTCGACTTGTCGTGTGACACAAGGTGTCACAACCGCTTTTGGCGCCAAAACCAGTTTCTGGAACATTCAGCGAAAATACCCAAAAGGTCCAAAAAGGTTTTATTCCCAGGAGGTCCTTTGGCATGAGCAAAGTACCAAAAGGTACTTCCTTCGCGGGAAACTTATGAAATGTTTCCAGAAGTCTCGGGATAGGCCAGGAATTTACCAAAATGCCCCTTAATGCAATTTTATCACATTAAAATGCACCTAAAAGGGTCGAGAATTGGATTGGCGTACTTACAGGTTCATTGGCACTTTCTGCGATTTCCTTCTCAAGCATTGTTCTTTTCCTATCTGAATTTACGGAATTCCCCAGTTCTATTTGAGGTGATCGGATTTTCAGTAGATATTTACGCTTTTGCTTCAAGAATCTAAAGTAACACAAAAACAAAAAAAAATCCCAACAATTATGTACTCCCTCCGTCCCATTACAAGCCACACACTTTCCTTTTTGGGTGTCCCACTACAAACCACACACTTCCTAAAAAGGAAAGTTTTTATCACTATTCCCTCCACTCATTCTCTCTCCTACATTATTTTAATACTCACAACACCATTATAATTTACTATTCCCTCCACTCATTCTCTCTCCTATTTTACTTTTACACTCACAACATTTATATCATTATTTTTTTTCTTAATCTACGTATGAATAGTAAGTGTGTTGCTACTAATGGAACGGAGGGAGTATACTCTAAATTCAATTGCTACAAACCTAGTAGAAAAAACTAGCAAAAAACCTCAAATTGACAACTATCTAAGAAATCTTACTTGACCTCCGCCAAAAGGGAATGTCTCTTTTCCTTTGTGGCCTGCAATTTCCTCTTCTTGGAAACAAATTCCTTAACAAAACATCAATAGAAAACATTAAATCATAAGTGGATATCATCAAAACCAAAAGGATAATCTGTATGAATTTTCTAGCAAAATTGATCAATCAAAATTCCAAAAAAAAACTGAAAGACCTATTTCTGATAAACCCTTCTATACAACAACACCACCAAGCCTTAATCCTAATAAAAATCCTTTTATACAAAAACAAATTCTTTTAAAAGGCATTAAATCATAATGAGAACTGTTATATAGGCCCGTAAAATTGTTTAGTAAAATCGTAGTTTGATTTCTTTCAAAAATGTCATTCAATTAAATGTCTATGTTAACCCTAACATTTATACACTTGTTTTCTTCCTCTATTTCATTCCATTCCTCCATAATTTTCGGTCACCCACCTCCTTTAATTCCGGCCAACTTCATCTTTTTCCCCAAAATAAATTTTCTCTTCTTCAAATACAAACAACTCTCGTTTATGTCTCTCTAAATCTGGTGAATTCAGTTCAATATTTCAAGTTTTGAGAGTAAGGTTACGTCTGTATGCACTTCGTACTCCACAAACCCTTGCAATCTCCGCCCACCATTCGGGACTTGAGGTCGGCCACACCCGACTAAATATTTAAAAAAAAATCAGCCACACACGACAGAAAATTATAAAATCAGCCACACCGATCGAAAATTTAAAAAAAAATCAGTCACACCCGGCTGAAAATTTTATAATATACGGTCACACCCAGCAGAATCGATGTTTTTTTTATTTTTCAGTCATGGTTGGCCGAAAATTTTCAAAAAATCGTCCTCACCCGAGCGAATTTGAACGATTGAAACCCAAAAATTCCGCATGATCGATGTCGTCGTCGAAGCTCATGGTTGATATTGACTTCAAATCAAATGGCTCCTCTTCTTCTTCTCTTTCTCTCTCTCTTTCTTCTCTTCTTTCTCTCTCAATCTGGTTCTCTCTCTCTCTTTCTCTCTCTCTCTCTTTCTTCTCTTCTTTCTCTCTCAATCTGATTTTCTCTTTCTCTCTCTAGAAAAGAATTAGGGGTTACCTTGCGTGAGGTGATTCGGGCAGAGTTTCGACTCAAGTTTATAATCGAATCTTGACACGGACAGAGCTTCGCCTCAGTCCTTGACTCGAATCTTGATTTTTGTTTTCAAAAAGGTTGACAAACAAACTTTGAGGTGATTTTAGGGGTGATTTACAGGAATCTTTCAAGGAGAGAAACCAGTAAATGTAGGGGAATTGTTGGGATTTTCGGACCTCTGAAATACTGGAAGTCACCAAGTATTTATAGGTGTTGGAGAGGTGTAGGTGGAGAGGTAAAACACTCCTAGGAAGGTTCCAGACTCCAAAATTATTGGTTGGCCAGATGGATGAAGTTTTATCTTGAAAAGAGGTTGAAATCGATGAGGAAACTGTCATCTGCATGCTGTAGAACACAAATATCTCGCACGAGACACGCCATTCCGCGCGGGATATTGCAGTCTGTGGACAATTCTGCCCTTCCCTCGTTATCTCGTATGCAGTTTAGTCCAAACTAACGGTGGTTAGTCAAAACTTAACGAAACATGGCGAAATGGTGGATTTCCACTTCTTGACTCAAAGCGAGACTTGAGTTGTATAAATGTGATTCAATGGGTTCAGAATGGGGTGTCTACAGAGCCCCTCATCGACAAGTCTTATGGAAGAAGTCATGTCGACGACAGAAAAGACATCATTCTGAACATCGGGATGGTCGGGCCGCACGGCTTCCTACGTATCTCTATCGGAGAATCAGACCATAACGTAGTTCGACTCCAAAACACGAAAAGGCTGCTTTAGGTATTTTGAAAATCATTTTGAAAATTGAGGAGATTTTGTTTTGGAAAGGTAAATTCATACTGAGAAATCAAATCAAGACCCAATTCTGAATATACATGCATGTCTGAAGATTCGCCTGTCTGGGCTCCAAACCTGCAGGGAAATATGTTAGAAAACAAAGGCTTACCTGTCCGGTCCTTTGAGTCCTATCGGTTTTTGTGACGATTCGCCTGTCTGGGCTCCGAATCGGGCTTTTTGTTGTTGAGGATGACGATTCACCTGTCTGGGCATTGGACCGAGCTTTTGATTTGACGATCCACCTGTCTGGCATTGGATCGAGCTTTTTTGATGACGATCCACCTGTCTGGGCGTTGGACCAGCTTTTGATTTGACGATCCACCTGTCTGGGAGTTGGACCGGGCTTTTGTGATGATGATCCATCTGTCTGGGCATTGGACCGAGCTTTTGATTTGACGATCCACCTGTCTGGGTATTGGACCGGGCTTTTGTGATGATGATCCACCTGTCTGGGCATTAGACCGGGCTTTTCTTTTGATGATTCACCTGTCTGGGCTCTGAATCATGTGGAATGAGTTGATCTTTGGATCAATTGGTTTTTCGGGTGACTGGTGCCGTACCACGCGATCATTCAGCTCGTTTCGTGACTTGCGATGCCGATTTTTCCACGTTTCCTTGCTAGTGTATCATTTCCAAGGGTAAATGTGTCAAAATTTTGAATTTTGACGTTGTGTAGACGCTTATTGTCGAGGACAATTTCGTACATTTCCCGAAGGCATATCTCGCGCGAGATATCATGTCTCGTGCGGAACTTCTACTGTCGGGGCAATATATAACAGCAGCTGCTGTTTAATTTCAAAATATCTCTTTTCAAATTCCCTCCCTAGCTTGAGCCAAGGCAATTTTCTCTGCAAATTTTCGCGAGTTGCTTGTTGATTCCTCCTCCCAATCAACTTTTAATCCTTCCTCCCTCCATAATCAATGGCTCAAGAGAGAAAAAATCTGATTTTGGGGAGTTATTTTCTTGGGAAATATTATCCCCGTGACGACCTCACTTTCGATAGGGACGTGCATATTTCTACCGCCGTTCGGGAAGGTTTGGTAGGAGCTTCTCTCTCAATTCTTGTTTTTTGTATTGCATTGCCTTTGAACCCATGCTTTTTTTGAATTCAAATTTCATCAATGGCAGTTTTTCCTTTGCCTTTTGTCTAGAACTTGGTTCTACCTTGCATGCTTCGTTTTTTGTTGAATTTGTTGGATGCTTGTTGTCGCGTTGTGTGCGTATGAGTCTCCTACATAACATGGATTGTAGGAGGGGTTGATTCGGGTAGTCAAATGCATCATTGGGCATGCTTTTCTTGTACGCACGCCAAGTGTTCGATGAAATGCCTCAATGAAAATTTTCTTTTATTTCTTTGAGATTTCTGCCATGGAATGATTTCTAACATTGCTCTTTTGCTCTTTCTCTATTTTGCAGTCATACAGGCCGACGAAAAATTGCCATGGGAGCCCGAAATTGGCTAGAGCTTTGTGGGACAAGATCAAGGACCTTAATGGGGTTCAAGCTAGGATGGCTCAAACAGGACTTTTGACCTTCGTTGATAACCTCCAAGGGATGAGAAGGACTCTCCAAGTTCTTCAGGCAATCAGGGAGAGGTGGTGGGATACTACTCACACCGTGCATCTACGCTTCGGGGAAGCTACCATGACTCCGACGGACTTCCTTGCTATTACGTGGCTAGAGTTCACCGATGAGCCCCTTCCGAAGACTGCGGGTTATAAGCCTGCGAGCCTAGCTGTGTGGAGGCAGTTGATTGGTTTTGCCCCTAACAAGGTTAAGGGGTTTGCTGCTAAGTTGTCACCTCTCTGGGCTCGGCTTGAAACTTATGCGGAGAAGCCGAATGCGGACACCGATCGGTTGGTGCGGGGTGCCCTCTGGTACATTCTTTCGGAGACTATCTTTGCGAACCACTCTTCTACGGCCCATCTTTCTCTTTTGGGTTTGTTGGTGAACTTGGATGATGTGAGGACTTATGATTGGGGCTCAGCGGGGCTGGCCTTCTGTTATCACGCCATGGACGAGGCGTGTAGGCACACCAAAGATACCCTGTCGGGGTATTCTTATGCTTGGGAGGTATGCTCTTGATTCTGTTTCCGTCCTTTATCTGTACTCTTTGTCTGTATTTCATACTGAATCTGCCTTGTTTTCTTGTGCAGATATGGGGCTATGTTATCTTCGGCCTGTGCAAGTTTGAGCTGGAGAGCCGGACCCCTTTGTTCCCGGATATCAGGAGGTGGAGCCACCCCAATCGGAGTGTTGATGAGGAGGAGAATCAGGAGTGGACCCTGACAGTTGCAGAGGCGCGGGCCATGTTGGACACCTTTGAGTATGAGCGGTTGGGCCTTTATCCATGGACCCTGGTGGAGCGGGAGGTCCATCGTGCTTGGGATGCCACTGCGATGCAGAGGATACTGGCATCTCTGGAGGGGGATACTATGTATCTGGGCGAGTGAGTCTTTCCTCAGCATGGCAAAGGTAGACTGCCATATAGGGTGCCAGCGGATCCGCCGAGGGCAATGTACCCCACCCACTTCATTCCGGATGATGGTTATGCTGCTCTTGTGGAGGGTTATGCGGCTACTACTCGTGTTGTCTGAGGAGCCTCTTATACGGAGTTCTTACCTCGACTGATGGGTCCCCTTCTGGTGGGTGCTAGGCGAACGCTTACTCGTGGTTCTGCCTCTGCCTCTGCCTCAGGTTCATCAGTCCCTAGCACTTCTTCCCAGTCTGCTGGTTCTCTGCCCTTCGTGCCAAATTTCAGTCCTCTGAGCTACACGTATATGATGGGGAGCATGTCGATGATGGCGACTCCGGATCATATTCCCGAGGGTTACCGTCTTCCGTCTGATGTCTCCTCGGTATGTTTCTGTTCATATTATCTCCCGTATTCGTCCATATAAGTGTATATGTCCGACTTCATCTGAGCATTTCTTTTCTTTTGTTGTCAGATCACTATGTCTGCGGCTGATTACAGCCGTGGGGCGAGCAAGATGGCAGGATTGATGGCCCTGGTGTCGGACCTATCTGAGAGGCTGTTCCAGAAGGCATCTTTGGTGGCTTCGACGGTGACCTCTGCAGTGACTCCGACTTGTGGATCCAAGAGGTCGAGGAGGGATGGTAGCCCCAGTGGTGGTGAAGGCGGAGGTGCCAGCGGCTCGGGTGACCTGATGGCTTGATCCCCCTTTTCTCCCTACTTGTTTTCTGATGACTTGTAAATATTGGTCGTGTGGGCCCAGACAATTTTTCCTTTATTTTTGGTACCTGTTAGCACGTAGATGGCACAAAACACGGTTTTCTTAATTCCTAGTCCTAGGTCTAATTATTTGGTTTTTTAACTTTCTCGACTTTCCGTGATTGGAAATGAAATGGCCATGTAGGCCGCAGTTTTGAGCTTAATTTTGGTGTTGCACTGCATGTTAGGAACTGTACGTGCAGGTTTTTCGAGATTGGCTTCGTCAAGTCGGGGCTAGATCGTTATTTGTGCAGAACTGTTGCTGTTTTGCTGTGGCGATGTATCACGCGGGACAAGGAATCTCGCGCGAGACACGCTTCCCAGGCAGAATTCTTTTCCTTCTTCGAACTGGATTTTGTCAGTTTTTCCTATTAAAACACCCTATAGTCCGGCCAGATAACTCATCCTAACCTTTCAAACTCTAGTGATATTCTGTTAGGGTGGAGTTCTTGTCTTCTTTTTCAACCCTGTGATCCATGGCTTCCAAGGAGATCCCCCCAACGTCTATGATTGTTGATGATTTTTCTTTGTCGTCTGAGGTGGTTGAAGCCTTCAAGCAAGCATTAAGAGATTTCGTGAGGTCATTTCGCAACCGATCTCGCAATAGGTTTATAGCAGAATTCGGATTTAGAATCCTCTTCACCTTGAAGAACCTCCAAGCGGATTGGAATCTTTTGCAGGATGCTGCTCGATTTTGGGATCCCTCTGTCCATCTCTTTAATTTTTCTCTTAATGAGATGGTGCCTACTGTGGAGGAATTTGCCATTATCTTGGATATGCCTTTGACTGGTGAGATTGCTATTCCTAAATACAATAGGAATCATTCAGAGGCTTTGAATGAATTGCTAGGGATCCCCCTTGATACTTGCTATGAGTTGGTTCACCGCAGGTGGGTAGATTGTTCTTCTTTTCCTGAGCGATTCAGCGGAGATTCAGATGATGACGCCTTTCATGTTTACAAACAGAATTTTCAGGTCCTTTCTCTTTTTGGAGATGTTTTGTTCACGTGTAGGAATGGCTTGGTTGACTCCCAATTGGTGGATATTTTTCTGCAGGCTAGGAAACGTTCTAGGAACATCATTCCGCTAATTTTGAGTGAAACCCTGCATGGTCTTGATGAGTTGCATAAGACCGGTCCCATGACTCAAGGGAGTCCTCTTTTGTTGACTATTTGGCTTAGGGAGCATCTCAAGTTGGTAGGTCCCCTGTTGGAATATTCCCCGTTCACATATCATACGCGAAAGTTACTGATCAAGGATCTCTCGATGGATGAGTGGGCTGAGTTGATTGCGAAGACGGTAACTGCTGATATCCTTTGGTGTCCACCTTATTGGAGGTTGAACAAGTATGTTGCCAATACCAAGGGTTTTGACAGGGTTATTCTTCCGGGTTTGCGAGATTCCTCCTTTTATTTTCCCAAGCGGGTGTTTCGTCAGTTCGGTCAGCAGCAGGACACTTATCTTTTCGAAGGGGCCTCTCGTGGTGTGTCCTATATTGGTGTAGAGTTTGCGCAGGTGCTAGCTCAAGCATGGGGCGAAGGGACTAGTCGGGACCGCTGGTCGAACCTTCGAACTTTTGATGCAAGTGTCTTCTTTTCAGATAAGTATCTGGATTGGTTCCTTCAAATCGGCCACCCTAGTGTGGAGAAGATTTATGATCTGCAGCTTCCATTGCTAGGGGATTCTTTTGTAGCTAGCAGCATTTTGCGAAGGAGCGAGGCTCAGTGTGATCCTGCTAATGTACGGACCGATCCAACCCAGGATTTTCTTGATGGGGATTGGTATGAGAGGCGAGGCAAAGGGATGCCTGGAAAGACACAAGCTTTAGATAGGCCCAATGTCTTCAAGAGGCTTTCGGAGTCCATCTTTAATCGTCTTGAGGGATGCTCTGCTTCGAAGGGTCCGAAGCGCAAGAAAGATCGCGAAGACGGTGGTGATCATGTCCGCCGGCCTACCAAGTCAATGAAAGGCTAGATTTTAAGGAGTACCAAGAGATTGCTTTGATAGATCAATAGTTTTGCTTTATTAGTATTTTTTTCAAGATTGTTAGCTTAGCAAATTAGTCATTGTGGTTAGGATTTCCCTTTTGCCATTAATAAAATGCATTTGATTAATAAAAGGACAAAATTAGACTTATTTATTTGATTAGACCGAACCTGAAGGCTGCCTACGTTCCTCTTTTACAGCAATTAAATAAGAGGCTCAGGTCTGACGTAGTTCATTTTTAGGAGAAAAACGACAAAATACGATTTCAGGCCGAGGGGTAATCTCGCACAAGATAAGGCCCCCCTTTTCTCTTTTTTTTTATGCACACCCTTTCTTTTGCCTAGACTGCCCTTTCGGGCTTTCAATCTAGCGAGCTTCTTTTCTTGTGCAAGATCTAATTTTTACCTAGGCCGTCTCCTTCGGAATTTTCAACCTAACGAGCATTTTTCTTTTAAGAGGCCAAGTCACGCGAAGTATTTCTTGAGTTTGTCCATGTTGATTGGCTTCAGTAGTTGATCTCCGTCTAAGTCTACTAGCTGAAGGGCTCCCCCAGAGAATATCTTCTTTACGATGTAGGGTCCTATCCATCTTGGTCCTCATTTGCCTAGTGGGTTGAAAGGTCCAGGACGATGCTCACGGAGAACCAGGTCGCCCACTCTAATGTTTCTTGTCTTGACCTTTTTGTTGAAAGCTCTTGCCATTCCTCTTTGGTAAGCTTGAGTGTGCTCGGCTGCTTTCAGCCTCCTTTCGTCTAGCAAGGCTAACTCTTCGTTTCTGCTTTCTAACCAGTCGACTTCATTCACTTGGTTTTCTAGGAGAACCCTTAGTGATGATATTTCCAATTCTATTGGCAAGACAGCCTCCATTCCGAATGTGAGGGCGTAGGGAGTCTCTCCTGTGGCTGTTTGGACTTATGTGCGATATCCCCACAGTGCGAAGGGTAACTTGTCGGGCCAGTCTTTCCCAGTGACTGCCATTTTTCTGATGATGGTTTCGATTGTCTTATTTGCGGCTTCAACTGCTCCATTCGTCTGAGGCCTGTAAGGAGATGACTTGTGTCTTGTGATTTTATACTCGGTTAGGAGGTGATCGGTTTCCTTCTCGAAGTGTGAGCCATTATCGAATATCATCTCTTGCGGGACCCCGTATCGGCAGATGATGTTGTGTTTGATGAATTCTGCAACCTTTCTGGCATTCAAAACTTTGTAGGAGGCAGCCTCGACCCATTTAGTGAAATAGTCGATGGCTACTAGGACGAAGCAGTGCCCATTGGTTCCTGTGGGTATGACCTTTCCAATCACGTATATCCCCCATGTCGAGAATGGCCAAGGAGAAGTCATAGGGTACAGCAAGGAAGGCGGTGCGTGCTGAAGGTTGGCGTGTATCTGACATTTATGGCACTTCTTGACCATTCTGGTACAGTCGGCTTTCATGGTTAGCCAAAAGTACCCTTGTCTGATGATCTTTTTGGCGAGCATGTTTCTGCTCATGTGGGTTCCACATATGCCTTGATGAACATGGTCCATTACTTCTTGGGCCTCTTCCTCGGTGGCATAAAGGAGGTTTCCTTGGGAATGCTTCTTGAATAGACGGCTAGCTATGATGGAGTAATTAGCGGCCAACCTCTTAAGGGCGATCTGAGTCTTTTGATCTGTCTCAGGTGGGATGGTTCCATCTAGGATGAAATGCCAAATATCATGGTACCACGGTTTCTCTTCGGAGTTCTCAATAATGGCACATTCGGATAACCATTTGTCTTTGCAGTCATGGAGATCTATAACGGCGCAGTAGGCGGGAGTTGAACGTCATGTTATTTTGAAGGGTTTCACTGCTTTTCCTTTAGGGATTTCGACCAAGGAAGCGAGTGTGGCCAATGCATATGCGAACCAATTTTTGTCTCTAGGAAGATAGTGGAATGAGACATCCTGAAATTGTTGCGCCAACTCTTGGAGGTGGGCACTGTATCTTTGAAGGGTTGGATCTTGGATCCTCCACTTTTTCAGTGTCTGATTGATGATTAACTGGGAGTCCCCAAATACCTCGAGTTCGGTCATGTTGCGTTCTAGGGCTGCCTCAAGCCCCGCTATACAAGCGTCATATTCCGCGGTGTTGTTGGTGGCGTCAAAGTCAAGACGTATTGCTAGTGGAGTATATATGTCGTCGGGGTCTACCAACAACATTCCAATGCCGAACCCTCTCTTGTTGGCTGCGCCGTCGAAAAATAATTGCCACTTATTTTCATCTTCTATGCTCATGATGTCTTCATCAGGAAATCACGGGTCTTCCCCCTTCGCTTCGTCACAAGGAAATTCGGCCCACTGATCTATGAATACACTCCCCCTGACGGATTTTTGAGTGATGTAAGTGATATCATATCCCACGAGCATGAAGTACCATTTGGCCAATCTCGAAGACAAATTTGATTTGTCTAGGATATACTTCAACGGATCCATTCTTGCAATGAGACGAACCGGGAAGGCTTCCATATAGTGCTTTAGCCTTTGTGATACCCAAACAAGAGCAGCGCAAGATTTTTCGAGTGGAGAGTAGTTGATTTCGTTGCCTTGGAATCTGCGGCTGACAAAGTAGATGGCATTCTCTGTGTGTGAGGCAGGCTGTTCTTGAGCGAGCATAGCCCCTAGCGCATTGTAGTAACTGTGAGGTATAGCTTTAAGGGCTTTTCCTTGTGTGGTGGAATCAGGATGGGTGGGGAAGTTAAGTAATGCTTAACTTCCTCGAATGCTTCTTGACATTCTTCGGTCCACTCTTGAGGTGCGTTTTTCTTAAGTAGCTTGAAGATAGGATCGCACATTGTAGTCAGTTGATTGATGAATCGACTGATATATTGGAGTCTGCCCATGAATCCCTTTACTTCTTTCTGCGTTCTCGGTGCAGGCATGTCTATGATGGCCTTTATCTTAGCGGGGTCTGCTTCTATGCCGCGCTCAGTGACCATGTACCCTAAGACTTTCCCTTTGACCACTCCGAATGAGCATTTGGCGGAGTTGAGTCTCATCTTGTGCTGTCTCAGTCGATTGAAGAATTTTCTGAGATCTCTGAAGTGCTGACCATCTGTCCCCTTTGAGTGGACAATCATGTCGTCCACGTATACCTCTATTTCTTTGCGGATCATGTCATGAAATAGTGTCGTGACTGCCCTTTGGTAAGTAGCCCCAGCGTTTTTGAGGCCAAACGGCATGACCGTGTAACAGAATGTTCCCCAAGGTGTGGTGAATGCTGTTTTGTGTTGATCCTCTTCTGCCATAAGGATTTGAATATACCCTGCGAAGCCATCGACGAATGAGCGGACTTCGTATGCGGCTGTGGCGTCAACCAACATGTCTATGTTTGGTAGCGGGAAGTCATCTTTAGGGGATGCCCTGTTCAAGTCTCTGAAATCGACACAGACTCGTATTTTTCCGTTCGACTTGGCCACTTGCACCGTGTTTGCTAGCCATTCCGGATACTCAATAACTTTGATAAACCCCACATTCAAGAGTTTCATGATTTCCTCTTTTACTTGCATTGACCATTCCGACTTGATTATGCGTAGTTTCTGTTTGACTGGCTTGGCGTTGGATAGTAGTGGTATCTTGTGTTCTACAATTGACTGATTTAACCCAGGCATATCTTTGTAAGACCAAGCGAAGACGTCGACATATTCTCTGAGGAGCTGAGTCAAGGTTTCTCTGTCTTCCCCCTTGAAGAAGCTACCGATCTTTGTTTCTCTGGGGTCTTCTGTTGTCCCAAGATTAACCGTTTGCATTTCCTCGTCGTCAACAGGGCCATTCTTTCCACAACGACCTACTTGCTTAGCTAATTCTTTTAAAATTTGTTCGTTTTCTTGATCTATCTCATCGTATGATTCATTATTAACGTGTTCGTTATATTGATTGTTATTAGTTAATTCATCATTTATGATGTTAGCAATCTTAGGGTACTCGGAAAGATTAAAGTTTTCATTAAGGAAGTAAGGGAATACATGTTCGGCCACCGCCTCGATTTCCTCTTGCGTGAGTTCATCAGAGGTGGAGCCTGATTCTAATGTGAAAGTTACAGGGCCTATCTTCCTGCGAGGATGGGGAGTGCAACCAAGCTCTTTGATCATGAAGTCTTCATCAACAACTGGTCCTTCGGTGACGTGCCAGTTTAGAATTGGCTCATCACATTTCTGTATTAGTCTTGTGTAATCAATAGTTGAAGCGTCCCCCTTGGAGATTGCATGGATCTTGCTGTCTTCTAACCGGCACAGGTCTTTAAACTGTCGCAGCATGTCTTCTCCAAGCACAAAGTCCCATTTGCTTGTCATTTCTGCCTTCGTGCCCCACAAATCATTAGGGATTAGCGGGACAGTTTCTATTTCATCTGGTGAAGCATCGCAGTCGCTGAAGATTTCAAAGCCCGGTTGGCGCTTTCCTTCATCGTCAGTCCATGGTTCTGAAAAGATAAAGTAGGGAATGCTTTCCCCTTCCTGGATGAAGTAGCCATTGAGTGTCTTTCGATATGGCTCGAGGTTGCAATTTTTGACCTTTGGGTCTTTGTGGTCTTTGTACGCGGTTCCTTCCCACTTGATTTGAGTGAAGCCCCACTCTTCTTCATCATCTCCATCGTGGATGGAAATGATGTATCCTAGGCCATTCTTTGTGTGAGGTGGGGGAACCGGTGGTTGTTCCGTTATCCCTTGCAAGTGTTTTTCAAGTCCCAAGCCAGGGAAGTATCCTTTTGCTTGCATCATTCTCCAAACAGGAAGGTTTCCAGAAAACCGAAGTGCCTTGGAGTAATCATTTTTGTTACAAGTTTCTATGACATTCACGGTGCTTTCTTTCTCGATCTCAAATAAGTAATCAGAATTGAAAAGGGAAATACTGACTAACTATTATTGAAAAGCAAACTTGATACTCTTGCCCACAAATGAGGATTTTAGGCAAGTAGTACCTAAACTAGACTATCATTTATTTCTCTTTCAAGCAAAAGTAAATGACTAAGAACAAAAGAATCTCTCTATCTCTTCTAAACTATGCCGCCCCTTCTTGGTTTAGTCACTTGAGCGGAGAGGTCTCGGATGCGGTTCTCATAGTATTGCACAGTTGTGTTGTGTTGAGAGCGGTAATCATCCTCCATCTGCCCCTTGAGATCATAGTAGAGAGTACTGAGGCAGTACTTGACTCTTTCAACGATATCGTCTTCTATGTGAGCTTCCAAGTCATTGCACTTCTAAGTCATAACCTTTAGTTCATCAGTGACCCTTTTGAGTTCTTCGACGAGCATATTGGCTTTGACATACCATGCATCATTGATTTCTATTAGTTGCAGGGTATAGGCGAGCCGAGTCTTGATGCTACTTAGCTCTTTTTGGGCGAATGACTGATCACTGTCGGAGTCACTTTCTGCTTTTCTGAAATCCCTAGCAATCCGGGTGAAAGGTATGCCCGAGGTTTCCTTCCAATCTTCCACATGCTCGGTGATGAGAGACTTGGTCACGTCTTGCAGATTTGACTGTTCCATACCCTTTTTCATGACGATGTAGGAGCGGAACTCTTCTATGGACATTGTGTTGGGAGTCTTTAGGTTGAGTAGCTTCGGAAAACTGACAGAAGAGATGCAGAGATGACGTCAGGATCACATCTAGCCCCAACGAGTCGGAAGCAGGCTTAAACGGTTCAGGCTCAATTACAGCAAACAGAGACATTATCTCGCGCGAGACATGTAGTCCCGCACGAGACAATCACACGGAAAGTCGATTTTTATTAAACCTAATTTTTGGTCGGAACGGAGAATCCATTTTGAGGGGTTTCTAAGGCTTTTATCAGAACCTAATGACTAAGCAATCAATCCGATTTTTGTAAAAAAACCCATGTAAGATTTTTTTTGAAGGATATATTATTTTTTCTTCTTTTAAAGGGACTTCCGAAAGGGTCATTCCGAAGGGACTTTTTCCGAAGGGACTTTTCCGAGGGACTTTTCCGAGTCCTTCTTTATTGTCAATTTTACATGGCTTTATTTTGGTCAAAAACAAGAAAAGATCACCAAGTCAAATCGACCAGTCACGGAGTGTTCCTAAAAAGACAATCTACATGAAAATGTGGCGATGCAGGGCTGGAAGGCTAGACTCCCCACGATATGACAATCTAGGTGGATTGAATACGCAAAGTGTGATGATCCAACTTCGGAGAGACCAGCGACTAGGTGGTTACCGTCATCCGTCCTTAGTGTGGGTCCCGAGTTTATAGAGGGTATGCAGTACAATGACAGATATATCATGAGTGCGCATGTGTGATAGTCAATCTAGGTGATAGATAAAAATAGAGATTTTTTTTTGTAAACAAAAAGAAAACAAATAGTGGCCGCACCAAGTGGTTGCCTACGTTTCTCTCAATTTAGGAAGACTCAGGCCGTCGTAGTTCCAAGTAATGAGAAAGTCTGAAGCTATCAAAGGGCTTACAGGAAGAATGACAAGAAAGTCTGAAGATATCAAAGGGCTTAAAACGATGGAAAGGACATGGGGAGAATTAATACAACAGCCAAGGACCTGCCATTAAGAAACAAAAGAGAATTTCAGCAAAAAGGCATATGCGTTCACATTATATGAATGCATTCATCTCCTATTCGCTCACATTATATGTGCGCATAGGGCCGAATTCCGTGTTTCCAAATTTCCTTTTCCTAATCGGATTTGCCGATTTTTCTTTTATAAATAGAGAACCCTATCATGTTTTAGGAGACTTTTGAGAGTATGAATTCAGGGTATTGAGAAGAGTTATTTTCTACATAAATCCTCCATAATCCATGCCTAATTCTTCATCTTTAGCATGGTTCTTCAATATATGAAAGCTAAATTCTTCATCTATGGGTTGGAGGTAACTTGTATCGAATACTTATACTTTAATTAATATAACTAGTTCATTTTATTGTTGATTTATTAAAAGATTATCGTTCTTCATCTTCTTTAATTGCAATAGTTTTTATTGATATTGTGATTAGGATTTTGACTTGGGGTATAAGATAATTGCATATAAGTGGGTTATTTATACCATTTGTCAACCTTTTGATAATTAAACCTAAATACGGGTCATTTAGTTGGTATCCTGGGTTTATATTCATTGTTCTTGTATTCTTAAGGGGATTGTGTATAGACATTATAAAAATCATATTAGTAGGAAGTACTTAGACCCTTACCGGTCTATATAGTTGTGAACGAATCTCAACAATAATTGACATATATGATTACATGAGCATAAGTAGGAGATATAAGTGAATCCAATCCATAGACTTTTCTCCTTATCTGAATTTACCTCAATTTTCTGCTTTATTTTATTGTTTAATTAATTTTGTCAAACAATCTCAAAACCCTCCTTTTTATTTTTTGTTTATTTTACTGCTTTAATCTCTACAAGTGTTTGTGGATTCGAAACCCCGCTTTTACATATTCTACATAGATAATTGATAAATGTGTTTTTACCCATCCAAATGATGTACCTTTGGACCTATTTATTGCTCAACCTTAGGTGTTTTATATGTCGTTTATGGTGTTTGTGCAAGTACAGGGAAAGAGATGGAAAAGGGTTAAATTGGACTTAAAAAGGAGCTAAAGAATGAGACTGAGCCAAGTAGAGCTAAAAGGGAAAGGTCAGAGGAGGAAAGATATTGGGTGCGACCGCACCCCTCTACAAGGGCGACTGCGCCCTTTGTCCAGAAGGTTAGCGCGATCGCGCCCAAGAAAGAGGGCGACCGCACTGAAAGTTACAGAAGATTAGGGCGACCGTACCCCTTAAATGGTGCGACCACACCCATAACGGATTAGGGCGGATTCGAGGTTGTTTATCCGGATTCCAAAAGGACTTGGGGAGACTTTGGTTGCACTTAAGGAAACCTTTCCTCCCTATTATATATACAAGACACATAGTTAGAGTTTTATCATCTTTTGATCGTCTTAGGTTTTATAATTGTTTGAAGAACGATTTCAAGAATTCAGTCAATGTTTTTATATTTTTAATTATTTTCTCTTTTATGGCTATTCGTATCTAAATTCTTCATTCGTGGATTGGGTAAATAAATATTGCATCTTTATGCTAATGTTTTAATTATTCCTATTCAATCTTCATTCTTGTTCATCTCAATATGCGTAAAGATCACTCTTGACTTCAATTTTATGATTATAATATACTATTTGATCTTTTGAAATTACTTGGATATAAATTGTTGCACTAGTTTGGATAGCTTATATGTTGACCATTATTGAGATGAATAAATTTATTTGAATACCTAGCGGAAATCGAACGAATCTAGGTTCTATAGTTCTTAAGTTTTATTTTGATTTCTTGATTGTTTGTATCAACCTAGCGGAAAGTATAAATAAGAGAGAGATATTAAGGTTGCAATCCACACATCTAATATCATAACCCTAACTTTTGTGAATGAACCCTTGAATGAGATTGATCCCCTCTATCCCTCTAAAAAAAAGCATAAAGTGATGATAGTTATTAAACTCAATCCATGAATTACTTGTTTTCTTGATTTCATTTGTGTTTTTTAATTTTGGCTTTCTTAGTTTAAACAACCAAACAATCGAAAACTCCTTCTTGGTTACTTTTTGCACTATTTAAATATAATTGTTCACACATAAGTGTCTGTGGATTCGATTCTTGCATTTGCATATTACTACTACGGATCACTAGTGCACTTGCTAGGTAATTATTATAAGAGAAGAAATTTTCCATCAATTTTTTGGCCCCGTTGCCGGGGACTTGTGTGAGTAAACAAGTTCGTTTAGTTAGTGTAAATAGTTTTCTTTTCTTATTTTCTTTTTATTGTAAATAGTTTTCTTTTATTATTTTCATTTTTTTTTGTTCTTTTTTTCTAACTGTTTTAAAATTAAGGTGTGAGATACTTTTTTAGAGATGTATGGAATGAGCATCAATGACGAATTGGCCTATCTAGAATTGAGAATACAACAAGCCAATTCATCTAAAAAATAGACATTTTTGTTGCACAAAGAAATTTTGTTAATTATAATGTTTCAGAGGCATGTGCTAATTGTGGTGTTTATTATTATACTATTACTATTTATTCGTCTAGGGCATATTTTTCTGAGTATTATCCACAGGTACAAGCAAGGAGTTCATTCCAGCCATAGCATCCACAATATGATTATTCCCCCAATTCTTACAAACAATGGTGGGGAAACCATTCCAACCATACATAGACAGTTTGAGCCACTTTCTTATGATCCACCACAACCTAAAATGCAACCATGAGAGGAAGCTATGAAAAGAGTGAAAGAGGAAAATCTTCAACAAAAATAATTAGATACAGCTATAAGTAGGCTGGAAGCACAAATATATAAAGTGGTAGAGGCCATGAGAGGTTGTGAGCGAGATACTAGTATTATCCATTCTGAACAGAATGAATCAAACGCCATCCAATTGGAGGATGATTCCATTAGTGTCGAATTACTGACTCTCTCTCTGTCTCTTGCTAGGGATATTGTTGTTGATGAAGATGATGATTGTGAAAAATATGGGGTGGAAGAGAAATTAAAAGTCGATGAGGTTGTTCATGTTGATGTGGTTATATCCGATAAAATCGATGAACACTACCTCAATGAAGGCCTTCTCAACCCATTGAAAGTGAGGAAGCTAATTTTTCCATCATTATTGTGCCCCCGCCTATTTTTGATTGTGGGAAAAGTGGTGAAGATTCGTCAGAGAAGGAGCCCAAAAGGCGATACCGTCAAAAATTCCCTTGGGCACTAAATGATCTCATATCTCGAGGAATATATATGGGGCATAATCTGAAAGTAAGGACATGCGAGACTATGAACTTGGCCAAAGAAAGAAAAGTGAAGGTTAAATTCAGACGAGAGTCATAGTCGGGCTAACGATTCTAAACAAATACACTTATTGGGAGGCAATCCGAATAGGTATGTTTTATTTGCTTTATTTTATTTGTTTGTTGTGTCATGTCATCCTTTTAACCCAAGATATGTGTTTTTTCTTTTTGCTCTAAGGACATAGTGTGTTTTGAGTTTGGGGGTATATATCTCTCCGAGTTTGTGGGTTTATAGGGAAGTGTATATATTGTCACCCTCCAAAAATAGAAAATTTAAAAATGTTGCTCTTTTCGTATTTTGAGATGTTGACTAACAGTCTATGATTATTTGAGGGTGTTTTAATCTTAAATCTTGAGTGTTATTATCAATATAGGATATGATTATGAAGTATGTAAAGTATGATTACTTCAACTTTCACTTTCATTTATATTTTCTTTATCATTATTACCAAATTAGGAGAGCTTTATAGGATTACTTTGAAATTTTCGGGATCCCTATAACATGTTTGCATAACTGTCAATAACACATCGATTAGGCTATTCGGTAAGTGATTTATGGTTATTTTCTTTAAACCCAATTTGTGACCCTTTAACTTTCTAGTCACTCATAAAATTTCCGCTATAACCCCGTTTGAGCTTTAACAATAATGGAATTTCTCACAATATTGGATATTATCTCAGAAAACCATTCGCCTTCTTTTGAACTTACAATATCCTACCCCTTAAAACTGATACACTATTTTCTCACATTTTCAAAAAAGTGAAAATAGAGAATGAATGGTAAATCAAGGGTTGAGTGGAAAGTGCTAAACAAAATAAAGAAAAATGGTTGTATTTTGTATTTGTATTGAAAAGAGGGGCTAGTTCAAAGTATTGAATGCATAGTATTCTTCGTGATTTATATATGTGCAAAGCAAATAAAAGAAAGAAAAGATGCAGAAAAATCTGAAAAGCCTTGCCCTCTCTTGTGTTCAAGTGGAAAGTGATCAAAGGAAAGAAAGGTGATCAACCCTATATGTGAAAGTATGCAAAATTATAAGATTGGTGGTTGAATCAATGGGTTGCGCATAATTGCTATCTTGTATCATTTATTTAGAGCATGACACAATTGACCTTATAAAATATCTTACATTGGTGACAATGTTCTCCCATTATTAATTCAACCTTCGTTATGTGGTGAAGAGTTGTAAGTTATATACATCAATATATATGTAATCCCATATTCACCATACCGCTTGTAGATTATGTGTGCTGTAAAGATTTGAGACTTATATGGCCAATAACCCTTATATGATTTGAGCATCAAAAAAATATTTTCCGTTGTTTTAGTTTAGTTAGTTGTTTTTGTTTTTAGTCTTGTTTTAATCAATAACGAGCAAAATTTAAGTTTGGGGGTATTTGATGGAAGTGATTTTACCCATCCAAATGATTTACCCTTGGACCTATTTATGGCTCAACCTTTGGTGTTTTTTATGTCGTTTCTAGTGTTTGTGTAAGTAAAGGGAAAGGGATGAAAAAGGGTTAAATTGGACTTAAAAAGGAACTAAAAAATGGGACGGAGCCAAGTGGAGGAAAAAATGGAAAGACCGGAGGCTGAAAGACTAAGGGTGCGACCGCACCCCTCTAAAAGGGCGACTACACCTTTTGTGCAGAAGGTTAGGGCGATTGCACCAAAGAAAGAGGGCGACCGCACTAAAAATTATAGAAGATATGGGGCGACCGCACCCCTTAAATGGTGCGACCGCACCCATAGCGGATAAGGGCGAATTCTAGGAGGCTTATCTGGATTCCTGAAGGACTTAGGTTGTTCATTCTTAGATTTTAATGGTTTAATCTTAGAGCCTAATGAATAAATTGAGGATTTGAATAATGGGGAATTAAATGATTACAATAAGGTAATCATAACCCTAGTTTTCTTGATTCGGAATAAAAAGGATTTAAATCTAAAACAATTAGTATGATTTGAATTGTTTGATTAATTAGTATGTGAATTAAATGATTTGGGTAATGTGTAGAAAATAAAAAGAAGAACAAAAACAAGGTTTTGAACCCCATAGAGAGTAGGCCGAATGGCCTAGGTGTGGTTGGGTTGTGTTTTTGTTTAATTGTTAAACTTTTGGTCTATTTTGAAAAAAGCATAGTTAGTTTTCAAACTGAAAAAGGGACCAAACTGGAAGTTTTAAAAGCTGAATTGTTAAATTCTGAATTTCAGTAAAGTTAATTCACTGAACAGTTAACTAAGGGACTAAACAGAAAAGTCCAAAGTTTTTGAGGGACTGTTCTGTAAATTTTAAAAGTTGAGAGACTGTTTTGCAATTATTTAAAAGTTGAGGGACTGTTTTGCAATTATTTAAAAGTTGAGGGACTGTTTTGCAATTATTCAAAAGTTGAGGGACTACTTTGTAAAATTCTGAAGTTAAGGGACTTTTTTGTAAATTTTAGAAAGTTAAAGGACTTTGTTGAAATTAAGAAAACCTAAAGGAACCTTTTTAAATTAAGGAGAAGTCCAAAGACTTTAAAGAAGTTATATAAAAGGGAAAGAAGAAAAATAACACTTTGGTATTAAAAAGAATACTAAAAGACTTAGGTTCCAAAAATAGTAGGGTTTCGAATTTGAAAGCTTCTGAAGAAGGAAACTTCCCAAATAAAGAAGGTTACCCAAAAGAGAGGAGGGACCGTAATTAGGAAGCTATCAAGGAATTAGACTTCCATAGAAAGGAATGAACCTAAGTTTCCTCTTGAGGAAAGATCTATAAGAAGAAAGTTTCTAAAACTAAGAAACTGCTAAATTAGGAAAGTTTCCTAAAAATAGAAAGTTAGTTAACCAGTTAAGGTGAGTCTAAGAGTAACTCATAGGTTAACTAAGGAAAGGAAGTATAGGTACATAAGAAGTAATAAGTAATTACTTGTGCCTAAGTTATGTTATTACGTGATTGTAGATTTCGCGTAAAGGCGTTGCTTAAGGAAGGAAAGCAAAGCTAAGGTAAGGAATTACGTTCCTAAACACTTCGTGTATCAATTTTCGTTGGAAACTCCATCGAGTCTTTTCAAAACATGAATGCTATCTGTGGCTGATAGTACTTTTCTAAAATACTCCTGTGAAAGGTATCGTCATTGGAAATTCCTTATTCTATGATATGATCTTGTTCATGGAATATCTTCAAGTATTGAAAATTGCTATGTGTGTTCACGTACCTATGAATGCACTATCTATTATGACTTGTATGAAATGATGCATGCTAGTCAAGTATTATTATATAACATGAAATGATGCATGTTACCTGTGAATCTATTATGACTTGTATGAAATGATGCATGCCAGTCAAGTTTACACTATGCTTAATGTAAAGTAAGTGTAAGGAAAATTCGACATCAATGTAGGTGATCGATATTGGGAGTACACAATGTAGGGTATATCCTATGGAATTGACGGAAGCAATGAAAGTATAACTAAATGTGTAGTTGCCACACTTTCCTTGCTTACCATATATATGTACATGTTTGATTTTAACCTATCCTTGAATATACTTCTTTGGATCCGTTCATTTCGGTCGTCTCTTCATTGAACCGAAGGGACCACGTATGAACTTACTGGGCATTGTTCGCTCATTCCTTCATTTCTTTTTCCCCCAGGATCGGAATAGAGAAGAAGGAGAACCGTCACCAGGAAGAGACGGAGCATTTAAGTATAATAAATTAGTTATTTAATGATTCCGAGTTTCAGAAATTTTATTAGTACTAGTAGTTGTACTTAGCCGTTACATTTGATTATTCCGCACTGATGTAATGGTTTGAAATCAGTTACCGTTATGAATTCGTTTTTGGGATATTATTCATGATTATGGATTTATTTAATTTATGGAAATTCGGGGTCGTTACAGTTGGTATCAGAGCCAGGTTTTAGGTCTCATGGGAAGTGTTAGATCTAAGTACTTTGGAGTGATAGAATTGACTTTTGAGGAATGGACCCCAGAATTAAAAAATGGTTCTAGGTTTGAAATTAATAAAGTTAAGTAGACTAAGTGAAAAAGTTAAAGGAATAACTTACTGGTTACTTTAAAGATTAAGGCATATTTCTCTACATATATAAATGTTGTTTATTGAGGATATACTAATGATGGTCTGTCTTATGTGTAGGAAATGGCTAGGAGACCCATGAAGTCGGTGAGGAGTAGAGCTATTAAGACAGAAACACTACTGGCTCAAGAATCAAGAATCAAATCACTTGTGAAAGAGATAGAAGATCTTAAGAAGAAAGCAAGTAGGGCGGAAGAAAAATGGCATATGACCACCGCACAATTATTGAAGGTAGAAGATAGAGCTAAATCACTTCTGAAGGAAGAGGTTCAATCAGTAAAAATTTTAGAAGAAGGTTGTGAAATTCTGATGGACTTGAGGAAACAAGAAAACAAAGCACATGAGGAAGAGATGATAGAACTCATTGACAACCTAAGGAAGGAAATCCAGAAGGCCAAAGACATGGAGGCCAGTGCTAGAGTTGGTCACAGGGAGTGGACAAGGGTAAGTACACAATTAGGCGAGGAGAGCATGATGGTCTATAGGCTGCAGAGAGAGATAGATGAGCAGAACCAGCGTGAGGCAGGGATGAGTGCCGATATTTATGAATGGTATGGCAAATATATCGAAGTAAATGTCGAATATAAGAAGCTGATTGTGGAATTCGTGGAAGCGACGAAAACAAATTGGAAGACAGCTACTCAACCCAACTGAAGAAAAGGAATTCTTTATTTAGTTAGTTGTTTTTTTTGAAAGCAAATACTTTGTTTAGTATGTTAGTTTGTTTCTTTTGTGGTTGATGAACCAGTAGTTAGCGTTTTGAACCAATAGTTTTAGTAACACTTCGGTGGAAGAAATAAAGTTTGCTTGGTTATTCAATCATCCTTAAGTGTGGAAACGTGTGAATGACTATGTTATTATAATACCTACAGAAATTTAAAAGGGTCAAGTGAAATGATCCAAAGAAAGAGTAAAAGACTAGTCAAATATGGGCTAGTGAGAAAGTTATAACCGTTTGTTGAAACGGAAAATCCTCAAAGATTAAACATCTAATCTGTGAAGACAGAAATATGAAACCAAATTCAGTCTGTTGAGACGAAACCGTAGAACATTAACTAGCTAGACGACTACGTGTGCATGTGTAGCGAGCTAGGTAAACTAGACATGACAGTTCTTACTACTTACTGTTGAGTGAGTGGATTATAAATACGATAAATCGTAGTGACAATAAAAGTATTATGCAGATGTCGCAAACTGGAAATCGTAGGGGAAATCGTAACGCTGGGAAAGGAAATTGCCAAGGACAAGACCCCATGGCGGCAGTGTTACAAACTTTGAACCAAACATTGGCAGGAATTGGCCAGGTGGTAACCGGTTTAGCTCAAGAAAGACCGGCAGCTCAAGTGCCACTACGTGATCCCCTGGAGTTATTTCAAAGGAGGAACCCAGAGTCCTTTTCTGGGAGTGCGAAAGAGAATCCGCAAGAGTAGATTAAGAGTATGGAGACTATATTTGGGACCTTGACATGTACGCCAGAACAAAAGGTGATATTTGCTACGTTCATGCTAAAAGGAAAAGCTAGATAGTGGTCGAAAGCTGAGAAGCGGGCTGGAACTGCTCGGGGAATTACGGAATATACTTGGGAAGCATTCAAGACAGCATTTAATGACAAGTACTATCCCGATAGTGTTAGAAACGCCAAAGTAGCGGAATTCATGATGCTGAGTCAAGGAAGCATGACAGTAGACGAGTACTGTGAAAAGTTCACAGACTTAATGGAATTTGCCCCGACATTTTTCGATAATGAAGAGCAAAAGGCCAGGAAGTTTGAGGCAGGATTAAGCGATCGAATCAAGTACCGGATCACTCTGTTGATGTTGAAAACTTATGCTGATGTACTGGAAAGGGCTAAGGTGGTTGAAAGAGAGGCTAACAACTACCGCAGTAAGAAAGAAGAAAAAGGCAAAGCTACAAGAAAAGAAGCTAGTGGACAGAAGGGTTCCATGGGAAATTGGAACAAGGAGGGGCAGAACAACAAGAGGAAGGCTGTTGACGATGGTCGTGATAAGAGCAACTATGCAGCAAAGTATCCAACAAATAATTCTGGAAACCGAAAGGAAGGCAATAAGAATGAGGCCCAGGGACAAGGGATAACTGATAAATGCACCATTTGTGATAGAACCCACAAGGCTGAGAACTGCTGGTACAAGGGCAAGAAATGTTATATATGTGACAAGGTGGGACATCCTAAGTGGAAGTGTCCTGAGGTAAAGAAAGATGAGCCTGCTCAGGGAGCGAAGAATACCAATGGAGGTGGGAATCGAGGCGGTCGTGGACGAGTATTCACCATGACAGTCAAGGCGGCAAGTACTACAAATGATTTGGTGGCAGGTACACTCCAACTCTCTTTTCGTAACGTCTATGCCTTGATTGATACGGGCGCTACACATTCTGTGATAAGTAGTTCTGTAGCAAAGAAACTGAATTTGAAACCTGAATCGCTAGAGATACCTTTAGTGATAGATACTCCAACTAAAGAAGCGATACCTATCACAACCTGCTATAGACATTGTCCTTTAAAGATAGGAGGCACCGAAATACCAGTCGAACTCATTGAACTAAAATTGAACGAATTTGATATTATTTTGGGTATGGATTGGCTAGCTACCAATCACGCTAATGTGGATTGCCATAAGAAGGAAGTTACTTTCCAAGGACAAGATGGGAAGGAATATAGGTTCGTAGGAGCAAAACCTAGAAGTCCGATGAGTATGATTTCTGTAATGAAGGCTCGAAAACTACTAAGGAAAGGATGTGAAGGGTTTTTGGCCTATATCGGTGAGACCGATACCAAGGAAATAAATATAGAATCGTTGGAAGTAATAAGGGAATTCAAAGATGTGTTTCCTGAAGACTTGCCAGGGATACCACCAGAAAGAGAAGTTGAATTCTCGTTAGAATTGGTACCAGATACAACACCAATATCGAGAGCATCGTATAGGATGGCTCCCACGAAATTGAAGGAATTGAAGGAGCAACTGCAAGAATTGCTAGACAAAGGCCTGATCCGACCGAGTGTTTCACCTTGGGGTGCACCGGTATTATTTGTGAAAAAGAAGGATGGTTCGATAAGGCTGTGCATTGACTATCGAGAGTTGAATAAAGTGACAATAAGGAATCAATATCCATTGCTAAGGATCGACGACTTGTTTGATCAACTAAAAGGAGCGTGTTACTTCTCAAAGATAGACCTTCGTTCTGGGTATCATCAGTTGAGGGTAAAAAGCGAGGATGTTGCTAAGACTGCCTTTAGAACAAGGTATGGGCATTATGAGTTCGTTGTGATGCCATTCGGACTAACCAATGCACCAGTGGTATTTATGGAATTGATGAATAGAGTATTTCAAGAGTATCTAGACAAATGCGTTATTGTATTCATTGACGACATACTAGTATATTCGAGAACAAAGGAGGAACATGCAGAACACTTAAGATTGGTGCTGGAAATTTTGAGGAAGCAGAAGTTGTATGCTAAATTTAAAAAGTGCAAATTCTGGTTGGAGAAAGTAGCATTCTTAGGACACGTGGTGTCTAGGGATGGAATCGCGGTAGATCCGGCGAAGGTAGAAGCCATAGTGAATTGGGAGAGACCAAGCACAGTGACAGAGATAAGGAGTTTCTTGGGTTTAGCTGGATACTATCGGAGATTCGTGGAAGGATTCTTGAAATTGTCTGGACCGTTGACAAGGCTGACTCAGAAGGAGGCAAAGTTTATTTGGTCTGAAGAATGTGAAAGGAGTTTCCAAGAACTGAAGAAGAGGTTGGTAACCGTACCAGTTTTGACATTACCCACAGGATCAGAAGGTTTTATAATCTATAGTGATGCTTCATTGAAAGGTTTAGGTTGTGTGCTAATGCAGAACGAGAAGGTCATAGCGTATGCCTCGAGACAGTTGAAGAACCATGAAAAGAATTACCCAACTCATGATCTGGAATTAGCTGTAGTAGTATTTGCATTGAAAATATAGAGACACTATTTGTATGGGACGACGTGTCAGATATACACTGACCACAAGAGCCTTAAGTATATTTTTACCCAGAAGGAGTTGAACATGAGGCAAAGGAGATGGCTTTAGTTGTTGAAGAACTATGATTGTACAATTTTGTATCACCCTGGAAAGACAAACAAGGTGGCTGATGTATTAAGTAGGAAGAATATGTTGGTGATTTTAGTATCATCAACTTATTTTATTGTAATGGTGATTTACTAAGAGATCAATGTGATTCGTATTAGAATCGGATACGAGTAAGGGAAAGTGTGGAGTACACACTCGTTTGAGCTAAAATGAAGTCAACCTCGATAAAGAAGTAAAAGTTAAAGGGTAGCACATTTTGCTGATGTGCTCGGCCGAGCAGAGTCCTTGACTCGGCTGAGCAGAGCTTAGCAGATTGGCCAAGTTTCTGGAGTGTCTTGCTCGGCCGAGGAATGTGCCTTGCTCGGCCGAGTAGTATGAACAACACGGCCGTGCAGTTCATAAGACACGACCGTGCAGCTTGACAGAATTTCACTAGACACATGTGCTCGGCCGAGCGAGTCCCTTGACTCGGCCGAGCAATTCCTGAACAGGTGCCTTTTCAAAGTAAAAAGACACATTGCTTGGCTAAAGTCATGTCTTTTGAATGTACCCTTTTACTAATACCTCTCCATCTATATATATAGATTGATCTCAGTTGTACACATATGAAATATACAAGAGTGATACAACAATAACGAAAGCACAAACAATTCTCAAGTTTAGATTTGTTCTCTTTGCCAAGAAACAAATTGTGTGATTATCTTATCCCAATAAAGATTTTGTGTAACCCAGGCATTAAGGGTCGAAATACTTTATTCGGAAAGTGGATTATACACGATTCAATCACATATCCGGCCTCAGTATCAAGATCAAGACCCTATATTTCCCCTACAAACGAATAAAGTATTTGGTGATACTCATGGCTGGTGGAAGTACTTTGAAGGAGATGACGACAAAGTTTGGAAAGCTAGACAAATTTGAAGGACAAGACTTCAGGCGTTGGCAGAAGAAGATGCACTTCCTTTTAACAACGTTAAAAGTGGTGTATGTTCTATCTACCCCTATTCCGAAATTGCTTGAAGATGACAACTTAGAAGCAATCAGACGTAGATCGAAGTGGGAGAACGACGACTACATATGCAGAGGACACATATTAAACGGTATGTCTGATTCTCTTTGACATTTATCAAAATGAGGAATCTGTAAAAGAGTTATGGGATTCTCTTGAATCCAAGTACATGGCAGAGGATGCTTCTACTAAGAAGTTCCTTGTGAGTAATTTTAATAATTACAAGATGGTCGATTCAAGACCTGTCATGGAACAATTCAATGAACTCCTTAGAATCCTTGGACAATATACACAACATGGGTTGAAGATGAATGAGTCAATATCAGTTTCAAGTGTGATTGATAAGTTGCCTCCCTCCTGGAAGGATTTCAAACACACTTTGAAACATGGTAAAGACGATCTGTCTTTGGTTCAACTTGGTAGTCACTTGCGCATAGAGGAATCTCTTAGGGCGCAAGAGGATGACAAAGGCAAAGAAAAGGAAGTTGCTGGACCCTCGGTCAATATGATTGATGAGGGTGGAAACAATAAAAACAAAGGAAAGAAATGTAGTTTCAATGACAATGGTTTTGGTTCTAACAAGAAGCCTAAATTGGCATGTTGGAAGTGTGGCAAATCTGGTCACTTTAAGAAGGATTGTCATGTTGGAAACAAAAAGAAAGGCGAAACCACAAGTGGTTCGGGAAAGGGGTCTAAGGACCATTCTCAAAACCAAGGTCAGATTTTAATACATAGTTGGAACAGATTTATTAAAAATTCTGTTTCACTAAATTATGAGGCATTTTATGTGCAGGATGATGCTATTGCGTGGTGGATTGATTCCGGTGCCACAACTCATGTTTGTAAGGATCATTGTTGGTTTAAGACATATGAACCAATGGAAGACAAATCTTTCCTTTACATGGGTGATGACCATTCCGCTCCTATTCAAGGAAGAGGAAGCGTGGTGTTGGAATTCAGTTCGGGAAAAACTATTTCTTTGTTTAATGTTTTATATGTACCTAAACTTCGTAAGAATTTAATTTCTGGTCCTGTCTTGAACAAGTGTGGTTATAAATAAGTTTATGAATCCGATAAGTATATCTTATCAAAGTCGGGTGTATTTGTAGGACTTGGTTATTATAATAATGGAATGTTCATGTTGAATTTAAATAAAATTCCTGTTAACTCTAGTTCTGTTTTTATGACTTCCTCTGTTGTTATCAATTCCTCATTATGGAATGCTCGGTTAGGACATGTGCACTATAAAAGAATGCTTGAAATGTCCAAAGATGGTTTGATTCCTGTTATAGATAATAATACGGAAAAGTGTAATACTTGCATGTTGACAAAAATCACTAGAAAACCTTTTAAAAGTGTTACAAGGAATTCTGTAAAACTTGAATTGATTCATAGTGATTTATGTGATTTTCATGCAACTCCATCTTTAGGCAATAAAAAGTATATTGTCACTTTTATAGATGATGCTTCTAGGTTTTGCTATATTTACTTGCTGCATGCAAAAGATGAAGCCCTAGATAAATTTAATATTTATAAAATAGAAGTTGAACTTCAACTAAATGGCTTGATTAAAACCTTACGTACAGATAGAGGTGGTGAATATTATGATCCTAAATATTTCCAATCCGTAGGGATAATTCATGAAACTACGGCTCCTTATGTACCACAACAAAATGGTGTGGCTGAAAGGAAGAATAGAACTCTTGAAGAAATGGTTAATGCCATGTTGTCTTACTCGGGCTTGAGTGATGGGTTTTGGGGTGAAGCAATGTTAACAGCTTGTCATCTATTGAATATAGTTCCTAATAAAAGGAACAAAATTACCCCATATGAGCTTTGGTATAAGAAACGACCAAACTTGACATTTTTGCGAGTTTGGGGTTGTAGGGCCGTGGTTAGGCTTCCGGATCCTAAAAGGAAAAAGTTGGGAGAAAAAGGTATTGATTGCATCTTTGTTGGATATGCTGAGCATTCCAAGGCATATAGGTTTTATGTTATAGAACCTAATGAATTAATTTCTATTAACACAATTATAGAATCGAGAGATGCAATCTTTGATGAGAATCGTTTCTCTTCAATACCTAGACCCAAGGACATTATACCAATGTCGGCTGAATCTCAAATGGATGATCATTCAGTTGAGACACCAAATGAGATACCCGAACCTCGTAAAAGCAAAAGAGTAAGGAAAGCTAAATCATATGGTTCTGATTTTCAACTATATTTAGTTATGGGATCAAGAGATCAAATTGAATCTCAATACTCTTACTGTTATAGTATAGAGGAGGATCCAAGAACCTATGATGAAGCAATAAAATCTCGAGACGCTGGTTTTTGGAAAGAAGCCATCGATGATGAGATTGGTTCTATTATGGAAAATAATACATGGGTCTTGTCTGATTTACCACCAGGCTGTAAACCTTTGGGGGTGCAAATGGATCTTCACAAAGAAGATGAAAGTCGATGGAACAATTGACAAGTTTAAAGCTCGATTGGTAATCCAAGGCTTTAGACAAAAGGAAGGGATCGATTACTTCAATACCTATGCACCGGTTGCTCATATCACTACCATTAGATTACTGATAGCTTTGGCAGCTATTCAGAATCTATTGATCCATCAAATGGATGTCAAAACAGCATTTTAAATGGTGATTTGGAAGAAGAAGTGTATATGAAACAACTTGAAGGATTTATTATGCCAGGTAATGAGCATAAGGTATGTAAGTTAATTAAGTCATTGTATGGGCTGAAGCAAGCACCTAAGCAGTGGCATCAAAAATTTGATGAGGTTGTTTTGTCGAATGGTTTTGTATTAAATCAATCCGACAAATGTGTATATAGCAGATTTGATGAATCCGATAAAGGTGTAATCATCTGTCTATATGTAGATGACATGTTGATTTTTGGCACAGACCAAAATGTATTTGATGAAACTAAAAAGTTTTTGTCATCAAAGTTTTCTATGAAGGACATGGGAGAAGCCGACATAATTCTTGGTATAAAGATTAAACGGATGAACAAGGGAATTGCAATTACACAATCTCATTATATTGAGAAAATTCTCAAGAGGTTTAATTGTGATGATTGTTCTAAAGTTAGTACTCCCATGGATCCTACTGGGAAACTTGTGTCAAACACTGGTAAACCTGTGTCATAGCTTGAATACTCAAAAGCCATAGGCAGTTTGATGTATGCTATGACGGGCACTCGACCTGATATTGCTTATGCAGTTGGAAGATTGAGTAGGTTCACTAGTAATCCTAGTAGACAGCATTGGCATGCTATAACAAGGGTGTTCAAGTACTTAAAAGGTACTATGGACTATGGTTTGTGTTATAGTGGACATCCTTCTATATTAGAAGGTTACACAGATGCTAGTTGGATCAACCAGGAAGATTCATCTTCTACTAGTGGTTGGGTGTTCTTGCTTGGAGGAGGTGCCATTTCTTGGGCTTCCAAAAAGCAGACATGTATTACACATTCTACAATGGAATCTGAGTTTGTAGCATTGGCTGCTGCTGGAAAAGAAGCGGAGTGGCTTCGAAACTTGATATATGAGATTCCATTATGGCCAAAACCGATATCACCAATGTCTATCCATTGTGATAGTGCTGCCACCTTGGCTAGGGCCTATAGTCAGATTTATAATGGCAAGTCTAGACACTTGGGTGTCAGATATAGTATGATTCGGGAGTTAATCATGAATGGTGTGATATCAGTTGAGTTTGTTTGGTCGCAACAAAATTTGGCTGACCACTTGACGAAGGGGTTAGCCAGAGACTTGGTAAATAAGTCTACAATGGGAATGGGATTAAAGTCCATTTAATCCTCTAATTGTGAGATACCCAATTCCCTTTTAATACAACGTTAGAAGCTTAAATTCAATGTGGAAAGCTCGCAGTTGGAGATTTGAACACATGTTATTATCTTTCCCAAGGTATGTGTTCAGACCTGCAAGTAAAGGTTAGGTTGAAGAATATCTTCTTAATAGTTCCTTTGAAAAATTGCAAATGCAGGTGCAAGATTAAAAGGAACTACCTATGTGGACATAAACTTTTGCCGCTTCAAGAAGCTAGGACTTGGCTTCCTATATGTTCACTAATGGATATGGACACATGGCTTGTAAAAGTGTCAAGATTAAACAAAGAGAATTGTACTGAACTTATGTGTATAGTATCTTCAGGTATTCATATGAGTTGACGGGTTCAATCGTTAGGACACCCCGATTCTCGAGTATTTGAAATGTGTATTATACTAAGATGAAAATTCAATCGCAAGACATTTTCATTTACGCATTCGTTTGTTTCGTTATTTATAAAGTTTAGTAAATCAAAGAATTACACTAAAATGGAGGGGATTTGTTGGTATTTTAGTATCATCAACTTATTTTATTGTAATGGTGATTTACTAAGAGATCAATGTGATTCGTATTAGACTCGGATACGAGTAAGGGAAAGTGTGGAGTACACACTCGTTTGAGCTAAAACGAAGTCAACCTCGATAAAGAAGTAAAAGTTAAAGGGTAGCACATTTTGCTGATGTGCTCGGCCAAGCAGAGTCCTTGACTCGGCCGAGCAGAGCTTAGCAGATTGGCCAAGTTTCTAGAGTGTCTTGCTCGGCCGAGGCATGTGCCTTGCTCGGCCGAGCAGTATAAACAACACGGCCGTGCAGTTCATAAGACACGGCCGTGCAGCTTGACAGAATTTCACTAGACACATGTGCTCGGCCGAGTGAGTCCCTTGACTCGGCCGAGCAGTTCCTGAACAGGTGCCTTTTCAAAGTAAAAAGACACATTGCCTAGCTAAAGTCATGTCTTTTGAATGTACCTGATAGCGCGGATTTGTACTATGTAACCCCTATGTTTTCCGGTATTATTTTGTGTTATTTCCATGTAATTTGTTAGGTTTGATGTCATTTGAGTGATTTTAAGTTTTGTGAGGATTATGAGATAAACTATGTATTTTGAGAGAATTGTAGAGATTTTATGATGTAAGTGTTTTGGTCCGCAAGAGCAGCTCAATGACATCAAGTTTTACACCCATGGAAGTCAAGCCAAGGAAATTTGGAAGCAAGCTAAGGATTGAAGAGAAAAAAATGAAGAAATCAGGGATTTTGGTTCAGGGGACGAGTCGTCCCCCTTTGGCCCAACTATTCCCCAAAGGGGGGACGCCAGATTCAGAGAGGGATGCAGACAGGGACGAGTCGTCCCCCACATCACGACTCGTCGGCATTGAAGGAAGACCAAGGGACGACTCGTGACACTAGGGACGAGTCGTGCCCTGATCGCTGGAATGACGTAATTTTGCAATTTTCTTTATTTTTAATTTATTTTCTTTTCCTTTTTAGCTAGGGTTTAGGGAGGAAGTATAAATATTTTCTCTTAGCAGTCTTTTTAGGTTATCTTATCTCTCATTAGCTTTTCCAAACAATATTCAAGCTTTGAATCTCCATGGAAGGCTAAATTCTCTTGCTTTGGATTTGTGACTTTTGAACCGTCTTGATTATCAATTGAGGTTTGATTTCTTTTTATTATTCTTCCCTAATTGCAATTTTGCTTGTGCTTGATTCCATTCAATTTCTAGGGTTTTGAGAAATTGATCAATCTCTTGATCCTTCTAATTGTTTACCGCTAGATCTCCCTTTTATCGTGTCGGACTAGGGTTATCATTGTAGCATCTTTGCGATTCTTGAATGTGTCATCTTGGATTGTAATTAAAGTAAAATTGGCTTTAAATCTATTTGAAACAATAATAGATTAATTCCTTGATCTTCATCTCTTAGAATTTCATCAATTTATATTTAGAACTTTGATCGTGTCGGCTAGGTTTTATTTATTAATTAGGGTTTGTAGTTGAGCGTGTCGCCGCTATTAACAACTATCAAAGAAGAGATAGAGCTTTTACATCTCGTGATCAAGTAATTAGGGGAAAATACGAAAGAATCATTCCGGTGATATTGATTGATAGACGGGGATAATTTTGCATGTCCAAGGTGTTTTTTTACATTATCATTTATAATTTAGAATTTAATTCCCGTCTTAGGATATTAATCATTCAACAAACAAAAACCCCCCATTTGTGTGTGACTTGATCGTTTGCAATACTGTTCCCTGAGATCGATCCTGGACTTTCACTATCTACATTATTAGGAGTCCTTGTAGTAATTTAGTAGGTGTGCGACTAAGCCTACCAAATTTTGGCACCGTTGCCGGGGAACGGTGTAATTGTTTACGATCTTATTCTGTTCTTAATCTATTTCTTTTTCTATTTATTTATTTTTATTTTAGTATTTCTGTTATCTGCTAAGTGCTGTACCCTGCTCTCCTGTGGTGTGCAACCGTGCATGGTGCACACCCGTTCTACTAATAATTTACTTGTGCCTCTTGATTCAGAAATAGAACGTTCTTTTAGGAAAGGGCGACAACAAAGCAGGAGAATCAAGGAGATATTATTAGCTGAAAGGATGCAGGGCGGAGATAATAATGGTGGTGGTGGTGGTGAACAAGCAGTTCCACCACAGACTTTGAGGCAACGGACTGCCCCGAATTGGAATGAGCAACCACATGCCATCCAATTCCCTGCCTTACCTGCTGGGGTGACATTTGAGTTGAAGCCGGGGCTACTCAATTAGCTACCGCACTTCACAGGGATGCCCGGAGAGGATCCCAATCAGCACATCTCTCAATTTGAGCAAATCTGTCAGAGTATGAAGCCGGTGTCGATTCCGATAGAGCACCTGTTATTGAGGGCATTTTATTTCACACTGAAAGATAACGCGAATGGTTGGTACTACCACTTGCCCCCAACGAGATCACGACATGGCGGCGGATGAAAGAAGTATTCCTAGAAGAGTTCTTCCCTCAGACCGCATTAATATAATGAAGAGGGACATCGGCAATATGGAGCAAAAGGCGATGAGACTCTTTACGACTACTACAATCGCTTCCACAAGCTTTGTAGGAGTTGTCCATATCATGGAGTTTACCGAGGAGCGGTGATCGTCTATTTTCATGGAGGGTTGACCATTCAGGATAAAAGGTTGGTGGATTCGTGCTGTGGGGGAAGTATTTTGAATAAGACCACTGATGAAGCTAAAAAATTGATCGAGGAGCTACCTAAGAGTACGAGGACCCATGGCAAGAGGTCAACCGTGAGACAAAGTTAGCGCGGCGGGTTCTAGCGATGGGGTGACTAGTAAGCTCGAGACGAATATGGAGGATCTTAAGGGTATGGTAAAGCGATTGGTTACAGGACGACGCCGAAGCAGTGTGGGATTTGCTATGACATTACGCACCCTACGATTCATGTCCTTCGTTGCGACGGGTGAGATGGAGGATGTCAATGCGGTTGGTTTTGTGCAACAGGACGAGAGACCGATGGGTAACACTTATAACCCCAACCGGAGAAATCATCCTAATTTCGAGATGGGGTACAGTGTCGACAGCTAGAATCAGCCAGGTGGTCAGGGACAGCAGTTTGGTAATCAGCAGGGTTACCAGCAGCAGCAGTATCAGGGTTATAGACCACCATTTGGACAGCCACCACAGCAACCACAGCAGCCACAGCAACCACAGCAGCCACAGCAATCGCAACAGCAGGGACAGTCTACAGAAGATATGTTTCGTACACTGGCTCAGAGTATGAGCACCTTATCCAGCAGTCTTCAGCAGTATCAACAGAGGACTGATACGAGTATTAGTGGTCTGGAGAGACAGATGGGACAGATAGCAGATGCTGTGGGTAGGATGGAGGCTCAGAATTCGGGAAAGCTGCCTTCACAGACTGAACTGAATCCAAAGCAGAATGCATGTGCGATCACTCTTCGCAGTGGTAAGGAGCTGCAGGACAGGGTTGCAGCAGAGGAACCGAAGATTGAGGTTGAGATTTCAGAGCCAGTACAGAAAGCACCCGATCAGATAGAAAGTACACCAGAGGTTAAGGCTCCTGTATATGAGCATGAGGTTCCATTCCCCGAGGCCTTGAGAGAGCATCGAAAGCCAGAGCCTGACAAGGCAATTTACGATACTTTCAAGAGGTTGGAGGTTAATATTCCTTTCTTGGATCTTCTTCAGACTGTCCCGAGGTATGCAAAGTTCTTGAAGGAGTTGTGTACTCTGAAGAGAAATCAGAAGGAGAGGAGAAAGAAGAAGGGTAAGGTTAGTGAGCACGTGTTTGCAGTGTATCAGCGGAAATTGCCTAAGAAATGCAGTGACCCAGGGATGTTCGTGATTCCAGTTACTTTGGGGGATGCTTCTGAGCATAAGGCGATGTTAGACTTGGGGGCGTCAATCAACGTCATGCCCTATTTGATGTTTGAAACTCTGAAGTTGGGACCATTGCAGGACACCAGAGTGGTGATACAGCTAGCGGATAGGTCGAATGCCTACCCAAATGGATTGGTGGAAGATGTTCTGGTTAGAGTGGGGAAGATGATATTTCCTGCAAATTTCTATGTTCTAGAGATGGAGTCAGATCCCAAGGCTCCCATACTGTTGGGGAAGCCTTTTATGTTGACTGCGCGGACAAAGCTTGATATGGCGAATGGTTCCTTGACAATGGAATTTGATGGCCAAGTGATGGAGTTCAATATCTTTGACTCTATGAGATACCCTAAGGATACGGAGTCACTGTGTTTCATTGATGTGGTCGAGCCATTGGTAGAGGAGGTATTTGAGGTATCTAGTGGAGATGATGATCTCAAGACTGCATTAGAGAATGCTCTGGGGTATGCCAGTTTGGAGTTTGACATCTCAGATTCGATGAAGGAAGCAGTTATGGGTCTTACAGAGAGTGCCATGTTTGCTACAGATTCGGGTCATGGTCACATGAAGTTAGAGGTTCCGGTGGAGAAGCTTGTTCCATCTATAGAGAAGGCACCGGAGCTTGATTTGAAGTTTCTCCCTGAGCACCTTAAGTATGTTTATCTAGGTGAGGGAGAGACGCTTCCGGTAGTGATTTCTAGTAGTTTGACTGAGGATCAAGAGAAGAGGTTGATTGAGGTGGTTCGGGAGCAAAAATCTGCGATTGGTTGGACTATTGCTGATCTCAAGGGCATTAGTCCATATTTGTGTATGCACCGGATCAACCTAGAGGAGGGTGCGAAGCCAGTGAGACAACCGTAGCGAAGACTTAACCCGCCAATGATGGAGGCGGTGAAAAAGGAGGTCCTGAAGCTACTACAGATGGGGATCATCTATCCCATCTCTCGACGAGTGGGTGAGCCCCACGCAATGTGTGCCCAAGAGGGGCGGGATCACAGTCTCCCGTAATCAGAAAGGAGAGTTGGTTCCAACCCGGGAGCAAACGGGGATTCGTGTGTGCATTGACCTCCGCCGCTTAAATGAGGTAACTCTTAAAGACCACTTCCCCCTCCCCTTTATTGATCAGATGTTGGAAAGGTTAGCCGGAAGGGCGTATTTTTGTTTTCTTGATGGTTTTTCCGGGTATTTTCAAATACCTATCGCCCCGGAAGACCATAGAAAACTACATTTACTTGCCCTTTCGGCACTTTTGCCTATCGGAGAATGTCGTTTGGATTGTGTAATGCACCTGGAACTTTTCAACGGTGCATGATGAGTATATTCTCCGATTTTGTGGAAAGATTTATGGAAGTTTTCATGGATGACTTCACTGTCCATGGAGACTCGTTTGATGAATGCCTTGCTCATTTAGGACTAGTGTTGGATAGATGCATTGAAGCTAATTTGGTCCTAAATTTTGAAAAATGTCATTTTATGGTCGAGCAAGGCATCGTGTTAGGTCATGTTGTGTCAAAAAGGGGTATTGAAGTTGACAAAGCTAAGATTGATGTCATTTCTTCACTTCCTTACCCTACCAACGTGCGTGAAGTCCGGTCATTTCTTGGTCATGCCGGGTTTTACCGGAGGTTTATAAAGGACTTTTCAAAGATTGCTTCACCTCTATGCACCCTGTTGCAAAAAGAGGTTGATTTTAATTTTGATGATAATTGCAAGCAATCTTTCAATGAGTTGAAGTCTAGGTTGACAACCACCCCCATTATTCAAGCACCCGATTGGTCTCGTCCCTTTGAGATCATGTGTGATGCGAGTGATTATGCTGTGGGGGCGGTTTTGGGTCAAAAAGTGGAGCGTGCCTCGCATGTGATTTACTATGCGTCTATGACCTTGAATGGGGCACAAAGAAATTACTCCACTACGGAAAAAGAGATGTTGGCAGTAGTATTTGCACTTGAGAAATTTAGGTCTTACTTGTTGGGCACAAAAGTCATTGTTTACACCGACCACGCTGCTCTTAAATACTTGATGTCTAAAAAAGAGGCTAAACCGAGACTCATTCGGTGGATTCTCTTGTTGAGTGAGTTTGATATAGAGGTAAAGGACAAAAAGGGGGCTGAAAATTTAGTTGCCGATCATTTGAGTCGCCTTGTTATGGAGGAGGACAAGGCTTATAAACAAGCCCCAATCCGGGGTGAGTTTCCTGATGAGGTTCTTTGGGCAATTAATTCAGCTGCTCCTTGGTATGCGGACTTGGTAAATTTTCTTGTCTCTAATAAATTTCCTCCGGGGATGTCAAAATCTCAAAGAGACAAAGTCCATAGTGATGCCAAGTATTATGTGTGGGATGAGCCCAACTTGTGGAGGCATTGTGTCGACCAAGTCATTCGGAGGTGTATTCCCGATAGTGAGGTGTCCTCTGTTCTTAAATTCTGTCATGAGCATGCGTGTGGTGGTCATTTTGGTGTGAAAAAGACAGCTAGTAAAGTTTTGGAGTGTGGTTTCTTTTGGCCAACTTTGTTCCGGGATGCGGCCACTTTTTGTCAGGCATGTGATAGGTGCCAAAGGGTTGGTAATATTGGGCGCCGTGATGAGATGCCACAACATTATGTCTTAAATTGTGAGATTTTTGACGTTTGGGGAATCGACTTTATGGGTCCTTTTCCCAATTCATTTGACTTCTTGTACATCTTGTTGGCGGTTGACTATGTGTCCAAATGGGTGGAAGCCATCCCTACCCGCACTGATGATTCTAAAGTGGTGGTCAACTTCCTTCGGAGCAACGTTTTGTGTCGGTTTGGGATGCCAAGGGCCATTATTAGTGATAGGGGGACACATTTCTATAATAAGACAGTCGAAGCTCTAGTCAAGAGATATCATATCACCCATAAGGTGTCGACTGCTTATCACCCCCAAATAAATGGCCAAGCCGAGGTATCCAACAGAGAGATAAAATCCATCCTTGAAAAAACATTGAACCCGAATAGAAAGGATTGGAGTCAAAGGCTTGATGATGTGTTGTGGGCTTACTGGACTGCATATAAGACACCAATTGGTATGTCACCATATCGGTTGGTGTTTGGTAAACCTTGCCATTTGTCGGTTGAGCTTGAACACAAAGCCTATTGGGCGATCAAAAAGTTCAACTTGAACTTGGAGGGTTCCGGTGAGGAGTGAAAATTGCACTTGAGTGAGTTGGATGAGATTAGGAGAGATGCGTATGAGAATAACCTCCTTTATAAGGAGCGAGCGAAGATTTGGCATGACAAAATGATCATTAGGAAGGACTTTAAGGTGGGTCAAAAAGTCCTTTTATTTGATTCCTTCTCCGGTTGTTTCCCGGAAAGCTAAGGTCGCGGTGGACCGTACCTTTTATTGTGAGGGAGGTATATCCGCATGGTGCGATTGAGATTGGTAGTCTCTCCGGAGACAAGGTTCTTAAGGTGAATGGTCAATGCCTAAAATTGTATCATGATGGCGTGGGAATAAATGAAGATATGGAGGTGCATTATCTCCAAAATCCTAATTATGAGTAGACCGTATTTCTGAGTCTTGTCAAGGACTTAAAAATTTGATGCTAGCCGGGGGCTTACCCGGCGTTTGGTCTAGCTAAAAACGTTAAAGAAGGGCGGCTAACCGGGAGGCAACCCGGGATTTAATCATTCATTCTTAGTTTTTATTGTTGTTGTAATTATTGTTTTTAGCATTTTATGAATCGGTGCTACTAAAGGTATTTTGTTTTGAGGTGGTGTGCAGGGAGTAGCAAGGAGTGAGGATCAAAGCATGGGCCTGTTCTGAAAAAAAAATGAAAAAAATGTGTGGAATTGGCCCAGGGGACGACTCGTCCCCTTTCAAAGCTAATTATTCCCCAAAGGGGGGACGCATGAATCAGAGAGGGGGCAGAAGTGGACGACTCGTGCCCCTTGGGACGACTCGTCCCTTGGGGCCTGAGCAGTCAAAGCGTGAAAAAAAAATAAATTAAAACAAGGGTTTTAAAAACCCTAAGCCGTCGTCCCCTCCCCTTCTTCCCAGTCGTCCTCTCTTCCTTCTTCTTCTCTCTCTCTCTTCAAATACTACCAAATCCACCCTTACCACCCACCAAATCCACCATCCTCCAACCAATCCTTCACCCTCCTACCCTTCCCTAACCAAAACCGAGTCCCTCTATCCCCATCTCCATCTTTAAAAACCTTCAACCACCATTAAAGGCCCAAGCTTTCTCTCTCTACCCAAACCCGATTATTACCCAATTTCCCCTCCTCTACTTCGAAATCCAAGCCCTAACCCACCATCTTTCCCTAATTTCGAGCCCCATTACGCAATTTTCTCCTTCAATTCTTCATATTTTCGAAATTCACCAAGCCCTAGAAGTCAAATTCGAATTTTGTTTGGGGTCAAAAGTTCTTGGGAGCTACTTTGGAGGATACAAGGAGGGTTTTGGACTGCTTTGGTGCTTTAGTAAGGTAAAAATTTCAACTTTTTCTCTTGCACTTTAATTTGTTGGGATTTGTTGAATTGTTGATTGGCGGTTCGGTTGGGAATTGGAAGGAGTTTGTTGTTGTTGTGGTTGGTTGTTTGGCTTGAATTTTTTGTGAATTTTGTGCGGAGGAGGAGTTGTGTATTGTGTTGAAAAAAAAATAACTTCTAGGGGAAGAGATGCTCGAGGGGGTGGCAATAAAAGAGTTAGAATAACAACCCAATCCGAGGTCCCAAATGATCCTCCTAACCCTAATGCACCCTTACCATATATGGGATTACTCCAATTGTCTTCCGCTCAAAAGAAAAAGTGGCGGAATTTGGAGAGTAGGAAAATTCAAGTCACCACCTTCCTCCATGTGCCGGTGTTAAGAGATTTGGGTTTAGAAATCTTAGTTGCAGATTTAATGAATCAAGCCGGGTTGGGAACTTTCTTGGGGAAGAGAGCGGATTTTTATTTGAGATATTCACTGGAATTTCTCTCAACTTTGGAGGTTGGAAAAGGGTCACATGTCAATTCTATTCGGTTTAATCTTGATGATGTAACTTATAGATTGACCTATGATGAGTTGAGGGGAATCTTGGGGGTTGACCAGCCGAGGGGAGATTGGTTGGATGTTGATGGGGCTAGCTGCTTTTTCTTTACGGAGCTTACGGGGTTGCCTTGCACAAAAAAATTTCTTAGGGCTTCTTCTTTGTCTCACCCGGCTTGGAAGTTATTTTATAGAGGATTGGCTATGACCTGGTTGGCGAATGGGGAGCCTGCGCAATTAAATCTTGCTATGATAAATCTTTTGCGCACGGGGTTGAGGAGTTACCAGGTGGTCCCTGATTGGGTGGATATCTTTGTGAGGAGATGTGAGGCATTTACCCTTACAAAAAAGGGCAACATTTCTGTAGGCGGGATGATCACTATGATTGCTGCGGCCTGTGTGGGGGAGTTAAAGCCCGAGGCGGTAAAGTTGACAGGGGGCACGAGTCTATATTCGAGAGAGTGGCTTATTCAATATGACAAGTTTGCGAGGGACCCGAGGGGGGCGGGCAACTTTTCCTTATTATTTGAGTATGGTGATCCGAGGAAGACGTTTACTTGCACGGCAGGAGCCACATTTCCGACTGGCACACACACTAGGCATTGGCGTATGCCTGGGGTTGAGGATGAGATGGATCCTGTTGGGGAGGATGATGATGAGGATCAGGAGCAGAAGCAGGGCGGTCATGATGAGGCAGAGCAAAACCAGGGCCAGCAGGGCTCTTTTAATCAATGGGATGAGATGAGGACATTTTTAGATGAGCAGCATGGGAGATATGCCTAAGAGGATAGGAGGACTCAGGAGAGATATGCTTATGAGGATCAGAGGTTCATGAGCCGGGTAGCTTTTGAGGATAGGAGGTGGGCGGAGTATGGTGATACTTTGGAGGAGATACAGGACCGACAGATTGCGATAGATAGCCGCCAGCGACAGATGGAGTCCTGGATGATGCAGCAGCAGGGACCTTCCACATATGTCCCTGTGTCAGATGAGCAGTATGCCAGTTTGTTGTCCCGTAGCGAGGCCCGTGAGATGAGGCATGCAGCTAGACGGACGCCTGCTCCTGGTGTGGGTTCTAGTTCGCAGTCACAGTCAGGTGATCAGTGGCAGTACCCAGATTCGCAGTGGCAGCCGTGGCAGTGGCCACCTCAGTGATGGTATTATTTTTCCCCCTTTTACGCTTTTACTGTCCTAGCACTTTTATTATTGCACACACATTGAGGACACTGTGTAGTTTAAGCATGGGGGTATGGGGGATGTTTCTATATGTAGATGTTTCTATCTGTACAGTTTCTTTAAAAAAAAAAAAAAAGAGGCTAAGTGAAAATCCGAGAGGGCACTTAGGCAAAAGGAGAGAGCGTGTTAAAAAAAAATAAAAAAATAAAAAAAAAAAAAGAAATTGAAAAAATGAGAGGCTAGGTGAAAACCGGAAACGGCACCTAGGCAAAAGGTGAGTGAGTAAAATTCTTTCAATTTGTTTATTCACCGGTGTTGAAGTCATAAGGGGGGTTCGAAGTTTCGGGTTAGGATGTTCACTTTGGTGTAGGAGGTTCGGATTAGAGGAGATAGGTTAGAAATCCTCATTCATTCTGGAGTTATAAGGGGGAGTAGGTGTTTGTTTTCATAAGGTAGTTGTGAGGGATTAAACACCCGAACAACTTTTATTTTGAGGGATGATGTAGTGAGAGCCAAGCATGGGGGAAACATAGGTTATATTTAGTTCCCCATGGCTTTTGTGTGAGGACCTTAGCTTGGATACTGTTATTTTGGGGGTTGGTATCAAGTTAAGGTCATTTATTTTCATTGATCATATTTATTGGTGATATAAGGAGATGGAGTTTCTTATACTCTGTTTGTGACTTTTGATTGACTTGTTGGCAGATTGGAGGAGACTAGGAATCAATACCCTCCATGCATCTGTTTTAGGCCGGTGTTAGATTGGAGTTTAGGATATTACTCAGGGACGAGTAATGGTCTAAGCGTGGGGGTATTTGATAGCGCGGATTTGTTCTATGTAACTCCTATGTTTTCCGGTATTATTTTGTGTTATTTCCATGTAATTTGTTAGCTTTGATGTCATTTGAGTGATTTTATGTTTTGTGAGGATTATGAGATAAACTATGTATTTTGAGAGAATTGTAGAGATTTTATGATGTAAGTGTTTTGGTCCTCAAGAGCAGCTCAATGACATCAAGTTTTACACCCATGGAAGTCAAGCCAAGGAAATTTGGAAGCAAGCCAAGGATTGAAGAGAAAAAAACGAAGAAATCAGGGATTTTGGTTCAGGGGACGAGTCGTCCCCCTTTGGCCCAACTATTCCCCAAAGGGGGGACGCCAGATTCAGAGAGGGATACAGACAGGGACGAGTCGTCCCCCACATCACGACTCGTCCGCATTGAAGGAAGACCAAGGGACGACTCGTGACACTAGGGACAAGTCGTGCCCTGATCGTTGGAATGACGTAATTTTGCAATTTTCTTTATTTTTAATTTATTTTCTTTTCCTTTTTAGCTAGGGTTTAGGGAGGAAGTATAAATACTTTCTCTTAGCAGTCTTTTTAGGTTATCTTATCTCTCATTAGCTTTTCCAAACAATATTCAAGCTTTGAATCTCCATGAAAGGCTAAATTCTCTTGCTTTGGATTTGTGACTTTTGAACCGTCTTGATTATCAATTGAGGTTTGATTTCTTTTTATTATTCTTCCCTAATTTCAATTTTGCTTGTGCTTGATTCCATTCAATTTCTAGGGTTTTGAGAAATTGATCAATCTCTTGATCCTTCTAATTGATTACCGCTAGATCTCCCTTTTATCGTGTCGGACTAGGGTTATCATTGTAGCATCTTTGCGATTCTTGAATGTGTTATCTTGGATTGTAATTAAAGTAAAATTGGCTTTAAATCTATTTGAAACAATAATAGATTAATTCCTTGATCTTCATCTCTTAGAATTTCATCAATTTATATTTAGAACCTTGATCGTGTCGGCTAGGTTTTATTTATTAATTAGGGTTTGTAGTTGAGCGTGTCGCCGCTATTAACAACTATCAAAGAAGAGATAGAGATTTTACATCTCGTGATCAAGTAATTAGGGGAAAATACGAAAGAATCATTCCGGTGATATTGATTGATAGACGGAGATAATTTTGCATGTCCAAGGTGTTCTTTTACATTATCATTTATAATTTAGAATTTAATTCCCGTCTTAGGATATTAATCATTCAACAAACAAAAACCCCCCATTTGTGTGTGACTTGATCGTTTGCAATACTGTTCCCTGAGAACGATCCTGGACTTTCACTATCTACATTATTAGGAGTCCTTGTAGTAATTTAGTAGGTATGCGACTAAGCCTACCAGTACCTTTTACTAATACCTCTCCATCTGTATATATACAGAGATTGATCTCAGTTGTACACATATGAAAAATACAAGAGTGATACAACAATAACGAAAGCACAAACAATTCTCAAGTTTAGATTTGTTCTCTTTGCCAAGAAACAAATTGCGTGATTGTCTTATCCCAATAAAGATTTTGTGTAACCCAGGCATTAAGGGTCGAAATACTTTATTCCGAAAGTGAATTATACACGATTCAATCACATATCCGGCCTCAGTATCAAGATCAAGACCCTATATTTCCCCTACAGAATCATGGAAGTCTAGCGATGCTAGTTTCTAAGGGGATCAGTTCATGGGAAAACATGGAAATTTCAAGCTTAGAAGTGCGAGTTAAAGGGTATCTAGCTCAGTTAATTGTTCAACCTACGCTTTTGGAGAGAATCAAGGAGGCTCAAGGTGTAGATGATGAGAGGGATGCTCTTGTAGGAAAAGGACAAGGAAAGGATCTTCGCGTGGGCGAAGATGGGATTTTGAGGTATCAAAAGAGAATATGGGTACCAAGCAACGAAGAGATAAAAAGGGAAATCTTGAAGGAGGCACATTGTTCAAGATTATCAGTTCACCCTGGAAGTACCAAGATGTATCGAAATCTGCGAGAATCGTTTTGGTGGAACAACATGAAAGGAGACGTGGCGGAGTTTGTGGCAAGGTGTTTGGTGTGTCAGCAAGTGAGGAGTGAACACCAAAAGCCTGCGGGATTACTACAATCGTACCTATTTTGGAATGGAAGTGGGATCACATAGCGATGGATTTAGTTGTTGGACTACCAAGGACTCTGAAAGGTCAAAATGCCATTTGGGTGATAGTGGACAGATTGACAAAGTCAGCTCACTTCTTAGCAATCAAGGTGACAGATTCATTAGAGAAGTTGGCTAAATTGTATATTGACGAGATTGTACGACTACATGGGATTCGAGTTTCGATAGTATCAGATAGGGACGCAAGGTTTACGTCAAAATTCTGGAAGAGTTTACAACAAGCATTGGGGACGGAGTTGACTATGAGTACAGCTTTTCATCCACAAATGGATGGACAGTCGGAAAGGACAATTCAAACGTTGGAAGACATGCTAAGGGCTACGTCGTTGGATTGGCAAGGCACTTGGGACGAACACTTATCTCTAGTGGAGTTTGCATACAACAATAGTTTTCATGCGAGTATTGGAATGGCTCCATATGAGGCACTTTATGGGCGAAAGTGTAGATCGCCTACTTGTTGGGATGAAGTAGGTGAACGGAAATTGACTGGACCAGAACTAGTCCAAGTAACTACGGACAAGGTACAACAGATTCGCAAATGGTTGTTAACGGCGCAAAGTAGGCACAAGTCGTACACAGACAACCGACGACGCGACTTAGAATTTCAAGTGGGAGATCATGTATTTTTGAAGATCTCACCAACCAAAGGTGTCATGAGATTTGGTATAAAAGGAAAATTGAGTCCAAGGTACGTAGGACCGTTTGAAATCTTGGATAAGGTTGGAAAGGTGGCATATCGATTAGCTTTACCACCTGTACTCGCTGGGGTGCACAATGTATTTCACGTATCAATGCTAAGAAAGTATATGGCGGATGCAAGTCACGTAATTGAATACAAGCAGCTAAGGCTTCGAACGGACTTGAGTTACGATGAGAAACCGATTAAGATTGTGGATCGGAAGGACCAGAATCTGCGAAGACGAGTTATCCCGTACGTGAAGGTGCAATGGAGCAACCACTCAGAACGCGAGGCGACATGGGAACTCGAAAATGAAACGCGGGAAATGTATCCCGATCTCTTCGGAAATTAAGGTACGTTTAGTTTGGAGGACCAAACTCTTTTAAGGGGGTAAGAATGTAAAGACCCGAAAAAAATTAAATTTTTTTTAGTATTATTTAATTAAAATAATACTCCTTATTTAGTTGGACTTGGATTTAATTAGGTGGACCAAATCAATGAATTAATCAAGTGGGCTAAGTTGTGGGCTAATGAGGATAAAGGGCCCAAGGAGGTGAAAGCCTAGCTATAAATAATAAAACCTCCTCATTATTTTTCCATAATCCTTCATTAAAAAAAAAAAAAGTCTAAAAACCCTAGAGAGAGAGAGAGAGGGGCGGCGGCTGGACTGAAAAGAGGGGAGAACAGCCGGGATTTTGGTCTTCTTTGGCCAATATTTCTTCACCAAAATCAAGGTAATGTGATACCCTAAACCCTAGTTTTCGTTTCATTCAATTCGGAGTAAAAATGAATTAGTTATGAATTTTTGAAACTCTAAAACTATTTTATTCTAGGTTGTTCATTCTTAGATTTTAATGGTTTAATCTTAGAGCCTAATGAATAAATTGAGGGTTTGAATAATGGAGAATTGAATGATTACAATAAGGTAATCATAAACCTAGTTTTCTTGATTCGGAATAAAAATGATTTAAATCTAAAACAATTAGTATGATTTGAATTGTTTGATTAATTAGTATGTGAATTAAATGATTTGGGTAATGTGTAGAAAATAAAAAGAAGAACAAAAACAAGGTTTTGAACCCCATAGAGAGTAGGCCGAATGGCCTAGGTGTGGTTGGGTTGTGTTTTTGTTTAATTGTTAAACTTTTGGTCTATTTTGAAAAAGCATAGTTAGTTTTCAAACTGAAAAAGGGACCAAACTGAAAGTTTTGAAAGCTGAATGGTTAAATTCTGAATTTCAGTTAAGTTAATTTACTGAACAGTTAACTAAGGGACTAAACTGAAAAGTCCAAAGTTTCTGAGGGACTGTTCTGTAAATTTTAAAAGTTGAGGGATTGTTTTGCAATTATTTAAAAGTTGAGGGATTGTTTTGCAATTATTTAAAAGTTGAGGGACTATTTTGCAATTATTTAAAAGTTGAGGGACTATTTTGTAATTATTCAAAAGTTGAGAGACTACTTTGTAAAATTCTAAAGTTAAGGGACTTCTTTGTAAATTTTAGAAAGTTAAAGGACTTTGTTGAAATTTAGAAAACCTAAAGGAACCTTTTTAAATTAAGGAGAAGTCCAAAGACTTTAAAGAAGTTATATAAAAGGGAAAGAAGAAAAATAACACTTTGGTATTAAAAAGAATACTAAAAGACTTAGGTTCCAAAAATAGTAGGGTTTCGAATTTGAAAGCTTCTGAAGAAGGAAACTTCCCAAATAAAGAAGGTTACCCAAAAGAGAGGAGGGACCGTAATTAGGAAGCTATCAAGGAATTAGACTTCCATAGAAAGGAATGAACCTAAGTTTCCTCTTGAGGAAAGATCTATAAGAAGAAAGTTTCTAAAACTAAGAAACTGCTAAATTAGGAAAGTTTCCTAAAAATAGAAAGTTAGTTAACCAGTTAAGGTGAGTCTAAGAGTAACTCATAGGTTAACTAAGGAAAGGAAGTATAGGTACATAAGAAGTAATAAGTAATTACTTGTGCCTAAGTTATGTTATTACGTGATTGTAGATTTCGCGTAAAGGCGTTGCTTAAGGAAGGAAAGCAAAGCTAAGGTAAGGAATTACGTTCCTAAACACTTCGTGTATCAATTTTCGTTGGAAACTCCATCGAGTCTTTTCAAAACATGAATGCTATCTGTGGCTGATAGTACTTTTCTAAAATACTCCTGTGAAAGGTATCGTCATTGGAAATTCCTTATTCTATGATATGATCTTGTTCATGGAATATCTTCAAGTATTGAAAATTGCTATGTGTGTTCACGTACCTATGAATGCACTATCTATTATGACTTGTATGAAATGATGCATGCTAGTCAAGTATTATTATATAACATGAAATGATGCATGTTACCTGTGAATCTATTATGACTTGTATGAAATGATGCATGCCAGTCAAGTTTACACTATGCTTAATGTAAAGTAAGTGTAAGGAAAATTTGACATCAATGTAGGTGATCGATATTGGGAGTACTCAATGTAGGGTATATCCTATGGAATTGACGGAAGCAATGAAAGTATAACTAAATGTGTAGTTGCCACACTTTCCTTGCTTACCATATATATGTACATGTTTGATTTTAACCTATCCTTGAATATACTTCTTTGGATCCGTTCATTTCGGTCGTCTCTTCATTGAACCGAAGGGACCACGTATGAACTTACTGGGCATTGTTCGCTCATTCCTTCATTTCTTTTTCCCCCAGGATCGGAATAGAGAAGAAGGAGAACCGTCACCAGGAAGAGACAGAGCATTTAAGTATAATAAATTAGTTATTTAATGATTTCGAGTTTCAGAACTTTTATTAGTACTAGTAATTGTACTTCAGTTACCGTTATGGATTCGTTTTTGGGATATTATTCATTATTATGGATTTATTTAATTTATAGAAATTCGGGGTCGTTACACTTAGAGCAATGGGAGCTCTTTTATAGCTTTTTATTTTAATGAAAAAACTTTCAAAAGCTTTTTACCATTGTGAGTTTTTAAGAGGTCCTTGCTATAGAGCAGCTATTTCCATATTTTCACAAGGAGTAGTTTTTTTGAGAAAACTCAATAAATGCTTCACCAATTTTCATAAAAAGTTTTTATAATACTTGTTTATTGACTTAAAAGTTTATATGGGAGCCACAAAAAAATTTGTATAAAAAGTGTTAAAAATATTATCCCAAATCGGGAATTGACAAACCTTGCCTATAATATATAAATATCATGAGCCACTACCCTTAGCACCAATTGGTTTTAAGTTGAGGTTCCACCTTAAAACCAATTGTTGATAAGGAGAGTGGCTCAGGATCTTTATATATTATATGCAAGGTTTGTCAATTTCAGATGTGGGATAATATCTCTAACATGCCCCCTCACGTGTAGCGGGCTTTGCTAAAGCTTACAACGTGGACTTATCAATCGGATGGCGCGGAGTAACATCATGGGCCGTTGGGAGTGCACATGTAAAGAACCTGCTCTGATACCATCTTAAACTCTGAGATTCCACCTTAAAACCAATTTCTTTACACGTGCAGGCCCAACGGCCCACGATGTTACTCCGCTCCACCCGATTGATAAGTACACGTTGTAATCTTTGGCAAAGTCCGCTACACGTGAGGGGGCATGTTAGAGATATTATCCCACATCGGAAATTGACAAACCTTGATTATAGTATATAAAGATCATGAACCACTCCCTTTATCAACAATTGGTTTTAATGTGCAACCTCAGAATTTACGAAAAGCTCTACCATTGTGAAGAAGGATTAATTTTTTTTACTTGTTCACTTTACAATGATATGGCACATAGAAACTATAAAAAAACTATGAAAAGATATGTTACCATTGTGAATGTTCTAGGTGATCCTTAATTAGTACCCATTTTTTGCCTAAATAACTTCGCAACATAACCTAAAAACACTCTAAATTCCAAAGCTTTTATTCTTGTGTTTGCCAACTGCATCTCTCTAGCTCCTAAAGATAAAAGGGCACACTTCCATCCACAAAAACGACTAGCCACTTTTTCGACAACAACATCCATCATCGCTGCTTTAAAGACTCGGAATAGTCTTAAAAAAATGTTCACATGATGTGATCACAAGAAAATAAGTTTGGACCTGCACAATTATCATAAGGCCCAACGAATAAAAATTGGTCAAATACTAAAAGATATGTCCAAGTAATAATGCAAAGGAAACATGTCAAGAAAATGAGAACCAAAGTGAGAAAGATTAGATCCATTATAAAAACCAGTAAGGCCATCCTATAGAAATGGCAAGATAATTCTAAGATGAGATCCCGTATTACGAGAGATGGATATGCAACAATAGGAACGAGAGAGGTTATAGCACAAACAAAGGATGTCTCCAAGTGGCGATATAACAATTAACAGTAATTCTAGAAGCAGCCAAAGGCATGTGTACACTTGTGCCCACAAAATTTGTTACACTCGATGAACAATCTGTCAAAAAAGGGTGGCATCTCAACTAACTTTGAGTGCTAATACACGCCCAACAGAAGAGTGACACGTGGCCAGAAGTAAACCACCAAAATGCCGATCTCGCATGATGAGATAAAGGCGACGAAAATCAGATTCGGCAATCAAGAAGTTTTTCGACTTGACCATGAATGCTGCAGATCTCGAACTTGGAGACTACTGATGTGATCACAAGTAAATAAGTTTGGGCCTGCACAATTATCATAAGGCCCAACGAGAAAAAATGGGTCAAATACTAAAAGATAAGTACAAGTAATAATGCAAGGTAAACATGTCAAGAAAGCGAGAATCAAGATGAGAAATATTAGATCCATTATAAAGCCCAATAAGGCCCATCCAATAGAAATGGAAAGATAATTCCAAGATGAGATCCCACATGACGAGAGATGGATATGCGACAACAGGAGGAACGAGAGAGGTTATCGCACAAACAAAGGATGTCGCCAAGTGGCGACATAACGATTAACAACAATTCTCTAGAAGCACCCAAAGGCATTATTTACGCGTACAATTGGGCATACAAAATCTGTTACACTCGATGAACAATATGTCAGAAAAGCATGGCATCTTCACTAACTTTGAGTGCTCATGCACACCCAATAGGAAGATGACACGTGGTCAAGGGCACATGCAAGGCACATGACGAAAGGAACTAATATAAACAACCTTCTTCATCTGAAAATGTAAGTTTCAATTACATTTTTGCACCATTTCTCAGTTTCAAGTAATCTCTTTTCTTCTACATATCAACGAGTACTTATCTAGAATTGAGAATACAACTGGCCAATTCATCTAAAAAATAGACATTCTTGTTGCACAAAGAAATTTTGTTAATTATAATGTTTCAGAGGCATGTGCTAATTGTGGTGTTTATTATTATACTATTACTATTTATCCGTATATGGCATATTTTTCTGAGTATTATCCACAGGTACAAGCAAGGAGTTCATTCCAGCCATAACATCCACAATATGATTATTCCCCCAATTCTTACAAACAATGGTGGGGAAACCATTCAAACCATACATAGAACAGTTTGAGCCACTTTCTTATGATCCACCACAACCTGAAATGCAACCATGGGAGGAAGCTATGAAAAGAGTGAAAGAGGAAAATCTTCAACAAAAATAAATAGATACAACTATAAGTAGGCTGGAAGCACAAATTAATAAAGTGATAGAGGCCATGAGAGGTTGTGAGCGAGATACTAGTATTATCCATTCTGAACAGAATGAATCAAATGCCATCCAATTGGAGGATGATTCCATTAGTGTCGAATTACAGACTCTCTCTCTGTCTCTTGCTAGGGATATTGTTGTTGATGAAGATGATGATTGTGAAAAATATGGGGTGGAAGAGAAATTAAAAGTCGATGAGGTTGTTCATGTTGATGTGGTTATATCCAACAAAATCGATGAACACTACCTCAATGAAGGCCTTCTCAACCCATTGAAAGTGAGGAAGTTAATTTTCCCATCTTACTTGAGCCCCCGCCTATTTTTGAGGGTGGAAAAAGTGGTGAAGGTTCGCAATAGAAGGAGCCCTAAAAGCGAAAACGTCAAAAAATTTCTTGGGCACTAAATGTCTCATATCTCGAGAAATATATATGGGGCATAATCTGAAAGTAAGGACCCACGAGACTATGAACTTGGCCAAAGGAAGAAAAGTGAAGGTTAAATTCAGACGAGAGTCATAGTCGGGCTAACGATTCTAAACAAATACGCTTATTGGGAGGCAATCCGAATAGGTATGTTTTATTTGCTTTATTTTATTTGTTTGTTGTGTCATGTCATCCTTTTAACCAAAGATATGTGTTTGTTCTTTTTGCTCTAAGGACATAGTGTGTTTTGAGTTTGGGGGTATATATCTCTCTGAGTTTGTGGGTTTATAGGGAAGTGTATATATTGTCACCCTCCAAAAATAGAAAATTTAAAAATTTTGCTCTTTTCGTATTTTGAGATGTTGACTAACAGTCTATGATTATTTGAGGGTGTTTTAATCTTAAATCTTGAGTGTTATTATCAATATAGGATATGATTATGAAATATGTAAAGTATGATTACTTCAACTTCAACTTTCACTTCCATTTATATTTTCTTTATCATTATTACCAAATTAGGAGAGATTTATAGGATTACTTTGAAATTCTCGGGGTCCCTATAACATGTTTGCATAAGTGTCAATAACACATCGATTAGGCTATTCGGTAAGTGATTTATGGTTATTTTCTTTAAACCCAATTTGTGACCCTTTAACTTTCTAGTCACTCATAAAATTTCCGCTATAACCCCGTTTGAGCTTTAACAATAATGGAATTTCTCACAAAATTGGATATTATCTCAGACCACCATTCGCCTTCTTTTGAACTTACAATATTCTACCCCTTAAAACTGATACACTATTTTCTCACATTTTCAAAAAAGTGAAAATAGAGAATGAATGGTAAATCAAGGGTTGAGTGGAAAGTGCTAAACACAATAAATAAAAAGGGTTGTATTTTGTATTTTTATTGAAAAGAGGGGCTCGTTCAAAGTAATGAATGTATAGTATTCTTCGTGATTTATATATGTGCAAAGCAAATAAAAGAAAGAAAAGATGCAGAAAGATCTGAAAAGCCTTGCCCTCTCTTGTGTTCAAGTGGAAAGTGATCAAAGGAAAAAAAGGTGATCAACCCTATGTGTGAAAGTATGCAAAATTATAAGATTGGGGGTTGAATCAATGGGTTGCACATAATTGTTATCTTGTATCATTTATTTAGAGCATGACACAATTGACTTTATAAAATATCTTACTTTGGTGACAATGTTCTCCCATTATTCATTCATCTTTCGTTATGTGGTGAAGAGTTGTAAGTTATATACATCAATATATATATGTAATCCCATATTCACCATACCGCTTGTAGATTATGTGTGCTGTAAAGATTTGAGACTTATATGGCCAATAACCCTTATATGATTTGAGCATCAAAAAAATATTTTCCGTTGTTTTAGTTTAGTTAGTTGTTTTTGTTTTTAGTCTTGTTTTAATCAATAACGAGCAAAATTTAAGTTTGGGAGTATTTGATGGAAGTGATTTTACCCATCCAAATGATTTACCCTTGGACCTATTTATGGCTCAACCTTGGGTGTTTTTTATGTCGTTTCTAGTGTTTTCGTAAGTAAAGGGAAAGGGATGAAAAAGGGTTAAATTGGACTTAAAAAGGAACTAAAAAATGGGACGGAGCCAAATAGAGGAAAAAAATGGAAAGACCGGAGGCTGAAAGACTAAGGGTGCGATCGCACCCCTCTAAAAGGGCAACTACACCCTTTGTCCAGAAGGTTAGGGCGATCGCACCAAAGAAAGAGGGCGACCGCACTAAAAGTTATAGAAGATATGGGGCGACCGAACCCCTTAAATGGTGCGACCGCACCCATAGCGGATAAGGGCGGATTCTAGGAGGCTTATCTGGATTCCTGAAGGACTTAGGGAGATTTAGGCTGTAATTAAGGAAACCTTTCCTCCCTAGCATATATACAAGACACATAGTTAGGGTTTTATCATCTTTTGGTCATCTTAGGTTTTATAATTGTTTGAAGAAGGATTTCAAAAATTCAGTCCAAGTTTTTATATTTTTAATTATTTTCTCTTTTATGGCTATTCGTAGCTAAATTCTTGATTCATGAAGTGAGTAAATAACTATTGGATATTAATGCTAAGGTTTTAATTCTTCCTATTCAATCTTCATTCTTGTTTATCTCAATATGCTTAAAGATCATTCTTGAGTTCAATGATTGTAATATACTATTTGATCTCTTGAAATTACTTGCATATAAATTATTGTACTAGCGTGGATTGTTTATATGTTACCATTATTGAGATAAATAGATTTATTTAAAAAAACTAGCAGAAATTGAATGAATATAGGTTCTATTGTTCTTATGTTTTAACTAGATTTCTTGATTATTTATATCAACCTAGCGGAAAGTATAAAACAAGAGAGACATATTAGGGTTGCAATCCACACATCAATCATCCCAACCTTAACTTTTTGTGAATGAAACCTTAAATGTGATTGATCCCCTTTATTCCTTTGAAAAAGCATAATGTAATGATAGTTATGAATCTCAATCATTGAATCCCTTGTCTTCTTGATTTCTTTTGTGTTCTTTAATTCTTGCTTTCTTAGTTTAAACAACCAAACAATCAAAAACCCCTTTTTGGTTACTTTTTGCACTATTTAAATATACTTGTTCACAAATAAGTATTTGTGGATTCGACCCTTGCATTTGCATATTAATACTACGGATCACTAGTGCACTTTCTAGGTAATTATCACAATAGGAGAAATTCTCCATCAATAATCTTGTGCACTTGCAAGGGCTTATAATTTGTTCATCAAGTTTTTGGTGCCATTGTCAGGGACTTCTTCTAGAGAGTTAGCAGCATATGCGTGATAAAGTAGGTCAAGGTAAAGAGCCAAAACTAGACGAGGGCAATCCCCTCGATAAAGACCTAGAGTCTAAATCTTCTACCACCAAGGTAGAAAAAGAGAAAGTTGAGATGGGAAAAAATAATGCAAACCCTCCCATTCGTACCATGAAAGATTAATATCATCCCAAGATCGACAGTAATATTTCATTTATAGTCTTGCCACACGCTGCAAGAGGATATGATTTAAAAGGAATATTTTTGCAAATGTTACCAAGCTACCACAGGGTGGTTGAAAAGGATCCCTTAACTTTTATATGTGACTTCTTAATAAATGTGCAACAATTTCCATTGGGTACATTGACTGATTATCAGTTGCGGATGAGTTGTTTTTCCTTTACTATGAAGGAAAATGCAACGACTTGGTTTATGTCATTAGCACCAAGCAGTATTATACTATGGGATCAATTGTACGATGCTTTTATCACTAAATAGTATCCCTATCTCACGTTGTCTGCTATGAGGAAAAAGATTATTGGGTTTACCCAAGAGAATGATAAGGCATTCCATGAAGTGTAAGATAGGTTTGAAATGATATTGGTTCAATGTCTTCACCATGAGTTCTCTTTACCCTTATTGAACCAATCTTTATATGATGGGTTAACCCAAGGCAACCAAGCTATGGTTGATAATCCTGCAGGGGGTGCGGTTGGAGAAAAGACACTCGAGGAACTAAGGAAATGTTTGAGATGTTGGGTGCTAATTCCCAACAAAAGAGTGTGAGAGAAAATGTCAGAGGTGTGTATGAGTTAAGAACATAAGATTGTTTAGCTAGTTAGGTGGACATGTTGACAAAAAAAAATTGAAGCCTAGTCTATTGCTACTGTTTCAGCTTCTAATATTCATGATGCATGTTCTATATGTGGCTTATACTCTCATGTTACTAATACTTGTCCCTCTAGTGCAAAATTTTTTGAATACTCTGAGCAGATCAATGCAATGAACTCTTATCAACAAAGGCCTCCACAGAATGATCCATTCTCCAACACATATAATTAAGGGTGGAGGAATCACCCTAATTTTGCTTGGAATGAACCTAAGCCACTACATTCTCCTACCCAACAAGCACAAGGTAAATATCAGCAAGAAAAGCCTGAATGGATGGAGGCCATGGAAAAGATGGAGGAGAAATATAATCAACAAACCAAAAAGCAAGAGGAAGCTATCAGTAGGTGGGAAACACAGATAGGCCAATTCGCAGAGGCGTTGAGGAGTCATACACCGGGTACCTTCTCAAGCCAAATGGAGTAAGCTAAGGTAATCTTTGTGATTCAAGATGAAAACTTCTGCTTCCCATTCTCTGTCTCCCTATCCCATTATGGATATTCCTGCTCAATACATAGATGATGAGGAAGATGGTTTGGCGGACAAACCTAAATCTAAACCACCACCCCAAAAACCATATGTTCCTCTGTTGGGTATGCTTATTATAAAACCCTTCTATTACTTGATTTGATTGATACCATGACCTATTTAATTTTACATGGACTTTAGGATCTCGTGTATGAAGTTTCACACTTAAATTTTTAGTTAAGCCCATTTTTATAGATAGTGTTGCTTAGGCTTTAGATGGTTAGAACTTTAAAACTATTTTGGCTCCATGAGAAGCTGAGTGGTCAACCTTGCGGTCGACCATACATCTACGACTGACTGCATGTCCCTTCAGAAAGCCATAAGTTGCTATTGATGGAAATCAGCTTAAGCGGTTGATCGCACTACTAATGGTCGAACTCATATAAATCAGTCTCTAAGCCAAATGAAGACCTTGAAGAAAGAAGAAAAGTCCTTGGTATAATTTTTTTTATTTCCTCTGACCATAATTCAGAGTTAATTCAAATTATACAGTTGCAGTGTTCACTTAAAGAATTTAAAAAAGGTGATAGTTGTTGTTATTCGTACAAAGACATACCACCTTTCAACTAACCTCTTCAACATGAAGACAAAAAGGAAAAGTGCTCCAATCAGACATCAACAGTACAATGTTCTTAATTTTTATCCTTAAGGATTTCCAATGGCTAATTGATCACACAAGGGTATAAATTGACCTTGTGTTCAATCCATGACAATTGCTAGAGTTATTGTTGTTGAAATCCCCAAGAATTTTTGAAGCTTATACTCAGATTTCCAGAATCCTTTGAATTTTCAAACAATTCATATTCAAGCCTTTAAGAAATATTCCTTACCAAGATATCTCAAGCCTTGTAACCAAAACAAGATTCATCAAGATCTCAATACTTAAATTATAAAGAGCTCTAGATTCTTGAACACACACACCCCTTGAATTCAATAATATAGATTGGAATACTTGGGATACATTGGTTATAGTCTAGGATTAGCCTCATAAAAAAGATAGTTAGAATTGAGATTTTGATCACTTTGTAATCCTTGTAAATACTGCTCAAAGATCTAATATAATATATGTACATAGAAAAATCCAAGACTAACCATTTTGGTAGAGGACGTAGATCATTTACGATTGAACCTCTCCAAATACCTTGTTAACACTTTTGGCACTTTATTTTGACTGTTCATAAGTTTGCTTATTATTCTTTATGCTTGATCTTTACAGATATTCAACCTTATTGTGAATTGTGTTTATAGTTGAAATTTGCCTTAGCTCATTTTCAATCATGCGGTTAACCACACTCTCATTCTGACCGCACTTTTATACTTAGAAATTTTCCGTTGTGCATTTTGCTATCTTGTAAGTTGATTTTCACTTGACCACACTTTCAACATAGTAAGCCATGGTTGAAATTTTGAAAAGGGTTAGAAAATTTTTATACAGCTATTCACCCCCCTCTAGCTACTTTTATACTCTTGTTGCACCTTTGGGACAACTAAGTGGTATCAGAGCAAACCCCTATTAAAACTATTCTTTGTTTTTCAATCTTAACATCTTGGGTGCCGATTCGTAATGGCAACGATTAAATATACACATATTCCCATGTTGGATGACGACCACTTTGATATCTGGAAAGTCCGCATGTTGATCCATTTGGAGTCAATTGATGAAATGTTGGTGGATTGCGTGACAAATGGACCTTTCGACCAACGAAGGCCAATCCAAATGAAGCTACCAACACTATAGTTCCAATAATTAAGAAGCTTAAGGCAACATGGACTGATGAAGAGAAAAGATTTGTTTCATTGGATAGTGTGAGTACGCCAATCCAATTTGCGACCCTTTATGAGTGGCTTTTAATATAATAAAATTGCACTTGGGGCATTTTGGAAAATTCCCGATCTACTCCGAGACTTCCAGAATCTCTTTATAAGTTTCTTGTGAAGGGAGTACTGTTAAGTATTTTTTTCATGCAAAAGGACCTACAGGAAATTAAACCATTTTGGACCTAAGAGGAATTACCTTGGAAGGTTCCAGAACGGCAAGTCTGTGCCAGAAATAGTTAGTGGCATGTTGTGTCACGCGACACAATGAGCCACGGAAAACAGAAGCAGAAGGTAATGCGACACAAGTGGCCCTCACCAGCAGCCTATAAATAAGACCCTACCCCTCTCATATATGGATCCTTTTTCAGCCTCCCTACTGTTACCCTGCCAAAATATGCCCAGAACTTTGTCTCTCTCCTCCTTCCATACAAACCCACACCAATTCCCTCAATTCAATCCCTCTCTCTCATCCAATTCACTCTCCATCATACACTAATTCAATACCCACTCATATATACATTAAAGACCACAGTTCTTCCTCATATATGAGATCGAATCTCATTCCAGCAGCTGAATTAAAGGTCTCTACACCTAACTTGGTGTAGAGGTTGAGGACTACAAGGGTAACGAATTCCCTTCCCCTTTTTCTCTCATATTTGCCATTTTGCTTGCTTCATTGCTATCTCTATTCATCGACTTGATAATTAAGCTCCATCTGCTTTAATTATAATTCAAGTGGCAATCGCCATCTCTCTGTTTAATTCAATTTGCTTGGTTTAATTGATGTTCATGATGTAATTTGGATCATATTTGTTGCTTGTTCATCAAGGGAGTGTGGATCTCTCCATATCCACACCCCCTTGGTCAATTCGTGGTTGATTTATTGTTTTCTGAGTTGAGTTGATGTTCTAACTCGATCTGGATTGATATTTGTTCATTATGTATTTCAAATTGTAAGGTTCCTGCAGATCGATAACCTGTGTCACGCGACACAACTAGACATGTGGAGTCCTGTGTCACGTGACACAAGTAGCCCTCTGCAAAGACCATCATTTCAGTTGTAATCTGTTCTTCCTCATTGTAAGTGGGATGTGGCCTCCCATGGTAAATGGTTCACAAGATGTAATTTCTGTTGAGTAATAAAACGAAGCATTAATGTGCATTTCATTACATATTTTGTCACACACAATTTGCACACACTCTTAAATGTTTTGGATGTTGAACATTTAAAGACTCGTTTACGGACGAGGCGTGTTGGGTGAACTCTCGGTTCTTCCCAACACGTAACCTGACCCCCGAAACCATTTTCTCTTTTCACAAAAGGTTTTCAATGTTTTCTTTAAAACGGTGTGGCGACTCCCAATTTTTATAAATTTTTTGGCGAGCGTACATTCAGTGGCGACTCTACTGGGGACATTTGAAACTTGTTTTTCAAAAAGTGGGTCAAGCATTCATTCATGTTCAACATCCTTCTCATTCATTTGTGTGTGCATTGTGAGTGATACTATGTGATACGTGCATATTAATGCTTTGTTGTTATTCTTCCCCCTCCATGTATCTTGTGTTGTCTTTTTTGGGACTTGTTTGAGTGATTTGCTTGGAGGCTATGGCTAATTCATGGTGCTAAGGATTCTGGATATATGGATCTTTTGGTCACGCGACATAACTTGCCATAGCTGTCCTGTGTCACGCGACAGTTGTGGCCTTTCAGCAGGATTTGAATTTTTGATAAAGGTTGTGATCGTGGGGCAGTCCCCCATGATCAAATTATGATCATTGTGATTATTGTTCCCTGTGGGGTGTGTGTGTGTGTTTTTTTTCCATTTTATCACCCCTTTTCAAATAAAAAAATACAAAAAAATCATTTTCGTAAATAAAGGAACATAGTCATCCACACACTACGTCACATAGATCTAGAACCCTTGGGTGCGATTGACGGCATCGCGGACGGCCATGTAATTTGCCTATGCTTGAGCGCCTAATATCAAACCTTTCCCCCTAGCACCTAATATCTTACCCAAACGGTTGATTTTGACACGACATTTTCAAATATACCAAAATGAATTATTTCAAAACTAATAATAGACCTTCATACCTATCCCGAAACCTAGCACGTATGGGCATGTTGCCAACGCAACATGGTTTCATGTAGGGACATGTCGCTTTCATGACATGTTCTAACGAGAGATCATGCCGCTTTGTCAACATGCACCGACGAGAGGTCATGCCAGATTTTTCCTTGAATTTCTTCAGGAATACCCGTTATGCTGCCCAAATTTCTCCAGAAATTGGGATTACTCGTCCGTCCCATAAATGGTTCGGTTTTATTTAGGTATTATTGCCTATTATTAATTTTTAATCAAAACATTTGGTGTATTTTTGGATGGTGTGTCCCTAGGTTCCCCCAAGGTTTAGATTGCGTGAATAAAGGTTTAGCCTTTTCCAACCGTTCCTAGATTTAAAAGACATCGATTTCTACTTGAACATTAATAAGATGTTGCCTGAGTCCATATCCTTTCGTATTCCTCCCTCTCCCATACCTTCCCAAGATTCTGTCCTATACCACCTTATCAACCCCGCTCTCTCCTCTCCAGTTACGGCAAGTTGGGTGCGTCCTCCGATCCCCGACGTTCGTTTGGTTCGTATTCCCGAGGCGGAAGCAGTTCAGGTGCCCGAGTGGTCGTCCATCTGATTCGGAATCCAAAATGTTCGGTGCAGAGAAGATTATGGCCCACCGGTCTGGAAGTTCGTATCCCATGGGTCAGCAGAGGGCAAATGGTGTGTCCATCTAAAAGTTGCGAGCTACCCTTTAAGCCGCTTTTCCTCGTAAGCGGAAGGCCCAGTTGCTTGCTCAGATTACTAAAGCTAAGGAAGACGATTTGTGAATGATAGAAAGATTGAGAAGGGTCCTCACCCCATCAATGTCAACGATGCTCTTCCTTCAGTCCGAAGTTGATGCAGTCAATCAGTCTTCGTAGGTTCTAGAATGTCCCTTTCGGACATGAGTCTGTCGAGTCCACTTTGGACCTGTTTTTGCTTTGCAGTAATAAAAATCTTTGCTTCTCTTCTTGCTAGACTCGAGACATCACTTGCACACCTTCGTTACACTTAATTGAAATGGTCTTATTCTACATGATCACTTATGCTGCTCAATCACTAATGCTTTGAAATGGTTAATATTTAAATTGATCGGAGTGAGAAAATCAACTGATATCCTTCTCAAATTGGGGCTTATCAAATCCCCATCTCGCATCTCATATGCTCACATCTCTTTCATCATCCTCAATGTTCCGTTGCTCAATGAATTTGCATGAATCCTTCTCAGATAAGCTTAAGCAAGCAATGAAGCCTTAATCTCGTTTAGGTCATTCGGTAGGGATTGCGGTTGAAGCCTTTCACTCTAGGAAAGCCATTACCTCACCCTCACAAAACAATACCCTTTCATTTCAAGATTGACATGTTTTGAAACCCCGTTTAGCCATCATCTTTGCTCCGTGCTAAGAGAAGTCCAAGCAGTTCCAAGAAATTAGCTTCGAGAGTCGGCGATGCATAAAATACTCAAGCCATGAAGGAAGGACAAAGATAATCCTCAACTCCTCATAGAGGCCTTCCAAGTTATCAAAAGAAGGATTTTTTAAATCCTCACAATTCAGCAAGAATCCTCAACTTCTCAAGAGGCTTTTCAAAAGAAGGATTTTAAATCCTCACGATTCAGCAAAAATCCCCGACTTCTCAAGAAGCTCTCCAATGTTCAAAAGGAGCCCGAATCCTCACAAGTTCACAAAAGCCCTCGATAGTTTGGACTTCCTCTCACCAACACATTCCAACCAATTCCAGCCATCCTCTCGATTTTAGAGGATATTCCCATTACCCAAACCAATCCCAAACCATCCTCTCGCTTTTAGAAGAAATTCCCATTACCATTACCCTTGCCTTTGGCCAAAGTCAGAAAATTGACCTCTCATTCTTAAAGACAATTAATTTCCTCGCCTTAGAAATCTCAAACACATCCTTGAAAGCCAACCTCTCATCTTCGAAGGTCCAGTCAGTAAAAGGCCCAGTCGACCTCTCGTCTTAAGAGGTCATGATTTTCCAAATCACCCAATGGCCGATCGAAGCCCTGAAACCCAGCTACAGTTCCTATCGGATAGCAGTTTCATTATAATATCTTCGAGATCTAAATCAGATTAATGCTTCATTGCTTGCTTAAATCGGAGCCAAATCCATCTCGGCTCAAAAGATCATCAATCAAAGATGGTGCAATTTCAAATCCAATTCATTTGACATTTCATGTGAGCATATTTCATTTCCTTCTCCACAAAACACTTCCCGTGAATGCCTCACTGGGCCTTCACATCCGTGCCCTTCATTGACACTCCAGGAGGACATGTTTTTCAATTCTCCAATTCTCAGAAAAAATCCTCAAAGGTCCTCAAAATCGCGAATTTTCGCATTCCTTTCAATCGGGATAAGCCCGAAGTACAGCGACCTGAGCTCCTCCCAAGGAGGGGAACATAGGCAACCAGAAATGGTCCGGTCACAAATACATTCAAATCTCATAAAATCCGGTCTCATCAAGAGCCGTCCTTATACACAAATCCTCTTTCCATCTTTCCAAATTTAATTCTTGATATCAATTGGTTTTTTCCTCGTGATTAATCAAAATATTTGTTCATATCAGATTTAGTGTTTGAATAACCTGAACATCAATAAAGGGTTTTAAGCAGCCTTGTGATCATCATGAATAAGACAAGTTCTCAAATGTCTCGACAAGTCTTCTTTTCTACATCATAGGAAAATAGAGCCAAACACTGTTTTTCTGTCAGCAAGGGCTTCCATACACTTTTCCACACCTTGTGACGCTTATACTCTCTCAAAAGAGTCAAACCAAAAGCGAGTGTGTCACACAAAATTTGGATTCATTCCCACTTTTCAAAAGATGTACCTCTGCACATATATGTTCCTGAGTCTTTCCTAATGACTGATTGACTAAATTTTGAAAGATGGGTTCCTCCTTGGCCACATGATGTTTCTGTCTGCAATAAGGCTGCATTGAATCTCTTCAAGCTGGGGCTTTGCTATGCTGTTCTCTCAGGCTTTCCTTACCAGATTACCTCCGGGTTTTCTTTGCATTATCAACTGGGGCTTCGCCTAATCATATCTTCAAAACCAGGGCATTCTCTACATTTCCGCTGCTGCTTGCCATCTCGGGCGCTTGACACACCTTGTTCTTATCAGCAACAATCAACCTGCTGCAATCTGTACTCCCTGGAGCATCCCCGACTTGCCTAGGCTACACCATGTCATCCATATATTCCTCAATCATCATTCATACATTTCCCCACCTCATGGGAGAGGGTTCACTTCACCACATACACTCCTATACACAATCGCGCCATTCATCATCGTACCATCATACATAAACACATTCATCCCAGACACAATCCATCATTTGCTACATACATACCTGCTCGTCAAGCCATACAAAATCCTTATCTCCATTTTCATCCCCAATCGAGATGGACTCGTGCATCAAGATTAATAATGCTTAAAATTAGCAATAATCAAGTGAATAAAATGCAAAGGGCCTAGAGTGTGTGTCTCTCTTTCCTCCCCTCACAGGGTACAATAATCAAAGAGATCATGATCTGATCATGGGGATTGCTCCTCAAATCACAACCTGGACAAAGATTTCAAATCCTGCAGGTGGCATATTCTGCCTTTATCATCTTCATCAGTCCCGTCATCTTCGGACTCATCAGCATCATCTGAAAGAGCCTTGGCTGCCTCAGTCTCCAAGCAATGTTCGTCAAAAAGAGCTGCAGCTGCCTCAAATCTCCAAGCAATAATGCTCATTAGTATCAGCGACATCAAAGCCTGTTCCGCACGATGAGTCATCATCAAAGCCCATTCATGGGCAAATCATCATCAAAAGCCCGTTCTCATGGGCGGATTTTTATCAAAAGCCCGTTCTCATGGGCGCACCTTCATCAAAGCCTGTATGCACTGGAACGTCTTCACCAAAGTCCCCATGAGTGGACGGAAAATCATTAACAAAGATCATCCCTTGCACGGCAAACCAGCAACTCTTCATCAACAGTAGCCTAAGTCCCCTGGTAGCTACCTTTCATCATCAACAAATAGTAGCCTAAATCCCTTGGCAGCTACCTTTCAACATTAACAAACAGTAGCCTAAGTCCCCTGGCAGCTACCTTTCATCATCAATAAATAGTAGCCTAAGTCCCCTGGCAGCTACCTTTCATCATCAACAAACAAGAGCCTAAGTCTCGGCGGCTACCTTTCATCATCAACAAATAGTAGCCTAAGTCCCCCGGCAACTACATTTCAACATTAACAAACAGTAGCCTAAGTCCCCTGGCAGCTACCTTTCATCATCAATAAATAGTAGCCTAAGTCCCCTGGCAGCTACCTTTCATCATCAACAAACAGTAGCCTAAGTCCCCTGGCGGCTACCTTTCATCATCAACAAATAGTAGCCTAAGTCCCCTGGCAACTACATTTCATCATCAACAAATAGTAGCCTAAGTCCCCTGGCAGCTACCTTTCATCATCAACAAACAGTAGCCTAAGTCCCCTGGGAGCTACCATTCTTCATTAACAAACAGTAGCCTAAGTTCCTTGGCAGCTAGAGTTTTTCCACAACTTCGCGACACAGTGGTCTAAGTCCCTCCGGCAGCCACGATCATCAGCAATTGAAGCCTAAGACCCTCCGGCAGCTACAACCCTCTAGGATCATCGGCAGTTGTAGCCTAAGACCCTCCGGAAGCTACAACCCTCCACGATCATCAGCCGTAGCCTCAGTCCCTCTGGTAGCTACAGGTATGCACAGCGCAGGTATGAAAGCATATCTCAGTCAATTACTTTTCTAAAAGCATCAATCTCTCTTTCAGGTTTAGATACCTTCAAATGATCTCTTTCAGGTTGAGATACCTTCAAATAATCTCTTTCAGGTTCAGATACCTTCAAATGATCTCTTTCAAGTTCAGATACCTTCAAATGATCTCTTTCAGGTTTAGATACCTTCAAATGATCTCTTTCAGGTTCAAATACCTTCAAAATGATCTCTTTCAGGTTCAGATACCTTCAAAATGATCTCTTTCAGGTTCAGATACCTTCAAATGATCTTCAGATACCTTCAAATGATCTCTTTCAGGTTCAGATACCTTCAAATGATCTCTTTCAGGTTCAGATACCTTCAAATGATATTTTTCAGGTTTAGATACCTTCAAATGACCTCTTTCAGGTTTAGATACCTTCAAATGATCTCTTTCAGGTTTAGATACCTTTAAATGACCTCTTTCAGGTTTAGATACCTTCAAATGATCTCTTTCAGGTTTAGATACCTTCGAATGATCTCTTTCAGGTTTAGGCTCCGTTTGTTTCGCCGTAAAACATTTTTCGGAAAACGTTTTCCGGAAAATAACTCGTTTTACGCCATTTGGTTAGCCCCCGAAAAATGTTTTTCGGAAAATAACTCGTTTTCCGCTGTTTGATTGCCTAAGTAAAACGTTTTCCGAAAAATATTTTACGCCCTTTCTAAGTAAAACGACCTACTGACCTTGTCCTAAGTAAAACATTTTCCGAAAAATAGAGGCCTTAATGTACAACTCATATTACGCCCGGTACAACATAATAATAATAATTAAAAAAAAAAAATTAACTGCCCCCACCCACCTCCCCCCAAATTTTTTTTTCTGTAACCGCCCCCACCCACCCCCTACCCCACCCCACCCCCCCCCCACCCCCAAAATTTTTATTTTTATTTTTTTCCCCACCCACCCCCCCCCCAATTTTTTTTTTCTGTAACCGCCCCACCCACCCCCTACCCCACCCCCAAAATTTTTATTTTTATTTCTTTTCGGTAACCGCCCCACCCACCCCCTGCCTGCCCCAACACCCCCCCCTCCAAAAAAAAAAAATTTTTTATTTTTTTTTTGTAACCGCCCCACCCACCCCCTGCCTACCTCACCCCCCCCACACCCCCCACCCTCCCCAAAAAAAATTATTTTTTTAATTTTTTTTGATAACCGCCCCACCCACCCCCCACCCCCCCCCCACCCAAAAATTTTTATTTTTTATTTTTTTGTAACCACCCCACCCACCCTCGCCTACCTCACCCACCCACCTCAAACCCCCCAAAAAAAAATTTAATTTTTTTGGTAACCGCCACACCCCCCCCCAAAAAAAAATTTTTATTTTTTTTGGTAAGCTCACCCACCCACTTCCTACCCCACCCACCCACCCCACCTCCCCCTAAATTTTTTTTTTGGGGGGGTGGGTGGTGGTGGGGTAGGGGGTGGGTGGGTTACAAAAAAAAAATTTGGGGGGGGGGTGGGGTAGGCAGGTGGTGGGAGGGGGGCGATCACAAAAAAAAATTTGGGGGGGGGGGAAGGAGGGGTGGGTGGGGCGGTTACAAAAAAAAAATTGGGGGGGGTGGGGTAGGCAGGGGGTGGGTGGGGCGATTACAACAAAAAAATTGGGGGGGGGGGGGGGGTGGGGTAGGCAGGGGGTGGGTGGGGCGGTTACAAAAAAAATTGGGGGGGGGGGGTTGGTGGGGGGGTGGGGGTGGGGTAGGCCACCTTGTGAAATATGAGTCGTTTTACCAACACCCGAAAATATTTTACACCCTTCCTCCTTAAAACATTTTACGCTCTACCTCCGTAAAACATTTTACAGAAAAACATTTTACAGGAAAACATTTTCCAGAAAACGCTTTCCGGAAAATATTTTACGTCGAAACAAATGGAGCCTTAGATACCTTCGAATGATCTCTTTCAGGTTTAGATACCTTCGAATGATCTCTTTCAGGTTTAGATACCTTCAAATGATCTCTTTCAGGTTTTGATGCCTTCAAATGATCTCTCCTCCAGGTATAGACACCTTCAAATGGTCTCCCCTATGTTTATACTCCTTCAAATAGTTTCATCTTCGAACTACGATCTGGCTTAATTCCCTCCTAGGGATACGTAGGAATCCTTTCCCAAAAATGTCCAACCATCCTACCTCATCAATCATTTTCCTCCATCTGACATACCTCAAGCCGCTCATTGGGATTGGGTCCTTCTTATCGACAACCTCACTTCTTCCATAAGTGACGTTGTCGAGGGGCTCTGTGAGTACGCCAATCCAATTCGCGACCCTTTATGAGTGCCTTTTAATATAATAAAATTGCACTAGGGGCATTTTGGAAAATTCCCGATCCACTCCGAGACTTTCGGAATCTTTTTATAAGTTTCTTATGAAGGGAGTACTGTTAAGTATTTTTTTTCATGCAAAAGGACCTACAGGAAATTAAACCATTTTGGACCTAAGAGGAATTACCTTGGAAGGTTCCAGAATGACAAGTTGGCGCCAGAAACAGTTAGTGGCATGTTGTGTCACGCGACACAACGAGCCACGGAAAACAGAAGCAGAAAGTTGTGAGAGACAAGTGGCCCTCACCAGCAGCCTATAAATTGGACCCTCCCCCTCTCATATCTGGATCCCTTTTTAGCCTCCCTACTGTTACCCTGCCAAAATATGCCCAGAACTTTATCTCTCTCCTCCTTCCATACAAACCCACACCAATTCCCTCAATTCAATCCCTCTTTCATCCAATTCACTCTCCATCATACACCAATTCAACACCCACTCATATATACATTGAAGACCACAGTTCTTCCTCAGATCTGAGATCGAAATCTCATTCCAGCAGCTGAATCGAAGGTCTCTACACCTAACTTGGTGTAGAGGTTGAGGACTACAAGTGTAACGAATTCCCTTCCCCTTTTTCTCTCATATTTGCCATTTTGCTTGCTTCATTGCTATCTCTATTCATCCACTTGATAATTAAGCTCCATCTGCTTTAATTATCAAGTGGCAATCACTATCTCTCTGTTTAATTCGATTTGCTTGGTTTAATTGATGTTCATGATGTAATTTGGATCATATTTGTTGCTTGTTCATCAAGGGAGTGTGGATCTCTCCATATCCACACCCCTTGGTCAATTCGTGGTTGATTTATTGTTTTCTGAGTTGAGTTGATGTTCTAACTCGATCTGGATTGATATCTGTTTACTCTGTATTTCAAATTGTAAGGTTCCTGCAGATCGGTAACATGTGTCACGCGACACAACTGGACATGTGGAGTCCTGTGTCACGGGACACAAGTAGCCCTCTGCAGAGACCATCATTTCAGTTGTAATCTGTTCTTCCTCATTCTAAGTGGGATGTGGCCTCCCATGGTAAATGGTTCACAAGATGTAATTCCTGTTGAGTAATAAAACGAAGCATTAATGTGCATTTCATTACATATTTTGTCACACACAATTTGCACACACTCTTGAATGTTTTGGATGTTAAACATTGAAAGACTCGTTTACGGACGAGGCGTGTTGGGTGAACTCTCGGTTCTTCTCAACACGTAACCTGACCCCCAAACCCATTTTCTCTTTTCACAAAAGGTTTTCAATGTTTCCTTTAAAATGGCGTGGCGACTCCCAATTTTCATAAATTTTTCGGCGAGCGTACATTCAGATAGCAAAGCTAGAAACATCATTTCTGGATCTTTAACTGTACTTACCTATCGGAATGTTATCAAGTGCATGACCGCAAATCAAATGTGTGATGATATTGAAAGCTATCTTGAAGGTGATGTGTTGTGCAAGGAGAACAAGAAGTTTGCAGTTGAAAGAAAATATAGCAGCTTCAATAGACTACCGAATGTAACTCTGCGTCAAACCTACGACCGCTATATTGAGGTAGTAAATGCTTTCTTATCTCTTGGTAAAGTTTTAACTGATAAAGAAATTAATATTACATTCCTTGCTACTCTGGGATACAAATGGATGCACAAAGCAACTTCACTCGAAGACTCTAAAGATTTGAATAATTGGACTCTAAGTAACTTGTATGCAAATCTTAAAGTACATGAACTAAAGTTAGATCATATTGACAAGGTTGAAAAGAAAGACAAATCACTTTTGATGTCTATCGTTGATCATGTGTAGAAACCCTCTATTCCTACCTCAGATTCTAGTATTTCAACTTTTTCTCTCATCGATATGGATTATGAGTATTTTTCCATGTTTGTAAAACGTTTTCAAAAATTTCGTAAAAATTCAAAATCGTTTTCAAAAGGTAAACCTCCATCAACATTTTCTAGAGCGAGTGACTAAAAGAAGAAAAGTGACCTTGTCTACTACAACTGTAGAAAGCCCGCTCATTTTTCTTTTAAGTGTCCTCAACCTAAATATGTATATTTGAAAAAGAAAACTTATCATTCAAAATTTTTTCGTCGAAAGAGGATGGTTGCTGAAGAAGAAGTGAATTTAAAAGAACTTTCTACTTGGATTGAAACTGATTATGATGATGAAAGCAATGAGAATACCAAAGAGGTAAATCTTTGCCTTGTTACTAAGGATGCTTTAAGTGATTCTTAAGACAATTTTTCTGTTCAGTAGCCCAAAATAGATGATGAGGTTGTTTATAAGAGAACCAAGATTGTCGCTAGTAGTGATGACTATAGCAACTTGGAATTCACATCTAGTTACAAAATTGGAAACTGTTCATTTTCTCGCCCTATCTTTTCATCCAAAAAATGAAACACCTTCAAAAATTGTATCTATACCAATTGTTTTTAAAATGTTCAATGAGATTTCTCCCATGTAACAAGAATAGATGTTTAAGAAAGCTGAAATGGTGATCCAAAGGTTTGAAAATATTAAGAAAGTTTTAGCACTATCAATTTATGAAATTTCTTAGCTCAAGACGGAGAAAAATTTGCTAAGGTCTGAAATAATGTTTTTAGAAGACCAAGTCAAAAGCATGACTTCTCTTACTGAATTAAATATCACTCTTGAAACTAAAGTTGTTGCACTCGAATTAGAAATGATGACTTGGTTGCTCAAAACACTGACCTTCAATAGGTGATTAATAAGTGGAACAAATCTCATATCAATATGGATCAAATACTAGAATCCCAAAAGTCTAGTGAAGATAAAGAATGATTGGGATTTCAAACTAGTGACAATTTCTAGTGTGCTTCTTGCTATGAAAAGAGTGAAAAAAATTCTGGTCAAACTCATGAAAATCCTATGGGAAAGCATTCTAATTCAAAGGGTAAAGGACAGGAAACAAAGGCTAAAATTAACTTCCATTATGTATACCCCAAGAATCAAACTGTGAGTAATTCCAAGATGAAAGAAAAAGAAAAGGAGGAAAAAGGTTGTGTTGAAAATTATCATGTGGTCGACCACACCACATATTCGACCACATACCACCAAGCTTCCACAAGCAAGGTAAGTGTTCCTATGAAATCTGTGGTCATCCAATAAAATATGGATTTTGTTAGAGCCAAAACCTCTGACCCAATAAATTTTTTTTAGCGAAAAGAGGACGTTACCTCCCTAGATTTTATTAATAAAAAAAAATAATACAAACATGGTGGGGGACATGACAACCTCAACCACCAATAAAGAAAAATCTAAGGGGGAGGCCTTACACATGGCGCAAGGTCCTCTACGATAACGGGAGGGGAGACTACAGTACAAAAAAGGAATTCTGAATCCAGCCATAACATTATTTATAACGAAAGGAGAGAAAGCCCGTCCTATCCAGATGAAGGGCACCTCGGCAATGATGATGAAGTTGGGAAGATGAGATCCAAACCTGGTCTACCTTAGAATCCACAGCCATATTAGCCAAATAATCAGCCACCTTGTTACCTTCACGAAATATATGACTAACATGAATATGCATATGTTCCATGATGAAGAAAATCTGTTGGACTATATAGAATATCTCCCACGGAATTTGATAGGCTTTAGTGATTACTTTCATAAGGACTTCTGAATCGATCTCCAACCAAACATGCGTAATGTCGAGAGTATGCGCAAAATTTAACCCATCAAGAGCGGCTTTTGCTTTCGTCCACATTTTGGATCGATGACCATAATAGTTTCCGAACGCAAAAATCAACTCACCCTTAGCATTTCGAATGACGCCTCCTCCAGAGGCTTCGCTCGGATTTCCCCGAGAAGCACCATCAGTATTGAGCTTATAACACCCATGCTTTGGTTTGAACCAATTAACCATTTTAGCCACACGAGGCCTTGGGGTAGCAAAAGAAAACTTAAACACATGCAGAATTGAGGCATCAAAGTTCGAGGACTGATTAGGAGGTTTGAATGCTGCTGCAATATTCATTACCTATTGAGTAATAGAGGAGATGATGTCAGCGCCATGCATCCGAATACCTTCAAAAGTCCGCTTATTTCTGTGACACCAAATAGTTCAAGCAATGACTCCATGATGAATGTGAGTAATCCATTTATTTAGCGGGGAAGTATTCTTGGGATGATTAAACCACCAAGAAGAGAGAATAGCCTGGAATGACCCCAAACTATTATTAACACCACACACTTGGCCGAAAAACCTCCAAATTGAAGTAGCAATGTCTCCATTCACAAAGACGTAGTCCGTGGATTTCGTGGAAGGATAATGGCAACAGCCACATCTTGAGGCTTTATGAATGCCTTGCTTCTGTAAGGCCTCATCCGTGGGTAAACCTTTGTGAAGAATTATCTATAGCAGAATAGAGTATTTGGGGGGAAGATGCTTATACCAAAGAGTCGAATAAACAGAACTAGAAATCTGAGATTGACGGCATTCCCGCCATGCAGAAGAGATTGTAAACTTGCCCGTTGTGGAAGGCTTCCACATGAGAATATCCTCCTTCGCATTAAGCGTGATATTTTGAGCATTAATCAACTCCAAGAGAGGAGCACCAAAGTTATTTCGAATGTATTCAGCCCGAGGAAGACGGTTTTCAAATAAAGTAGAAACCTCAATATGCTGCAGCGGAATAATAGGTTTAACCCCTTCAAACCAATTATCATGGATGGAAATCTGCCTGTTACCAATTCTCCACATAATTCGCTGCTCCATAAAATCTTTCACCCCTATCATGCGTTTCCATATGTGAGATGCAAAGCTTGTGACAACAGCGTCCATAGGGTGTGTCTCATAACAATATTTAGCGATCATGAATTCAGTCCAAAGTGAAGATGAACCACGCAGCCGCCACCATAATTTCATGGCAAAGGCTGTAGCTAAATCCTCAAATTTCCGAATTCCAAGCCCCCCCTTCATCAAGAGGCCGGCTGATTTTTTGCCACCCAATCCAATGACATTTTCGAGAGCCATCCGAACCACTCAAAAAGAAATTCATTATTAACCATTGCATGGTCGTAATCACATTTTTGGGGGGGTCTAAAATAGAAATATAATAGAGGGGTATTGCTTGGAGACAAGATTTGATAAGGGTTACCTTTGCACCGTGCGGGAGAAGCTTTCCTTGCCAAGTTTCTAGACTCTTTTCCATTTTCTGGATTAGAGGACTAAATAAAGCTTGCGTCTTTCGACCCACATATAAAAGGCATCCCAAATAGATAATTGGGAGGTCTTTTTTTAAAAATCCCGTCACTTCAGAAATATGAGCATCCCGAGTTGCATCATTCCTCCCTGTTGCGAAACAAGACTTCCCAATGCTAACAAGCTGCCCCGAGAAATCTTGATATTTCTCCAAATACATCATATGCATTCTAAGAGAATCTTTTGCCCCATTACAAAAAATAATGATATCATCAGCCTACGATAAATGGGAGACCACCGGAGTATGAATATGGGCTCGAAATCTGATTTTAGGATTGTAGTGATGAAGGTAATTCAGCCCTCTGCTTAGAATTTCAGCGGCAATGATAAAAAAACTAGGAGAGAGAGGGTCTCCTTGGCGATGACCACTAGTCGAGTAAAAGAAACCACAACTTTTGCCATTCACGAGAACTGAAAACCAACAGTTAGAAATGCACCTATAAATCATGTTTACCCATTCAATAGCAAAACCGAACCGTTTTAGCACCTTGATAAGAGCAACCCAGGATAACCAGTCATAAGCCTTGGCCATGTCTAGCTTGATAGCAATATTGGACCCCCGAACATTCTTTTTGACCGAAGACATCATTTCTTGCGCTAAGAGGATGTTATCATGAATCACACCCCCTTGAACAAATCCACTTTGATTAGGAGAGATGATACGAGGGAGAATCCGCCCTAATCTCGCAGTAAAGATTTTTGTAATAATCTTATTTGAAAAATTACAAAGACTTATGGGACGCAGATCAGAGAAAAATACCGGATTATCAATTTTTGGAAGAGTAACGACAAAGGTGCTTGTCCAAGACCTCGGCATCTCAAAACCCGCAAAGAACTCCCTTATAGCACGATGAAGATCTTCTTTTATAATTTCCCAGCAGGAGACATAGAAAGCTCTGGTAAAACCATCAGGGCCAGCAGCACCTTGCCCATTCATGCATTTAATAGTCTCAAACACTTCATCCATATTTGTCACAGCTTTAAGGATGTCATTTTCCGCTTCAGAAATCAACGGAGGAATAAGATTTAGGATGTCGTCATGCATATTAGTCTTCGTCCTATCTGCCATCAATTGGTTCTGATAAAAAGACACTGCCTTGTTCTGAATATCATTTTTATTGGTAAGAAGAACCCCCTCTCGATTTTGAATTCTTTGTAAGAACAACTGTTGTCTCTTTTTTTTCACATAGGATTGAAAAAAATTGGTATTTCTATCTCCCTCTTTGATCCACTTCATCTTCAGCATTAGCCACTTGCTGATCAATGCGCCCAAAAGTACTTTTATTCCAAGCTGACAACTCCCGTTTAAGCCGAGCTAGCTTCTTGCCAAAGCAAACCATGGGACGCCCATCAATCCATGCAGCCCAAGAGTTTCGAACTGTATCAAAAAAAGAGGGATGTTTTGTCCATGCATTAATAAACTGAAAGGAACCTTTGCGCACTTCAGCCTCCACCCGAATATTAATTACAAACGGGGCATGATCCAAACATGTCTTATTGAGATGCTTTACAGAAGTATTATCAAAAGAGTTAAGCCACTGTTCATTGTACAACACCCTGTCAACACGTTGTTGAATAGACTTCCTACCAAGCTGTTTGTTCCACCAAGTAAATTTGGACCCCTCATAACCAGCATCAATAAGAGAAGTAACTTGTATAGCATTAGAAAATTCAGCCACTTTTCGAATAGGAATAGGACGACCCCCAAGCTTCTCCTCTTGATCAAGAACTACATTAAAGTCCCCACATACCAGCCAAGCAAGAGGTGTATCACTCAGAGTAATTAAATCATCCCAAAGAATTCTTCTATCAAACTTATTACAACAAGCATGGACACAGGTCATAAGAATGGGATTAGGCCATAAACCATGTTTAACTTGAACCGAAAGAGCTTGAACACTATCATGGACAACTTCACAAGAGAAGCCATGCTTCCAAATAAATAAAATCCTTCCACAATCATTAGAAACTCCCCCACTACAGTTTAACATGCGAATCAAGGAATCCAACTTGGACTTGTGAATTTTTGGCTCATAAATAGCTAAAGCCGAGACACCATGCAGAATAAATAGCTTTTTAATTCTTCTCACAGTGGCCTTGTTTCCAATGCCACGGAGATTCCAACTAATTATAGCCACCATTGAGAAACAATAAGAAAAAATAAATGAAATACTCACCAGAGTTAAGATTGGGGTGAAGCAGATTTGCTCCTGTGTTTCCGAGATGTGACTTTGATGAAACCCTCAGAATCTACTTGATGATGTTGTTGAGATGCAAAAGGCGTAGAGCCAGCCATAGCAGTAAGAAAAGAAGACGGAGGTGGTGTTACCCTAGGAGAGAGATTTAGGTTGCCAACTGGATCATCTAGTGGGGACAGCCTCACTTCCTAAATCACCCTAGTACCCGTTACAATTTTTTCAGAATAGAGATTAGCAACATTTTGCAAAATTTGCTCTTCAACCTTGGAAAAATCCTCCTGCTCAACATTGACCTTAGCATTGGCCTCCTGTTCATTGGAGTTGACTTGAATAACATTTTCACATGCCTTTTTCAAAGTCTGCACCACGGCCTCTGGTAAGGGTCGACCCCGTTTTGCCACGAATACCTTCTTCTGAGCAAGGTTTTGGTGATTCGAAGAATCATTATTAGTAATTGACTCTTGAATCTTATCATTAGAACTGGAAGGGACATCAACCTGGTGGTTCTGAGTCTCAATACCCTCCTTATTACCAACATTAGTAGCAACGATCGTGTCCACTTTTTTTCCTACCATATCTTTGTCCTTACCACTTTTAATCGATGGATTAGCTCGCTTACACTGAGAAATATCATGACGCAGCGTGAAGCAATGTTTACAATAGCGCAGAATGTTATCATACTCAACTTTTTGATAGAAGCTTGGAAGGGCATCACCACAATCAATGAACACTTCCGTAGGCAACTTCTTAAGAACGTCAACTTGGACCAATATCTTAGCAATACTGGGATGAGAGAGCCCCAAAGTCGCTTTGTCAAGCGATAAAGGAGTGCCAATAGCTTGTGCCAAAGAAAACAAGAACGATTTGTTGAACAAGTGAACTGGAAGGCCGGGTAATCCAACCCAAACTGGTACGATAAAGGATTCCTGTTCCGGCCTCCACACCGGAGACCAAGCCAACGTTCTCTGACCCAATAAAAGATGTGAAACCAAAGACTAATAAAGAGTTTATCATAACTAGGTTTGGTAATGGCTTTCATCATTGTTATGTGTGTGATCGTTATGGTCACTTGGCTGCAGAATTCCGTTTGAGATTCACAGCAAATGCTCGAAAACATAATCCTCCTTCGGTTAGACTGGTGTGGGTCATCAAAAGGTGCTAACCTCACGACCCAAAATAATAAAGGGGACCACGTGTTTAAATGTTTATTTTTCAGGTCCTCTGCTTCATGGTTGGATCTTACAAGGCAAATTTAAATGAATGGAATCTAGATAGTGGTTGTTCAAGACATATGACAGGGGATATCAACTTGCTGGAAAATGTACATGAAAAAAATGGTCCATCAGTAATTTTAGGAATAACAACAATGGAAAGACAATTGGATATGGAGTCATTCGAAAAGGAAAAATTACCATAAATGAAGTATCTATAGTCAAAGGACCCTCAAGCACAATTTTCTCTCCATATCTTAATTTTGTGACAAAGGATTGCATTGCAATTTCACTTCAACAAACTTCTTCATTAAAGATGGCACATCCGGAGGCACGTTGCACAAAGGGATTCGTAAGAGTAATGTTTAGGTTGTTGATTTTAATTCTACTTCCAACATTACTAATCTCTGTTTTGTAGCAAAAAGTGTAAGGGAAAATAGTTATATATGGCACAAAATACTTTGTCACTTGAAATTCCAACATCTTTCAAAGATTGGAAGAGAAAATCTAGTTTGTGGTCTACTCAAAGTAGTTAATCACCATGACAAGAAGTGCACAGCATGTCAACTTGGCAAACAACCTAAGGCATCTTTCTCAAGCAAGACCGTGCCTTCAACTTCAAGATGTTTGCAACTACTCCACAATGATATGTTTGGACCTTACACTACCGCAAGCATTGGAGGAAATAGATATACTTTAGTTGTGGTGGATGATTACTGTTGGGTATGCATACTTTAACCCTCCTAGCCTTAGATTTAATTTGATTGATACCATAACCTCATCTCTATTTTTTGAACTTTAGGCCCATATGTAATGAAGCTTAGACTTCAATTTTTTAGTTCAGGTCCAATTTATAGAATAGGTTTATTTAGGCTTGAAGACTGGCAAAACTGCATTGGACATGAGGTTTCAAGTGAAGAGGTTTTGAAGTAATGCAAAACCGCAGTGCTAGTGCAAACCTTATGAATGAAACCGCACATAGCAAACCGCTTGTGCATACCTCATTTTACTATTTTGTAAACCGCACTACTAAACCTCACTCTATTACTTAAGAAATTCCGCTGTGCATTTTACAAACCTCACTTGCAGTTTTGATACACTGTAAGAGCAGTTTTGTAAGCAAGAGGTTTTGTTTTCTAAAAGGGTCAAAAATTTTGTAACATCTTTTCACCCCTCCCCCCCCCCTCTAGCTATTTTTCACCCGTGTTGCCTCTTTTGGGACCAACAAGTGGTATCAGAGCAAACACCTTTATAAAACTCTTTTATTTTTCAAGCTTAACAGCTTGGGTGCCCATTCATCATGGCAAACTCAAAAACCATCACAACGATTAACTACTCACACATTACTTTACTATATGAAGACCACTTTGACATCTGGAAGACCAAAATGCTAATTCATTTGGAAACCACTGATGAGATGCTAGTGGACTGTATGATCAATGGCCCCTTTGTTCTCATGAAGGCCAACACTGAAACTCCATAGGTCAAAAAGCTGAAAGCTGAGTGGACTGATGAAGAAAAGAGATTAGTTGCTTTGGACAACAAAGCAAGACATATCATCTCTGGAACCTTGACTGTTTCAACCCTTCAAAAAGTCATGAAATGCAAAACCGCCAAAGATATGTGGGATGCAATAGAAAGCTACCTTGAAGGAGATGATCTTTACAAGGAAAATAAGAAATTTGCTATTAAAAAGAAATACAACAACTTCAACAGAAAACCCAACGAAACCTTGCGTCAAACTTATGATCTCTATGTTGAGGTAGTAAATTCTTGTCTATCTCTTGGTAAGATTTTAACTGATAAAGAAATCAATATGACATTTCTTGCTGCCTCGGGTTCAAGATGGGTTAATAAAGCCACTTCTCTTGAGGACTCTAAATATTTAAATACTTGGAATCTAAGTAACTTGTATGCAAATCTTAAGGTCCATGAACTCAAGTTGGATCATATTGAAGAGGTTGAAGGAAAAGTCAAAACACTTTCTATGTCTATAATTGAACATGAGGAGAAACCTTCTGCAAACCTCAGATTCCTCTATTTCAACCTCATCACTCATCAATTTGGATGATGATGAATTTTCAATGTTTGTGAAAAGGTTTCAAAAATTTCGTAAAACCTCAAAACCATTTTCAAAAGGCAAACCTCCAGCAACTTTTTCCAAGGCTGTTGATACAAAGAAAAAGAGTGACCTCGTATGCTACAACTGTAGAAAGCCTGGTCACTTTGCTTCTAAGTGTCCACAACCAAGATTTGAATACTTGAAAAAGAAAACCTCCCCTGCGAAATTTTCTCACCGTAAGGGAATGGTTGCTGAGGAAGAGAACTCAAAAGAGCTAGCTACTTGGATTGAAACAGATTATGATGAAGGAAGTGAAGATGAAATTGAAGAGGTTAATCTCTGCCTTGTTGCCAAGGATGCTTCTGATGATTCAGATAATGAATCAGTCGAGTCGCTAGATATGGAGGAAGAGGTTGCTCCTAAGAAAACCAAAGCTAGGATCATTAGTGAGGATGATGATACTCCTAGTTATAAGATTGGGAATAGTTCTTACTCTCGTCCCATTTTTTTTCCTCTAAAAATGAAACACCTTCAAAAACTATTTCAACTAAAAAATCTTTGAAAAAGGTGGAAGAGGTCTCTCCCATGGAACATGTAGAGATGTTCAAGAAAGCTGAAGTGATGATCCGTAAATTTGAAAATGTTAACAAAGCTTTGTCTTTAGCAAATGATGAAATTACTCAGCTTAAGATGGAGAAAGCTGTATTGAGGTCTAAAATTTCACTTTTGAAAGACCAAGTCAAAAGCATGACTCCTCTTACTGAACAAAACCTCATTCTGGAAACCAAGGTTGCTGCACTTCAACTTAGAAACGATGACTTGGTTGCTCAAAATAATGACCTTCAAAAGGTAATTGATTAGTGGACCAAATCTCGTGTTACTATGGATCAAATTCTTAAATCCCAAAAGTTTAGTGTTGACAAAGAAGGCTTGGGATTCCAAACTGGTGACAATTTGAAGTGTGCATCTTGTTGTGGAAAGAATGAGGAATTTTTAAAACAAACTCATGAAATTCCTAAGGAAAAGCATTATGCTTCAAAGGGTTTTTTTTAGCGAAAAGAGGACGGTACCTCCCTAGATTTTATTAATAAAACAATACAAACATGGTGGGGGATATGACAACCTCAACCACCAATAAGGAAAAAGCTAAGGGGGAGGCCTTACACATGGTGCAAGGTCCTCTACAATAACGGGAGGGGAGACTAGAGTACAAAAGAGGAATTCTGAATCCAGCCATAACATTATTTATAATGAAAGGAGGGAAAGCCCGCCCTATCCAGATGAAGGGCACCTCGGCAATGATGAGGAAGTTAGGAAGATGAGATACAAACCTGGTCTACCTTAGAATCCACAGCCATATTAGCCAAATAATCAGCCACCTTGTTACCTTCACGAAATATATGACTGACATGAATATTCATATGTTCCATGATGAAGAAAATCTGTTGGACTATATAGAATATCTCCCACGGAATTTGATAGACTTTAGTGATTACTTTCATAAGGACTTCTGAATCGATCTCCAACCAAACATGCTTAATACCGAGAGTATGTGCAAAAGTTAACCCATCAAGAGCGGCTTTTTCTTCCGTCCACATATTAGATCGATGACCATAATAGTTTCCGTACACAAAAATCAACTCACCCTTAGCATTTCGAATGACGCCTCCTCCAGAGGCTTCGCCCGGATTTCCTCGAGAAGCACCATCAGTATTGAGCTTATAACACCCATGCTTTGGTTGAACCACTTAACCATTTTAGCCACACGAGGCCTCGGGGTAGCAAAAGAAAACTTAAATACATGCAGAATTGAGGCATCAAAATCTGAGGACTGAACAGGAGGTTTGAATGCTGCTGCAATATTCATTACCTGTTGAGTAATAAAGGAGATGATGTCAGCGCCATGCATCCGAATACCTTCAAAAGTCCACTTATTTTTGTGACACCAAATACTCCAAGTAATGACTCTAGGAAGAATGTGAGTAATCCATTTATTAAGTGGGGAAGTATTCTTGGGACGATTAAACCACCAAGAAGAGAGAATAGCCTGGAATGACCCCAAACTATTATTAACACCACAAACTTGGCCGAAAAACCTCCAAATTGAAGTAGCAATGTCTCCATTCACAAAGACGTGGTCCATGGATTACGTGGAAGGATAATGGCAACAACCACATCTTGAGGCTATATGAATGCCTCGCTTCTATAAGGCCTCATCCGTGGGTAAACCTTTGTGAAGAATTCTCCATAGCAGAATAGAGTATTTGGGGGGAAGATGCTTATGCCAAAGAGCCGAATAAACAGAACTAGAAATCTGAGATTGACGGCATTCCCGCCATGCAGAAGAGATTGTAAACTTGCCCGTTGTGGAAGGCTTCCACATGAGAATATCCTCCTTTGCATTAAGCATGATATTTTGAGCATTAATCAACTCCAAGAGAGGAGCACCAAAGTTATTTCGAATGTATTCAGCCCGAGGAAGACGGTTTTCAAATAAAGTAGAAACCTCAATATGCTGCAGCGGAATAATAGGTTTAACCCCTTCAAACCAATTTTTAAGGATGGAAATCTGCCTGTTACCAATTCTCCACGTAATTCGCTGCTCCATAAAATCTTTCACCCCTATCATGCGTTTCTATATGTGAGATACAAAGCTTGTGACATCAGCGTCCATAGGGTGTGTCTCATAACAATATTTAGCGATCATGAATTCAGTCCAAAGTGAAGATGAACCACGCAGCCGCCACCATAATTTCATGGCAAAGGCAGTAGCTAAATCCTCAAATTTCTGAATTCCAAGCCCCCCTTCATCAAGAGGTCGGCTGATTTTTTGCCACCCAATCCAATGACATTTTCGAGAGCCATCCGAACCACTCCAAAAAAAATTCATTATTAACCGTTGCATGGTCGTAATCACATTTTTTGGGGGGTCTAAAACAGAAATATAATAGAGGGGTATTGCTTGGAGACAAGATTTGATAAGGGTTACCTTTGCACCGTGCGAGAGAAGCTTTCCTTGCCAAGTTTCTAGTCTCTTTTCCATTTTCTGGATTAAAGGACTAAATAAAGCTAGCGTCTTTCGACCCACATATAAAGGGCATCCCAAATAGATAATTGGGAGGTCTTTTTTTTTTTAATCCCGTGACTTCAGAAATATGAGCATCCCGAGTTGCATCATTCCTCCCTGTTGCGAAACAAGACTTCCCAATGCTAACAAGCTACCTCGAGAAATCTTGATATTTCTCCAATCACATCATATGCATTCTAAGAGAATCTTTCGCCCCATTACAAAAAATAATGATATCATCAGCATACGATAAATGAGAGACCACCGGAGTATGGGCTCGAAATCTGATTTTAGGATTGTAGTGATGAAGGTAATTCAGCCCTCTGCTTAGAATTTCAGCGGCAATGATAAAAAGACTAGGAGAGAGAGGGTCTCCTTGGCAAAGACCCCTAGTCGAGTGAAAGAAACCACAACTTTCGCCATTCACGAGAACTGAAAACCAACAGTTAGAAATGCACCTATAAATCATGTCTACCCATTCAATAGCAAAACCGAACTGCTTTAGCACCTTGATAAGAGCAACCCAGGATAACCAATCATAAGCCTTGGCCATGTCTAGCTTGATAGCAATATTGGACCCCCGAACTTTCTTTTTGACCGAAGACATCATTTCTTGCGCTAAGAGGATGTTATAATGAATCACACTCCCTTGAACAAATCCACTTTGATTAGGAGAGATGATACGAGGGAGAATCCGCCCTAATCTCGCAGTAAAGATTTTTGTAATAATCTTATTTGAAAAATTACAAAGACTTATGGGACGCAGATCAGAGAAAGATACCGGATTATCAATTTTTGGAAGAGTAACGACAAGGGTGCTTGTCCAAGACCTCGGCATCTTAAAACCCGCAAAGAACTCCCTTATAGCACGATGAAGATCTTCTTTTATAATTTCCCAGCAGGAGACATAGAAAGCTTCGGTAAAACCATCAGGGCCAGCAGCACCTTGCCCATTCATGCATTTAATAGTCTCAAACACTTCATCCATATTCGGCACAGCTTTAAGGATGTCATTTTCCGCTTCAGATATCAACTGAGGAATAAGATTCAGGAGGCCGTCATGCACATTAGTCTCCGCCCTATCTGTCATTAATTGGTTCTGATAAAAAGACACTGCCTCATTCTGAATATCATTTTTATTGGTAAGAAGAACCCCCTCTCGATTTTGAATTCTATGTAAGAACAACCGTTGTCTCTTTTTTTTCACATAGGACTTAAAAAATTTGGTATTTCTATCTCCCTCTTTGATCAACTTTATATTAGCTTTTTGCTGCCAAAAGGCTTCTTCCGTAGCTAAGGTATATTGTAACTGAGCTTGGGCCAAACTCAAATCAGCCCTAGATTCCTCGGAAGAGTTTCTTTCAAGCTCCTGTTCCTTGAGCAAAACATCATCTTCAGCATTAGCCACTTGCTGATCAATGCGCCCAAAAGTACTTTTATGCCAAGCTGACAACTCCCGTCTAAGCTGAGCTAGCTTCTTGCCAAAGCAAACCCTGGGACGCCCATCAATCCATGCAGCCCAAGAGTTTCAAACTGTATCAAAAAAAGAGGGATGTTTTGTCCATGCATTAATAAACCGAAAGGAACCTTTGCGCACTTCAGCCTCCACCCAAATATTAATCACCAACGGGAAATGATCCGAACATGTCTTATTGAGATGCTTTACAGAAGTATTATCAAAAGAGTTAAGCCACTGTTCATTGTACAACACCCTGTCAAGACGTTGTTGAATAGACTTCCTACCAAGTTGTTTGTTCCACCAAGTAAATTTGGACCCCTCATAACCATCATCAATAAGAGAAGTAACTTGCATAGTATCAGAAAATTCAGCCACTTTTCGAATAGGAATAGGATGACCCCCAAGCTTCTCCTCCTGATCAAGAAATACATTGAAGTCCCCACATACCAGTCAAGCAAGAGGTGTATCACTCATAGTAATTAAATAATGCCAAAGAATTCTTCTATCAAACTTATTACAACGAGCATGGACACAGGTCATAAGAATGGGATTAGGCCATAAACCATGTTTAACTTGAACCGAAAGAGCTTGAACACTATCATGGACAACTTGACAAGAGAAGTCATGCTTCCAAATAAACCAAATCCTTCCACAATCATTAGAAACTCCCCCACTGCAGTTTAACTTGCGAACCAAGGAATCCAACTTGGACTTGTGAATTTTTGGCTCATAAATAGCTAAAGCCGAGACACCATGCAGAATAAATAGCTTTTTAATTCTTCTCACAGTGGCCTTGTTTCCAATGCCACGAAGATTCCAACTAATAATAGCCACCATTGAGAAATTATAAGAAGGAATAAATGAAATACTCATCAGAGTTAAGATTGGGGTGAAGCAGATTTGCTCCTGTGTTTCCGAGATGTGACTTTGATGAAACCCTCAGAATCTACTTGATGATGTTACTGAGATGCAAAAGGCGTAGAGCCAGCCATAGCAGTAAGAAAAGAAGACGGAGGTGGTGTTGCCCTAGGAGAAAGATATAGGTTGCCAACTGGATCATCTAGTGGGGACAGCCTCACTTCCTGAATCACCCTAGTACCCGTTACAATTTTTTCAGAATAGAGATTAGCAACATTTTGCAAAATTTGCTCTTCAACCTTGGAACAATCCTCCTGCTCAACAATGACCTTAGCAATGGCCTCCTGTTCATTGGAGTTGACTTGAATAACATTTTCACATGCCTTTTTCAAAGTCTGTACCACGGCCTCCGGTAAGGGTTGACCCCGTTTTGCCATAAATACCTTCTTCTGAGCAAGGTTTTGGTGATTCGAAGAATCATTATTAGTAATTGACTCTTGAATCTTATCATTAGAACTGGAAGGGGCATCAACCTGGTGGTTCTGAGTCTCAATACCCTCCTTATTACCAACATTAGTAGCAAAGATCTTGTCCACTTTTTTTGCTACCATATCTTTGTCCTTACCACTTTTAACCGATGGATTAGCTCGCTTACACTGAGAAATATCACGACCCAGCGTGAAGCAATGTTTACAATAGCGCGGAATGTTATCATACTCAACCTTTTGATAGAAGCTTGGAAGGGCATCACCACAATCAATGAACACTTCCGTAGGCAACTTCTTAAGAATGTCAACTTGGACCAATATCTTAGAAATACTGGGCCGAGAGAGCTCCAAAGTCTCTTTGTCAAGCGATAAAGGAGTGCCAATAGCTTGTGACAAAGAAAACAAGAAGGATTTGTTGAACAAGTGAACTGGAAGGCCGGGTAATCCAACCCAAACTGGTACGATAGAGGATTCCTGTTCCGGCCTCCACACCGGAGACCAAGCCAACGTTCTCATGGGGAATTTAAATACATACCATACCTCCTTCATCCAAAGCCATTGATAATCCACCTCCGTTGTTAGTTGGATAAGGATATGCTTTGAGTCTAAATGACCCTGTTTGTACATGCCCTTAAGATTAAATTTAGCAAAAGAAATCCTCGTGTCTTCCATAGACGGTCGACTGTGGGAGAACTTGCCAACGAGCGTCCATCTAAACGGCTTAGAAAATTGATCAATAGCTTCCTTCGAAAGCTTAATGGCTGGAGTTCCTTTATGTGTCGATAGCGGGGCAATAGGGAAAGCAAGATATTGAGGAATGTATGAGAAAAGAGCCGCAAAGGATTTGGATTGCGGTGCTATACCAGGTTGAAGATTAGGGTTAGTATGGGACGGTGGGGGTTGAATATTAGGGTTTGGGTTTTCCGCCACCACAATGGACTCGGGAACGGGAACGCAAGGTTTTTGAAGGTTATTATGGATACTTGATTGATGAGGGGGAATCGGAGCAACAGGAACGTCAAAGAATGATGCCGAAAAAGCCATCGGCGGGGCTCCTAGGGCAACCCTAGGGACGGAAAAGGAGGAAAATGAAAAAGAGAGAATTTTTTAAAAGTAAGAAGATCGTTCCTAGAAAAACCGAGGTCAAACCTAAAATTACCACCTTTGTAAAGTCCAAAACCTAAGTCACAAAAACAAATGCTAATCCTAAGAATAGTAAAGAGTATGTTAAACCTCAGCTTGCTCACAGCTTTTATCATTGCTCTGTGTGTGATGGTTCTGGTCACAATGCTGCAGAATGCCTTTTGAGGTTCATATCTAATGCAAGAAAGCATAATCCACCTTCTGTCAAACAGGTGTGGACTATCAAAAGATGCTAACCTCAGGACCCAAAAGAATAATGGGGGCCTCATTTTTAAATGTCTATTTTTCAGGTCCTCTATTTAATGGCTGGTCACTCCAAGGCAAAATAAACTGAATGGTATCTTGACAGTGGATGTTCAAGACACATAACTGGAGATAGATCTTTATTGGAAAATGTCATTGAAGCATGCAGTCCATCTGTAACCTTTCGTGATAACAACAAAGGAAAAATTGTTGGCTATGGAACTATTAAGAGAGAAAACCTCACCATTGAGAAGGTTTCACTTGTTAAAGAAATCAAGCACAACCTCCTATCAATTTCTCAATTCTGTGACAAAGGAATGCATTGCAACTTCACTTCATCAAATTGCTTTATCAAAGATGGCATCTCCGGAGTCACATTACTCACAGGGATTCGTTAGAGTAATATTTACATCATTGATTTAAATTATACATGTAGTATTACTAATCTCTGTTTTGTAGCTAAAAATGTGAGCGAAAATAGTTGGCTATGGCACAAGCGTTTGAGCCACTTGAACTTTAAGTATCTTGCAAAAATTGGAAGGGAAAACCTCGTTCGTGGTTTACCCAAAGTGGCTGATCATCATGCAAAAAAGTGTCGTGATTGTCAACTTGGTAAACAAACTACGTCGTCTTTCACCAGCAATACTGCTGCATCAACTTCAAGATGTTTTCACATAGATTTGTTTGGACCCATCACCACTGCTAGCATTGAAGGAAATATATACACTTTAGTAGTAGTGTATGATTACTCAAGATACACGTGGGTGGAAATGATGATCACAAAGGATGATTGCTATGAAATTCTAACCTCACTCTTTAGCGGCACCAAACCAAAAAAGAAAATGACATCGTTAGTGTAAGGTCTGATAATGGAACAGAATTCACAAATAACGGTGTTGCTCAATATTGTGATGACCATGGAATCAATCACAATTTTTCTACTTCTGGTGTTCCACAACAAAATGGTGTTGTGGAAAGAAAGAACAAGACGTTAATTAAGGCTGGAAAGACAATGATTTCTAAAGCCAAGCTTCCTCAGTATTTTTGGGCTGAAACAGTCAACACAGCGTGCTTCACTCAAAACCGCTCCCTCATCAACAAGACCTACAATAAAACTCCATATGAACTTTGGAGAGGAAGAACCCCCAATTGCCTTTTTCAAAATATTTGGCTGCAAATGATTTATCCTCTACAATGGAAGAGAAAACAGAGGTAAATTTGGAGCTAAGGCTGATGAAGGTATTTTTTAGGTATGCTAAACATTCAAAAGCTTTTCGTATTTTTAATAAATCTAGTTTAAAGATAGTAGAATTTGTCCATGTTACTTTTGATGAACATTCTCTCCTTAAGCCACATTTGGCTTCAAATGTTGCTGATGATTTTGTTGAGTCTAATGAAACATGTTAAACTTCCAAAACCTCACCTGAGCCAAATCAAGATCCTCACAATCATCCAGCTCAAGGAAATCCATCAGCCTCAACTGAACCTCCCTCAGACAATTTTAAAACCGCATCTGAAATTCCAACTCCAGATGCATCTCCAAGGAAAGATTTTGATGAGAATTCACCCATACAGCAAATTGAACTTCTTCATCAACTTACATTCAATTACTTCACTGAAGATTCTAACAAAGTACCAATAGAAGATCTTCAGCAAACCTCTGTTCAACCAGATTTACCCCCTGAGGTTCGTGAATTCAACAATCACCCTCTCTCAAATGTCATTGGTGATTTATTTGCTAGAGTTCAAACAAGGAGATCAAACTATGATGAGCATACTTCTCTATTTGACTATGATGAAACTTTTTCTCCAGTTGCAAGACTAGAAGCAATCAAAATTTTCTTGGCATGTGCATCTTACAAACGTTTTAAACTTTATCAAATGGATGTTAAGAGTTCTTTTCTCAATAGTGAACTTCAAGAAACAGTCTATGTGGCTCAACCTCCTGGATTTGAAGACACAAAATTTTTAAATTATGTCTACAAACTCCAAAAGGCTTTGTATGGACTCTAACAAGCTCAAAGGACATGGTATGAAACTCTATCCAAATTTCTTCTAGAAAAAGGCTTCAAACGCGATAAAATTGAACAACTCTATTCATTGCTAAATATAATAATCATTCTTTACTTGTTCAAATATATGTTGATGATATTATTTTTTGCTCTACTAATGAATTATTGTGTAAGCATTTTGAAAAGCTAATGAAAAGCAAATTTGAGATGAGCATGATGAGAATTGACATTTTTCCTTGGGCTTCAAATCAAATAATGTGATAAAGGAATCTTTCTCAACCAAGCCAAATACACAAAGGAGTTAATAAAAAAGTTTGGACTGGAAAATGCTAAAGCATATGATACTCCCATGGCTATTGACAATAAGCTTGATAAAGACCTAAAAGGTAAAAAGGTTGATCAAACCTTATATCGAGGTATAATTGGCTTATTACTTTACTTAACTGCTATTAGACCAGATATTATGTTTAGTGTTTGCATTTGTGCTCGTTATCAAGTTGATCCTAGAGAAGCACATTTAAGTGCGGTCAAGCGTATAATCCGCTTATCTCTCTAGAACTACTAATCTTGGACTTTGGTATTCCAAAGATTCGAATTTCGAACTTGTAGGTTATTCAGATACAGATTATGCAGTTTGTACCATAGACGGGAAAAGCACTAGTGGAACTTATCACTTCCTTGGAAATAGACTAGTTGCTTGGGCCAGTAAAAAGCAAGCCTCAATTTTAGTTTCAAATACAGAGGCTCAATACATTGCTGCTGGAAGTTGATGTTGTCAAATACTTTGGATGAAGCAACAGTTGGTGGACTATGGAATTAATGAAGGAAATTGCCCAATCATGTGTGATAATACCTCAACAATTTCAGTCTCCAATAACCCTGTCATGTAATCAAAAACCAAATACATAGACATCAAGTATCATTTTCTCAAAGACCATGTGGAAAAGGGGAACATCCATTTAGAGCATGTGGGGATAGAAAATCAAATTGCTGACATCCTCACAAAAGCTCTTGACTCCAAGAGGTTTACATTCCTTAGAGGAGAAATGGGTATGCTTGAACTTAAATAAGTCCATATGCTTTTTGTTACTAACTTGTGTGTTTAGTATGTTGTTTAGGTCAATATCCTTTTGAGGTTTCAAAACCTCACTCTTGTTGAAACCGCGTGACTCAACCGCATGCAATCAACTGCATGCCTCAATACCGCATGATCCAAACCGCGTTTCAACACTTAGAAAAAAATTCAATGTTTTTCATTTATTAGCTTTAAAGAAGCTTAAGCATTTTGATATTTTCCTTATTTAAAAAAAAGCTATTATTTTGTTTATTATATCAAACTGTATGCCACGTGGACCCAGGTAAGTTTTCTATATTTATTATTTGGTCTTTGTCTCTTTTGAGACAAATTAATTGCCTAATGATACGTTTGCAATTATTTTCCCACATTATTTCAAAATTTAAATACATTTAATGCAAAATGAATATTTCCTTAAACCTTTTACATCAGGCGTCTTTGGGCTACGTGAAAAAGGTGAAGGGGTGGAACTGTTGAGGTGGTTTACATAGTGGGATAGTGGAACCATCATTACCTCCTATTTTCACTCCACCCTAGCACCACCTATATATACCAGTTTCATGATACACTTCCAACTCTTCTGCCAACTCACTCTGTCAAATGTACTTTCTTGTCACTATTCATACTTTCTTTCTCTATATTCTCTCTCACTTAAACTGAACAAATCATGGCACCTAAACGAACTAGAGAAACTGAAATTCCCAGAATCCATAGAGCACCTAAGAAGGCTTTTAATGACATGGTATGTTTCTTACCCTTAATCTTTGATTTTTGCAAAACGCCATTGTTGAACTCTTGAAAAACCCTTCGTATGCTATTTTGCAATTTGCTTGATAGATTCTTCATTTCTTAATCATTTTGACTGATTTTTTTGGGTTTTGTTCGCTTTACTATATGGATTCAAGTTATGAAATTTATTTGATGATCTACAAACATATAGGTTGCTAATTTTTGAATTTACAATTTTGGGATTTTCGAAACCCACTTCGTGTTCTTCAAGATTTCTTAATGATTCTGAACAAAACTTGTGTTTTGTTGTTATATTGTTGTTCTACAACCTTTTAGGATCATTTTGATATGCTATTTATTGATTTTGGTGAAGTTTTATCATGTCTCTGTTCGTAGTGTTCTTCATGTTCTTCGTATGTTTTTGAACTGTTCATATGATTTTCTAAAAATATTCTATATGTTGGATTGAATGATTTCAGAATTATGTTTTTCATATTTAGAAATTTTTTGAAAATTTACATTGAATATACATTAGAACCTCATCTCTCAAAACCTCAGTTACTAAAATCGCATGTTTTTCTTGCTAAAAACCGCATGTTCACTTTAGAGTAAAACCGCATGTGAAAACCGCATATTAACTATCATTTAAAACTGCATGTTGTCTCACTTTATTGAATGTTATGCTATTTATCTTTATGTTTAAATAGACCACATTTATCTAAATCGCATGCTATTTCCTACTCTTGTTTTATTGCTTATGTAAAATTCATAGTTCACTTTGGAGTTGAGAAATTTCACTTTCTCAACCGCATTTGTGCTTAAACCGCATGTGAACTGTGACGTATTGAAATGGATCTAACTTTGAAACTTCTTTTTGTAGGATCCTCACTTTTTCTTACCAGGCTGGGAAAATAGAGTGGAAGAATTGAAGCAAGATGCTTTGGGAAGAGAAATGATAAAGAAGATGAAGGCTTCTGGAGTTCTACCCCTTTTCAACAAAAAGCAGCACTACACCATTCCATCTTTCGTGGATCAGTTCTACACCAATGCAATTTCTGGATTGAGAGATATTGGCAATGGAAGGACAATTCCATGCCTAACTGCAAATGGTGAAGGATTGGATGTAACCATTGATTACATGGACATCATGAAGAGAGAGTTTCCCAAGAGATTCAAGATGCAACAGCGTCTATACTTGCTGGGCTCCCAACTCTAACTGGCAAGTACAAGGCAGTCCCTAGGAAGGACTTTGGGGAGCTGATGTCCCATTTGTGCTTTCTGACTTGAAAGTCAATTTGTGGTAAGAATGGAAACCACAACAACTTCACAAGCCAGCAGTGGATGTACTGCTCAACTATCTATAATGAGATCCCTCTGCACTGGCCCAAGATTTTGATGAGGGAGCTATCAGCTCTTATAGACACCTACAAGTCCAAGGAAAGAGGTGTTGATCAAAGGTGGAGACCATTTTGTAGGCTCTTTACCGCAATATTTGCCAATTATGAACACTTGGAAGAGCACAGGCAGCTCAATCCTGAGCTAATGGTGGACTAGTCTAATGGTGAAGAGTCCCTTGGTCTGAGTGTATGTCATTCATTTAGGTTTAAGAATGGAGATGCAACCTACAAGGAGATATGGGATAGGGATACCCTTCCAACAAAGGAGGCCTATGTGGCCATGAATCCAGAGACTACTGAAACAGCATTGGCAAAGCAGTAAAGAAATCAAGGAAGGGGAAGTGTCAAGCTGAACTGCCTCAAAAGAGATCCAGAACCGCTCCAGCATCCAAACCGCAAGTCGTATATTTTGGAGAACCAAGTAGGGCAAGAAAAATGAAGAAGAAAGTGTTGATTAATGAACCTATGGAGGATATTGAAGAAGAAGTTGAACGTATGGCTGATGAAGTTGATGCACTTGATGAAGAAGAAGAAGAAGAAGAAGAAGAAGAAGAAGAAGAAGAAGAAGAAGAAGAAGAAGAAGAAGAAGAAGAAGAAGAAGAGGTTGAAGTTCCATCTCTTGCAACTGCTGCAAAACTGGCAAAGAAGAAACTGACATCTGATGAAGATTTGCTGAAGTTCCATAGGGAAGAATTGGAGAGGTTGGAAAGAAAGTATGAAGAAAAGAAATCTACAAAGGGGAAGCAAACCGCATCCCCCAAACCACAGTCTCCTCCCCAACAGCAACATTCTCCTCAACCGCAGTCTTCCCTCCAACTGCAAACATCTAATGAACCGCATGATAGTGCAAAGGTTTAGGGGGAGACTCCAAAGAAGCTGTTTAAGATGGCTGTCAGAAAAACCTCAACCAAAGATAAGCCAAGAAAAACCATAGATAATGTGAAGAGAGGAGTTCATAGAATGAACTATATTGCAAAGAGGCTGGCCACCAGTTTTGGGAAATTTGATGAACTAGGAACCTAATCAACCCAATGGCTGGGGAGACTGATTCTTATTTCGATAAGGATTCCTGCTCATCCTCTTCTGACTCTGAATCAAACCTAAACAACCCCAATCACCCCTTCCAAGACTACCAAACACCCATCCCACCTGCTTTCAAGGACTAGTCCCCCCAACCTTCTGTTGGACTAGCAATTTCCACATCAGCTAGGAAAGGTCCTAGTGATGATGATGAACCTGCCCCCAAAAGACCTCATCCTTTTAACTCTAACCCTATTAGGTCCAAGATAGAGGATTGGACTGAGGACTCAATATTTTTTGCTTAGCCTCTTCCTCACTCTCAAATTCACATTTCTCCCCCTCCATCAAACCTTAGGGAACCATCACATAAAACACCTCCTCCTTCTCCTAAACCCCAACCACAACCTCAGTAATCCCCCCTTGCTCATACTGCAACCCCTTCAAACTTATCATTACAATACCTTCCCTCTAAAACTACAATTCCCTCTTTACCCCCTCCTCAAACCGCAGTTCCCCCAACTTCCACCATTCCTCCCCAAACTCAAACTGCACCCCAAACTATTCCACCTCAAACAATTCCAATTCTATTCCAACTCAAACACTTCACATTCCAACCTTTCCTACTTAACCTCAACTCCATTCCATTCCTATCACCAACATATTCCAAAACCTAAATGCCCAATTTTCTCAAACCGCACCCCCTACCCAAACACACCAATACTCCAAACCTCACCTATTCCCTCAACCGCACCCCAAACTTCCCACATTCAACCTCCTCCACCCTCCTCAAATATTCTTTCCTCATCAATTCCTCCTTCTGATTACTCTCAACTACTTTCTGCCCTTCATATTATCCAAGGCCAGCTTCACATCAATCAGGGCCACATGATAAAATTGGCTGCCTCAAACCGCACTCTAAAAGAGCAGGTTAACTCTCAATCCCTTGAATTGGCCAGGCTGAAATCCTCCTTTGATGATGCCATTAAGGGGAGAATCAAAAAGAAAGTTCTCCTGGGAATCACTCCTGCTTCTCAACATTCAGATAAGACTTAGCTTCTGGGGTTCTTCAAGCTTTGGGAGATGTGGTTTCTAAAAATCATCTCAGAGAAATGCTTCACATGCTAACAAATGAATTCTACACCACTGTGGATTTAACCCTTAGTAATCTAAAGACTGAGATTATTGAAGTCATCAGCAACTATAGACCGTATCAAGATTCATACTTAAGGTCAGTGTTGGACTCTATGCAAGCCAACATCCAAAATGATGCTGAAGTTCTGAGAGAGCAACTGAAAATGAAGATTGACATTGTTGGTGATGGTCTAACTGCAAGGTTGACCAGCCTAACTGAAGAGGTCAGAGACAGGATGGATGAACTCAAAGAAATCTTAAATGATAAAATCAGCTTCAAGTTTCAGGAGTTTGATAATAACTTAAGAGGGAGTTTTACTGAACTGGAACCCAACCTTCTATCATCCCAGAACGCACAAACAGCTGCTATTCAAGAATTAATCCATACATTCTACAATACTTTGAATTCCTCCATCCACTTGCAGCTAAATGGAATTCTATATGAGGTTAAAGAGAATTTAGATGAGAATACTTCCAAGGTTGCTGAGCTCAAAGAACAGAGACTGAGGGAAATTCAAGAGCGGTTGGAGCCAACAATGCCAGACTGATAACTGTTGTGAATGCTGTAAGGGAAGCTGAAGCTGCTCAAGTAAGGACTTATAAAGAGGTCAAAAGACTAAGAAGAACTTTAAGAGCTGAAAACTCTACATTCAAATACACTAGACCACAAGCTGTAGATGAAATCATGAATGGACCACCTGCACATAATTTCATGGACTTAGAAAATCAGCATCATCCTCCTCAGTAAAACCGCACTTCTTGTAATTTTTGCTTACTTTGTTTTTGTTTTACTGTTTTGATTATTTTCATTCCTACCTGTAACTGTAAATTTCAAACCTCTTTGAAGGTAGTAATGAAAGAAGGCACCGTTGTTGATCCCAAAACCTTGTTCATTCAAATTGCTTGTTTGTAGAACAATGAATGCATTGTCTTAAACCTCATGCACATAAACTTAAAACTGATATTTTGTGTTTGATGCTTAAACATTCAGTTTAAACCACATACTAAAATTAAAACTCATATCGTTTATATATTCACTGAATGCATTTCTATACTTTCAATCTGTAAATTTTTATATCTTTCAATAGTATAGAAATATATACCTTAGGCTAGTGTGTGCATTGACTTGGAACATGATTTACCGTGTTAATTATTATGGACACATTTTTACCAAATACAATGCTTGCCTTAGCTATAGTAGGTAATGGCATCAATCAAATATGGGGAGATTATTAGGTATACATACTTTAACCCTCCTAGCCTAAGCTTTAATTTGATTGATATCATAACCTCATCTATATTTTCTGGACTTTAGGCCTATATATAATGAAGCTTAGACTTCAATTTTTTAGTGCAAGTCCAATTTATAGAATAGATTTATTTAGGCTTGAAGACTGGCACAACTGCATTGGACATGAGGTTTCAAGTCAAGAGATTTTGAAGTCATGCAAAACCGCAGTGCTAGTGCAAACCTTATGAATGAAACCGCAAATAACAAATCGCTTGTGCAAACCTCATTATGAAACTGCACTTAGAAAATCGCAAGAAAAACCTCATCTATGAGATCGCACTTCACAAGACCGTATATCACCAACCTCATCCAATGATTAAAGACTTGAAGAGCTGGACCACTTTTGACTGATTAGTCCACGTCAGCAATGTTGAGTCAACCACGAGTTCAATCAACATAGCTAACAGTCACTCAGAGTTTAAAAGCATTTTGAAAAAGTGACAGGTGTCCTTCATCCCAGAATGTCAGCTGAGGTCCGTACAACCTTATCAACTACTTCTAAACAAAAGGAAAAAAGTGGACATGTGGACCAATCAGACCGAACCAACCCTTTACTTACTACATCTGTACCAAATTGCTACATTTTGGTGCTTGGGTATAAATATCCCCAATCTTCATCATTTGAAGATTGCTTGAGAATATTGATTTAAGAGAGTCCTTTGAAGATTTGAAGATATTTCCCATATTTTCATAATCCTTTGAATCTTCATCTTCAACCTTCATACCTTCGAGAACAAATCTTCAGCCCAGAAATTCAAGCCTTGTAACACCAAGATTTATTGTGCTCTATATCATTGTTTTGGTAAAAAACAATCAACAATGAAGAAATTTGAAATGAAACGAAGGAGGGTGCAATGGAATAAAATTGGTGCAATAATGTAATCAAGATGGCTCGATCGTGTAACGAGGAAAACCCTTGAGATAACTATCTTGCCGGCACAAAATCTCGGGAGGTGATTATGAGCACCTACCTTCCCAAACAATTTTATTATCAATGAATTACAAGGTAGAAAGCTATGGTGGATTACAAAGTGTTCTTGAGCTATGTGAGTGTAATGCGTGTGTATATGTGTTCGTGTCCTTTTCTCTCCAGCCATGAGCTTTTTATAATAAAAAGAAAACAGAAAAAATAAAATCCTAACCAACTCCCCTACAATCTCGGTAAGTCATCTTCATCTTGACTTAGTCTTTCGATCCGTTGAAAGGAGTCTATTGGTCATGGCTTTTCTCATGTGCTTTTTTATCCCTGTAATTAAAAGGACCTATGCGTTTACATTATCTTAACGCATTCATCTCCTATGCGCTCACATTATGTGTGCACATCATTATATGTGAGAAGGCCAAAGAGAAATCCAACAATGTGCCCACATTATCTGAAGGCATTCATCTCCTATGTGCTCACATTATCTGTGCCCATAGGGCTGAATACTGTGTTTTCCAATTTCCTTTTCCTAGTCGGATTTTGCCAATTTTTCTTGTATAAATAGAGAACCCTATCATGTTTTTAGGATACTTTTGAGAGTATGAATTTAGGGTATTGAGAAGGGTTATTTCCTCCATAATTCCTCCATAATCCATGCCTAATTCTTCTTCTTTTATCATGGTTCATCAACCTATAATGAGCTTGATTCTTCATCTATGGGTTAAAGGTAACTTGTATCGAATACTTATGCTTTAATTAGTTCAATTTATTGTTAGTTTATCAAAATATTATTGTTATTCGTCTTTGATGTTGCAAGAATTGTGCCGTAATCAATCTCCGTCCAGCTGCAAGATCAATCTCCTGACTTCTGACCTGAAAACAGATCCCACGACTAGCCGGAATGGTCTCCGGCGAAGACCCTCGGGCGTGAGAGTAAGTACGGTGTATAGAGAGCTAATAAGTTAAATGGAACAATGTATTCTCAAATAACAGAAAAGCAATTACCTTGGAACGGTTGATGTTGCCGTGTATTTATTGTAGTTGATGAGAGATATAATTGTGGTAGGATTGCATGACATCCCTATAATCTCGGATCAGATATGCATAAGAGATCTTGTCCATGAATAACTCCTGATTTGTAGGGAGTCCATTATGGAAAGAGTTGTAATCACGCCTGGACTTTGTAGGTCGTCATGTATTGTAATAGGTCGAGGTCGCCTATTGGGTCTAGGTCGACCTGACTGATGGATGAGATCGGGTCATGCCCGTATAGAGATCTGGATCGTAATGTCGGACCAGGCTAGGTCGGGACCATCTGAGGTCGGACAATGAGCTAGGTCGACTGATCTTGCTGTTGGGCCTTGAGCCTGATATTGATTGGGCCTAGCCCACTGAAAATGTGGTGACAATAATATGTAGATAACTGGGCTTGCTCATTGGGCCTAGCCCGTCATATTTATTCCGTTCAGTGTCCCCCAACTTTCTGAGTTGATATTTGTCGACCAGGAAGTTAAGAAATTGTTGATGGAATTTGAAGTAGATCGTAGGTCAAATCGTAGGGTATACAAATGTCTAGGTAGGATGTGGAAGGAGATGCCCATTGAGGAGTGCGTAACCATTCTGACTAGGACCTTTAGTAGTGAACCAGGATCTTGGTATGGCTATTGTGTAGCAAATCGTAGGGTATACAAATGTCTAGGTAGGATGTGGAAGGAGATGCCCATTGAGGAGTGCGTAACCATTCTGACTAGGTGGGGCTTGCAATTTGATGAACTTGAGCTTCCTCTAGGAGACGAATTAGGTGATTTAGGGATTGACGACCCCAGAATTGTTGGTTTCCACCTTTTACATGAACTGCTAGATCACTTAGTGTTGCGCTACATTAGGGGGCCCCAAAAACCTTTCTTCCTTAGGAATAACCAGAGCTTTCCAGGGGAATCTAGGTCGCCCTTAAGTAGGTCGCATGAGTCTATATCTAGGACTGATTCCCCTATTTCTTCTTCTTCAGATATGTCGACCCAAGCATCAGCGAGCTCCTCCTTAGGCAGGATCGTGGATGCATTCTGCTCGAAGGCTGTGCCAGGTCGCAATGAAAGGGGGTACGTGGTCCCAAAATCAGAGACTGGGAAGAAGAGTGCTGACTCCAGGATAGAGCTTCTCTACAGCTACTATGAAATAGATAAGGGGAACTACCAACTCACTCATGTCACCCCTCGAGAGAAGATAACGCACGGATGGGAGCATTGGGCGATGGATCCTACGATAGTGGCCTTCTTCTATGGCCAATTTGAAGCCGGATTGAGACTCCCACTAGACCCCTTTGTTTGTGAGTTCTTGGAGTGTATGAATGATGTCCCCATGCAAATAGGAGCCAATTCTTGCAGGGTATTAGTGTGCTTTGCCATGGTGTGCCATTTCTTAGGATATGAGCCTTGTATGAAGGTGTTTAGGGAGTTCTTCAAGGTGGCTTTTGACAAGAGAACTCAGGGGTATAGTACTCCAGCTAGGACTAAGGCCCCCAAGTTGTTTGTCAATCTCCCTGATAAAGTGACGGGCTGGAATACTCATATGATATTGGTCAAAAGCCGATCTGGCTAGGAGTTTCCTCTCCCCACTAATGATTCAAAGGAGCTAAAGGAGGAGGAATACTGGGACCCTGACTGGTGCAAGGATCTGTCTGATAGATTGTGTTTGGTCGCTTTTAGAGGGCCAATTAGTTGGGAGTTGCTGGGGAGCAACAAAAATAACTTTATACAGGCAGGGATACTGATAGGAAATGATGACGTAGCTCCTTTAGCTCTTATTGTGAGAGGTCCCATGTATCCTGACTAGGTAATCCATACACTAGGGAAATTTTCTGAAAAGTGTGGCTTATGTTGTAAGACCCCTGACTACTGTAGGGTTAACGGCGAGCACATTGGTGGTAATTATTTACTTACTTTTATCTTTGAGTTTGCTAATTAACTGCTAGCTCGTAGTGTTTTTTGCTCGTACATGTATGTAGAACTTTTAGCTCGTACATACATGTAGAACTTTTTAGCTCGTACATACAGGTAGAAATTTTAGCTCTCTTGGTCATGGTTTGATAATTTCTTCCTTATGGTCTTTTGCAGTACTCACCCCTGAACAGCAATCAAACATGGTTCGTATCATGAGCACTAATCAACGAAAGAAAAATGCCAAGAGTCATGGTGCAGCTAATGCTCAGGCTAGTAGAGAGAAGGAAGCGGAGGAGAGAAACAAATTGTTGTCCAAGGAAGGGTCGGGGATGGTCCCCCTGGAGGAACTTGAGGTCGACGATCATGCGACTAATGGATCTCCCAGAGACCAGGCTGCTGGAACTGAAGCGGCCGAGCTAAACCTTGACCCAATGCATGAGGATCCTCCAGCTGGGGGTAAAGCTCCTGTGGTCGACATTGACGATGAGGAAGAGGAGGAGGACGATCGCCCCCTTAGTACGAAGAAACGCTCCAAGCTCAATCCCTCAACTAAAAAAGGGGAGGCTACTGGCAACAGCAAACAGATCCCCACCATCCCACTTTCCTATCCCGAGCTTGTGCAGGCTCGCATGGATAATTTGAGCGATGTTCCCTTGTTGACTGGAGTGGATAGCTTGTGCAGGGAGTATCTCGAGCTAGAATTTGGGAAAGCCGTGGTGAGGCGGGCTGATGATCAAGACCTCGTGAGCAAATTCACGAGCAAAGGATTGACTGCAGAGATGTTCCAAGCCAGGTCGGGGCTTATCCATTCTGAGGTAATACATTGTGTTTCTTATATAACTGTCATGCTCTGTTTTTGCTCATATACTTCCATTAACTCCTTTTTATTCGTTCTCATCCTTTGAATTTTTTACTGTAGTTTCTTTCCATGATCGAGCAGCTACCAGTCATTGGAAAGCAGCTGAGGAGCAGGAGAAGCTTGCCAAATCTCTACTTGATCACAAGTCCAACGAGCTTGGGAAGTTGGAGGATAAGTATGCCAAGTTGAAGAAAGAGCACTCCGACCTGTATGCTACTTATGAAGTACAGAAACTGGTTAAGGATGACGCCATGAAAACCAAGGAAGAAGCCCTGAGCAAACTGGGGGAGGCCGAGAAGGATCTTGTGGCAACTAAAGATGAGCTTGAGACGACCAAGAAGGTGATCCTTAGCCGAGATGAATTTCTGACAAAGCTGTAAGAAGATCACGTTTCAGCTCATGATAAATGGAAGGAGGAGGTTGACGCTCTAGCTAAAGCTGTAGTGGAGGCTTATAAGGACAGTGATGAGTGCTTTGAAAACACTCAGAGTCAAGCCTTCACCTTTTATGACGTTGGTTGACGCCATATGGCTCGGCGTATTTTGGTGGATCCCTCGGTCGATATTACGGTTCAACAGTTAGCAAGATGGGCTTCTGAGGATTAGTATGATATGGATGCCCAAAAGGGTCACCCTCTTGTACCCTATAATGACAATGATCTATCTGCCCTTGCTACTGAAGATGCTGAGATGGAGGTTGAGCCTTGGGTCGTCCCTCCTGTTGAACTAGTGAATTTGAATACTATCCTTCATGAGCTTATGAATCCTGACGAGCTGGCTTTCGAAGGAGACACCCCCGGCTTAGATACACCGAATCTAGAAAACTTAACGATTTCCAACAACAAGAGAAGGATTTAGCTACTACCAGCGATCCAACTGGCACCGATCCAACTTCTTGATTTAATTTAGGTGGTTATGTAATGAGACAAGTCCCAAAACACTTTTTATTTTTGCTTTGTGTTTGTATTGATGCCTTGGCCCAATTTTTTGGGAGGCATTCTAACTTGTAACATTTTGCTAACTTAAGTCCTGGCCCATTTTAGGGGGACTTTAGTTTATTTAATCGTAGTTGACTTTTTACTTGATCCAATCTTGCTTTGATTTGGCTTAGTTGTTTGAATGTCAAACTAGATTTGATAGGACAAATGAGTCGCTACAATCTTTTGATCAGACTAGTTATTTAACAACAAAGTCGACCTTGTACTTGCATGATTTTTGAAAACGAGATTGACTAAGAGTCGAACCTGTTAAGGGAACGAAGCTGACTAAGAGTCGATCTTGTTAGAACGAGGTCGACTTAGATGTCGGACCTATTTTAAGAACGAAGCTGACTAAGAATCGAGCTTGTTAGATCGAGGTCGACTTAGATGTCGGACCTGTTTTAGGAACGAAGCTGACTAAGAGTCGAGCTTGTTAGAATGAGGTCGACTTAGATGTCGGACCTGTTTTAGGAACGAAGCTGACTAAGAGTCGAGCTTGTTAGAACGAGATCGACTTAGATGTCGGACCTGTTTTAGGAACGAAGCTGACCAAGGGTCGAGCTTGTTTAAAGGAACGAGGCTGACTAAGAGTCGATGCACAAACGTAACACAATTTTTTGGTTGAATAAAACTTCAACTTTATTGAAGTAGTAGCATGAATACATAGAAAACGGAGAGCTAGAACTAGAACTAAACTCAAACTTGAAATACAGAAACTAACTTTGAAACTGAACTAGAAAAACTGAACTAGAAAGCTGAACTAGAAGTAGTATCTGATAAGGTGGGTAGCATGCCACGGGTGCTTCAATTCGTCACCATCCAGATGGGCGATCATGTACGTTCCCTCCTTGATAATTTGAGTAACAATGTAGGGACCTGCCCAGTTAGGAGATAACTTGTTCATCTGAGTTCTCCTTCCAGCTGACTCGATCCTCCTCAAAACATGGTCGCCTACTTGGAACGACCTTATCTTAACTTTATTATCATGGTAACTCTTAGTTTTCTGCTTGTAATTTACCATCCTTAGATGAGCTGTATCTCGCTTCTCGTCAATCAAATCCAAGTCGATCAATCTATTGACCTCGTTCTGCTCTTGGTCGAAGAAAATTACTCTAGATGTGGGAAATCATAGCTCGCCCGATGCCATGGCTTCTGATCCATATGGGGTTTCCCCCGTGGGCCCCCGAATGGTTGTGCGGACTGCCCAGAGAGCAAGGGGGAGTTCGTCCAACCAGTTGCTTTTACGACCAACCAAACATGTTTTTAATGCTGAGAGGACCAACTTGTTAGCTGCTTCAGCTTGTCTAATGCCTTGGGGGTAGGCGACTGACAACTTCCAATGCTTGACTCCTACTCTTTTCATTTCGTCTTCAAAAGCTTGGGAGAATTGTAACCCGTTGTCCGATACTATTGCACGAGGAATCCCAAAGCAGCACCAAATGAAGTCATGAATGAAATTGATGGCGTTCGCCTCAGTAATCATGGCTAGTGGCTTTGCCTCGACCCATTTTGTAAAATAATCAATAGCTAGGATCACGTACTTGCAATTTCCACGGGCGGGCGGGAAGGGTCCAACCAAATCGACACCCCACATATCAAAAGGCCAAGTAGCGATCACTGGAATTTGCTCGGTTGTGGGGAGGTGAGGTAGATTGGAAAATCTTTAGCACTGGTCGCACCCTTGAACAAAATTGTGAGCGTCCGCTCTCATGTGCGGCCAGTAATAGCCCATTGTAACCAACTTGTCGGCCAAAGTTCTAGCCCCCGGGTGTCCACCACAAACTCCACTATGCACATCGTACATCAGCTGGGTTACCTCTTGGGGGTGGACACATCTCAATAATGGTTTACTGAAGGACCTTCTGAACAACGCATTTCCTTGAATGACATACCTCGGAGCCTTTTTCTTGATGGCTCGAGCTGCTTTCTCGTCTTCAGGTAGCTCGCCAGTTTCTAGGTATGCTCACATTTCCTCGATCCAGCACTTGGTGTAGACCCAATCTCTACCATTACTCTCCAGGCATTGAATCTGAACCCTCTCATACGCTGGATGTTCAAGAAAAGAGATAGGTTCCCCATGCTGCTCGTCCGATGTAGCCAATTTTGAGAGTAGGTCGGCCAATTCATTGTCATTTCAACCAACCCTTTGTATCTCCCAAAATTCTAAGTCTTTGATCAGCTCCTTTACCAGATCGCAATATTTGACCAAAGTGGGATTCTGCACCTCATACTCTCCTCTGACTTGGTTGACTATCAGTTGAGAGTCATAGTAAGCTACAATCTTGGTCGCCCCAAAACACTTTGCGTACTCAATAGCAGCGACCAAAGCTTTATATTCGGCCTGGTTGTTGGAAGCTTCAAATTTGAATCTCAGTGCCTACTCATAAACGGTCCTTGACTCTGGCTCGACCAATACAATTCCAGCCCCACTAACGTTCTTTGTTGCCGACCCATCAGAGTATACTTTCTAGCAATCGTTAGGCAAACTTGTGTCGGGCTGAGTCTCTGGCTCCTTTCCTTTTCCTTTCTCCTTCTGAGCTCGTACTTCGCTATCTCCCTTGGTGAATGTAAGATTGACCAAGAAGTCTGCCAAAGCTTGAGCTTTTAGTGCCTTTTGAGGCCGAAACTCAATGTCGAATTCTGTGAGAGCAATTGACCAGTTGAGTAAGCAGCCTGAACTTTCTGGCTTGTGCAGGATTTTCCTCAGGGGTGCATTAGTAAGCATAACAATTGGGTGAGCCAAAAAATAAGATCGTAACTTCCTGGAAGCTACGTCCAAAGCATATGCTACCTTCTCTGCATTATAGTACCTGCCCTTCACATCGGACAAGGCCTTGCTTACATAATATACGGGCTTCTGAAGCCCTCCTTCTTCTCGAGCTAAAACAGCGGCCACAGCTTGGTCGCCAACAGACAGATAGACAAACAACGTTTCCCCTATAACTGGGCTGCTCAATAGTGGCGGAGAAGCAAGATACTCCTTAAGTTGCTGGAACGACGAATGACATTCGGCCGTCCACTCAAAATTTTCCGTCCCCCTCAATGATTTAAAGAAGGGGAGAGATCTTTCCGCCGACTTAGCTATAAAGCGACCTAGGGCTGCAACCCTACCGTTGAGTCGCTGCATCTCCTTGATATTTGTAGGCTCCTTCATATCGACCAGAGCCTTGATCTTTTCTGGATTGGCTTCAATACCTTGCTGAGAAACCATAAAGCCAAGAAACTTGCCAGCTGCCACGCCGAACACACACTTACTCGGATTAAGCTTCATGTTGTTTGCTCGTAAATTGGCGAATGTTTCCTTTAGGTCGACCACGTGATGTCCGGCCTTTGTTTTGATGACCATATCGTCGACGTAAGCCTCCATGTTTCGGCCAATTTGTGAGGCAAAGACCTTGTTTACCATCCTTTGGTAGGTCGCTCCTACATTCTTCAATCCGAACGGCATCATAGTGTAACAATAGATACCCCCAGCAGCTTAGAAAGCAGTCTTCACTACATCGTCCTCGTGCATCTTGATCTGATGATAGCCCGAGTAAGCGTCGAGGAAGCTTAATGTGGTGTGCCCAGCTATTGATTCTATGAGCTTGTTGATCCAAGGCAGAGGATAGCTATCCTTGGGGCAGGCTAGATTTAGGTTGGTGAAGTCGACACACATCCTCCACTTGCCATTAGATTTCTTCACCATTACCAAATTAGCTAGCCAGGTGGTGTGAGTAGCCTCCTTGATGATACATGCACTTAAAATTTTTTGTACCTCAAGTTTGATCCCCTCCTCCTTGTCACGAGCAAAACTTCGCAGCTTCTGTGCCTTGTGTTTCATGGTCGGATTGACTTCTAGTCTGTGAACAGCGACCTCCTCCTTTATTCCCTTTATATCTTCTACTCGCCAAGCGAAAACATCACTGCTCTCCTTTAGTAGCTCAACAATTTCAACTCTTTCTTCAGCTGACAACTGCTTACCAATCTGAATTTTTTTTTGGGATAAGAAGGATTTGTTATCACTGCTTCTAGCTCGTCTACAGCTTTAAGCTCCGGACCATCTCTAAACTGCAGGGTCTCGATAATGATCTCGCGAACCCTCTGTCTTTCTTCAGCCCCCAAGTGTGGAGCTTCTTCAACAATCATATCATCCAGTTCAGCTGCGATCTCACTGGTGGTGGCCCCTGAGTTATTGTCTATTTGTAGGCATAGCTCGCCTATGAAGACTTGGTCGACCATAACTGCATCTGAATCGACCATGGTGTATTGAGAAGGACGTGTCGGCTCAGTCATGACGTCGTCATATGAGTGATAGGTTGCTTCTTCCACGCATGTGATCGTAGATAGTTGCGAAGTCGTGGTGACAGACTTTGATAACTTCAAGTATCCCTCAGGAGTTTCAACCTCTAGCTCCCTCTTTTTTCTCATTCGAAGGACATGATCAAGGTAAGCTCGAGTTGTACTTTGCACGTATCCTACTCCAGCTAGCGTAGGAAACTTAACTCGTTGATGGGGAATGGAGGCCACCATTCCAAGTGCAACCTAGCCAGGAATACCGAAAATAGCAGCATAATCACTATTTACATCAATAACAATAAAGGTTACCTTAGCAGTGACCCTGAATGGATGTTGGCCTATATCAACATCTAGCTCGATCTGCCCCTTTGCGTCCACCCTATGGTTTGTGAAGCCTTCAAGTCGACCATCATATTGTGACAGTTGCTCCTTTGAGAGTCCCATTTCTTTGAACGTTTTGTAAAAAAGATTTGCATGCCCCCGTGTCTATCAAGAGTCTGCTTGTCATACACCCGTCAATTAGCCCTGGGATAACGAGAACTTGCTCTCTGTCCGCTACATTAGTTGCTAGCTCGTCTGGATAGAAGCTGATAACCTCGTCCCTGATGTAGCTTCTAGGTGGCACGTGAGGGGCTTTGTTGAGCTGGAATATCTTGTGCTTCAAAGCAGTGTTACTAGCTTGCTCAGTAATCACTCCCAAATTCAATCTAGTTTATCGTTCTTGTGTTTTTAAGCGGCTTTCTAATTGCATGAACATATAATTGGGAAGTAGTTAGATTCTTACTAGTTTATTTACTTGTGAATGAATCTCAACACATATTTGATTATATGAGCACAAGTAGAGATATAAGTGAATTCAAATCATAGTCTTTTTTCCTTATCTGAATTTATCTCAACTGTGTGATTTATTTTATTGTTTAATTAAGTTAGTTAAACAATCTCAGAACCCCCTTTCTTATTTATTGTTTATTTTACTATTTTAATCTCTACAACAAGTATCTGTGAATGTGACCCCAGCTTTTGCATATTTTACATCAATAATCATGTTCAACGATTTATAATTTGTTCATCAATAGACAAAAATGAATTTAAGTCTTTAAATTTTGAGTAAGTTTTAGGGAAACCTGTTTCTCCATAAGATATAAAAAGTCCACTTTTCATCCTTAAAAATATCGAGTTTAGACCTTAAAACATTGAGTTTAGGCCTTAAAATACTTAGAAAATAAAATAGTGAGTTTAGGCGTTAAAACAGTGAGTTTAAGCTAGAAAATAAAATAGCGAGTTTAGGCCTTAAAACAGTGAGTTTAGACTTTAAAACACCAAGTCGATATATTTCAAAATAGAACTTTTTATAGCTTATGAAAAAACAAGTTTCCCCCAAAATTTTCTGTTAAACTTTATGGCTCCTTTATCGGGATCCACACCAAACTACCAACGATGTCAGGCTACCAAGTATATCTAGGTTAGGATAGATCAGTAGTTTGGTTGCTTTATTAGGGAAACCCTATGGATCAAGCATTTAATTTAATTGATATTTGTAAGCCTAATATTGAATATCGTACAATGATGAGGATCAGGAACTGCTCTAGCGAGCTCTCCCTTCAGAGTGTTTTAAGGTCGTTTACGTCCTCTTCTCTTTTGCTTTAAATGGTCGAGATTAATTTGCTCAAATGCTTCTCTAAGCATAACTTGGACGCTGAACAATAGCCTTTAGAAAATCCACATGAAAAATATTTCTCATTGAAAACACGAAAAGGTAACGCATTTAGTTCAGTAATAAATATCCAACCAAACATATCATTTATTGAAGAAAGAATAAAAACAGATACATAATTAAGCAAAATGATGATTTTCTTAGAAATCCACAAAATTGCAATAAAATAGAAACAAAAACAAAAGCAACAACACAAATTTTTTGTAATTTCAGCCTATTGAAATTACAAACAATTGTGTTATTGTAGAACGAACCATTGAAGAAGACGAGAAAAAGATTGATGAGGATCTGCCGGAATGGAATTCTCTTCAGATCAGAAGATGGGGACAGAGAAAAGTTTTCAAAGCAGTTTTTAACGGTTATATATCAATCATTATGTCATCATAATATCAACACCAATAAATCAATACACTTGATTACATATGGTATTGGAGATCTAATACAATAAATAAGCTAGTCAATGCATGCATCATCAAAATCCATCTCAAAAATAAGAGGGGTCTCATTAACCATCAATAGTGATTAATTCATAAACTCTTCAAACAAATACCACAAAGGACATGAGGGAGGGGATGAGAGCGGTGAAGCTGTATATCCAATCCATCCTTTTAAGAGAAGATTACAGAGTGTATCTTGGTGACTGACCAATAAAACCAAACCAGAAATTTTCATACTCTTAATGTAATGCAATTAACAAACGAGATACAATCAACAATTAATACGGGATGTTCTTTGGTAGGTTGCGGATGACATTACTTTTCATCCCCATCTTAGAGCGCATAATATCTACGCCTGATCTATTCATTGCTTTCAGCACCTTCATCCTCACCCGGTCATCTTTTGTCTGCACAGTTGCCAAACCCATGCTCCTATACCTTGAAAAAAAAAAACACACACACACACAGATTCCCATCAAGTCCAAATAATGACTGGAGTTTGTTGGACAGTCACATGTGATGTGAAGCTGTTATGAATCCTGATTTGCAATTGTTTTATTCTCAAAACAACTATCAAGGCATTGGAGTCGTTAACCAATGTCTAAATCCATCTTTCCGGCCCAAAAAAAAAAAAGTCGCAAATCAGGATTCTTAAGCTACAGGCAGTGGCGAACCTGGAAGGAGGTCAAAATTATGATATAGAGGTTTTTTGTCCTAAACCAAAGAGGTTTAAAATGCCAAAAATACTGTTTTGGAGGTAAGAAAGTCGTTTTCCAATACTCGAAGGGGGTAAAAATGATAGTGCTCCAAAATAAAGGGGTCAAAAAGCTAAAATTACTGATTTTAGTGGTATGTCATTTTCCTCAGTAAGAAGGGGTAAAATGACTGCGCTCCAAAACCAAGGGGGTCAAATGACCCCCATGACCACAATGTGGCTTGGTCACTAGCCGCAGGGGTATTTGTTAGTAAGACCCAGAATTTTATTACTCCCTCCGTCCCTGAATGTGTCCAAATTTAATTTGAAGGGACATTCTGAAAATATGTATTTTTCATATGAAATAATGAAAAAGATGTGAACATATTTTTATTATCAACTTTCTAAACATTTAATTTTGCAAGTATAAAATGAATTAGTGAAAAAAATGGTAAAATATATTTTGAGGCAAAGTTTATTTTCAAAAAAGATATTCATTTAGGGACAAAGGGAATATATGTTATTTAGAATATTGCAAATCAATGGAGGGCACTTAATGAGTTGCTACTCGCCACTCTGAACAAGAAAAAGGAATGTTCAAATGCTTTCAGCTATCATTATTATTATATAGGAAAAATAGTGGAAATAAATGCAAACCTTGAGGCTAATGCAGCAGTAATGGCAACAGAATTTTCAGGTGATGGACGAGGTTTCTGACGATAATAGCGCAAATACTCCCTGGACCCTAGTGCTTTGGTTGATTTTCCATCTGAAGTTGTTCTAATTATGACAAGCTCAGACCCACCACTTGCAAGTTCAACAGTATTACTCATGTCATCTGCAGCAAATAGCTGCTTCCCTTCCGCATCAACATAACTAATAAAAGAAAGAAGAAAACAACAAACTTTAGCTTTCACCTTAGGAGTAACTCGTTAAATACTACAAGCAGTTACATGCTAAAATAGGGACACTGAAAAATAGAAGAAACCGGAAACTTGATCTACTGGGTGAGGAAAAAAAGAGACATAAAAACAAAAACCTGCTGCTATAATCATAGAACTCTTCCAATTCTGCTTCTTCTTCATCACTACCATCACCATAGTGCACTTTGCAGTGACTTTTTGCAATCATATGCTTCCTAACTGCTTCTAAACTGTTGAAAGGAAGGCACCTATCATTGCAGTACAAACACAAGAAATCTCTTTTCACCTGGAAAATAATAGCAGTAGAGATCAAGTTATCTTTCATGAGAAAAACAATAAAATAAAATAAAATGAGCATCATTAATTGAGCAATAAATAAGATATAACCAGGGATGGCAATTTGTCCGAACCCGACCCGTTTCCAGAACACTTCGGCCCGAGCGGGGCGGGTTTGGTAAGAACAATTCAAAACCCGCCGGGTCCGGGTTTGGTAACATGGCTCAACCCGGCCCGACCTTCCTACTAGACAAGCAAATATAAACCCACATACCGTCTCTTCTAGTTTTAGATCTAGGGTTACGCTCGGCGCTGCTTCTTCGATTCTCCCGTAATTTTCCGACTTCCTCCCGCTCCTACTGTCCGACGGACTGTCTGTGTTTCTTCTCCGGCTGCTTTGTTCTTCTGTAACAGTCCACTTACATCTTTCATCCGAGTATATGTGTGAGAGAGATGACAATGTTTGTTCTAAGGTGGAGCCTCTACCCTGTTTCTCCTTTTCCTCAACGGCTCAACCCTTTCTGGAATTCATTCTTTACTTTAATCTTCTTCTTAATGTATGAATCTTGTTTCATCTCTCTCTCTCTCTCTCCTTTTCCTCTACCCTGTTTCATCTCTCTCTCTCTCTATTCTTCAATTAATTTATTTTACTTATCTTTCAGCTAGCCTGGAATTCTCTTCCTCAACTATCTTATCTTATGCCCATTAATTGTGTGCATAAATTCACTCTCGTACAACTTCAATTAGATTCTGTCTAATTTCTTCCTCTTAACAAAAACTGAAAGTAAAAGTTAGATGAGAAACACACATTCCGGGTAGGAACGGGCCGGACACGGGTTTGCTGTCTTCCGGGCCTCGCCGGGTTCTGTAGAGATCAGTGATATGGCGGGAAAGGTTCGGTTTAGAGCAAACCCGGCCCGAACCCGCCCGTTGCCATCCCTAGATATAACAGTGAAAGTATCTCAACGTGGTGCAGTTGAAAACCTTAACTAGATCACAGCAATATAAGCAAGAAAAGAAAAACGCTAGGCTGACTATTCCCTAAACAAGAAACAAACAAAAGGAAAAAAGAAAAGAAGTCACTGGTTGTTCTCCCATAAAAAAAATCTCAAAATAGAACTCTAAAAAATGCATGCAAACCCTAATCCTAGCATTCTTATAAACCCTACATTAACCTAGTCTTAATTCCTAAAGTGCCCTAATAATTAGTACAAAATATATTGAGATGAAAACTTAAACAAAAAGCTCTAAAACACACATGTCTGACTAAATTACCTCAACAATGGCAATCAGAATACAATATAAATGGTGAGGCCCCTATAGTAAGCAAATGAAGTTTTCTGTACTGTATCACTGTGTATTGCGTGTAAAAGACTTGATTATTGAAACCGACCCAAATTAATATGGACATCGGCAAAGTTAGTGTTAGTTGTCTTGGGTTTTCCAAGCAAACGAATGGAAACTTTATACCCACTTGGCAAGTATCAATCAAACCCATAATTTAGTTACAGCATTATCCACATGCAAAAAGGATGAAATACTACAATACATCACCATTAAGTACAGTTTCATGTCTACATCAAATGAACTGTTTGAAAGCAAATAATGAAAGCAAAGAGTGAAATCAAATGATACTCCTTCGGTTCCACAATGTTTTATTTTGTCCCAAACTGAGTGAATCATTTTTTCAAAGTTGTGTTCGATAGATATCAAAAAGGAGTGTCAGTCCAAAAAAAAATAGTATCTTCCAGCCACAATTGAGTGTCAACCATTTTTTACTTCATAAAATATATTGTCAAATTTTAGCTCAGAACAGGCAATACATGCTTCGATAGATATCAAAGGGATTATGACTCGGGTAAATCATGCTACCGGAATATAATCAAACATATTTCTTACCTTATAAGAAAAGAAAAAAAATGTTTCTTACCTTAAGACCGAGATAAGTGAGAAGCCCTTTTGGATCTTTTAGATACTCAATGTCAGGTATGAAAAACCCATGATGCTTGTGCATATGGACCGTGCAACTTTCGACAGAATCATGATTTTGATCACACATAAAGCAACACGATGGATCCAGCTCTTCCTCAGAACCATCCTCATCATCATCTGTATCCATTTCAGAAGGAACCTCATTCATCTTCATATCAGTCAACGATTCTGCCATTTCACCAAGCAAGTTTTCTGATGGGTCAACCTCCTCCCACTCATCATCACTTTCTTCACTGTCTTCATCAAATTGCACTTTCTGCTGGAGAGGCTTATTGTTGGCACGGGGTGGTAGTGGCTTAATTATAGCATTACCCTCATCTTGATGACTTGTTCCATTGGAAACACGTAATATGTGGGTTCGAGACTTTAAATGCTGTGCATAAGCCTTCGAACTTCTATATCCTTTGCCACATAAAGCACAACTGTACAGCATAGGTGTTGCGCTCAACTTATTTTTCTCTTCAGCAAGAGCAGATTCCCTGGCCAAAAAGAGCGCTTCTGTAACCCCTGGAACCCCTGCAACCTGATTTATAATAGTCACATTTGAATCAAGACATGCTATATAGAGACTAGCTGAAAAATGAATCAGTATGTACCCATGAACAGGTTTGATGCAACAAGATACGTTACTAAGTCCACACCTCATTATGTACTTTGCTCTGATAAATCACGAAAATAATCTGATCCTAAAATATAGACACAAAATTCATCAAATGCAGCAATGCTTGAGATCATGCATCATTAAAGTAGGCTCAGGTACCCACTGGGCTGCAAAGAGAGACCACCAGACTTGCTTTAAATTATGGTCCCTCAATGTCCAGAGGAGGGGGTATGCAAAACCAGAATGTTTGATAGCAACCTAAGAGCATTAGAAACAACAACTCTAATTGAGCCTCAGGTATAGTACAAAACAAGCCTTAGTATTATTAGGAAAGTAATTTTAGCCTATAAATAGATGTGTAATGCTTCAACACTACTGAGCGTTGAAAATCAAACTAAATTGAGGTTTTAAGTCAAATTGTGAGTTTTTTTCTATCTTGATAGCTTTACTCTTCTAGTTCTTTATTTTCTATTATTTCAAATGCTCCAGCCTTCTATTCTATTACCCTTAACATTTGTAATCATGGATGGTGCTTTCCAAAGATTTTAATGGGCTCTTTGCCTTTAAAAACTATTTTCTTTACTGTACACAGAAAGCCTTCTCCCCTTTCTTGTTCTTATATTCCAACTTCTTAAAAACTCCTATTGTTCGTCAGCAAGTAATTTCACTTACCTTCCTTTTAGAAATCCTCACTAACGTTGACATAGCCCAACCCTTTTGCCCATCAAAATTGAGTGTCGCATTAGAGGCCAAGCCAAACAGCCACCTAAAGCTCAACAAATAGACAGCAAAATTTACTAAACGTACACCTCACCAGTGCCTATAAAAGCCCCTTACATCTCTTATTGCTACACTTCATACCCTTGATGCCATTTTATATTCCAGTTTAATAAAATATTTCAGCACAACTGCAAAATTAAACTACTCTTCTGGTGAGAAAAGAGTGCTAATATCTGAACATTATTTAAAGCAAATCCATACCAGATGTGTTAATAATTAGGAGCATTGACCACCACAAAAATATGTTCTGATGCATACTTTAGCAGAGTGATGCTAGGCAAAGAAAGTAGACAGTTAGACACAAGTACTTGTTCAGAGAAACAGTTGAGTGCTTAAGCACTTTTACCATGACACATTAAAGCTAGTCATGTATATTCAACAATGGAGCTAACAAAGGTCTTTTCATAATATTGGAACTAGGGAGGATGGCCAGGTGATGAGCCGCAATGAAATAGCGGATAAACTGTGTATGGAAGTGCACATATAAGTGAAAGATTTCAAGGTTCCACGTGAAACGCTCTGTTTGTGCCTCCATACTGAATAAAACAAGCGTATCAATGTGTGGTATACTCTTCTTCACACATAATCCGATTCAACCAAAATCCAAAAACAATTACAATAAGATTGTACAAAATAATCTTGCCACTCCCAACTTTAACACATCAGGTCAACTAAAATCACATAGAAGCAATTAAGATTACTCAGAATTAGCAAATATACTAAGCTGAAAATGAAATGATAAAAAGTTGCTGAAAAACAATTATCAAAGAAAAAAAACAACGGTACAGCGTTTAATTAATCACCAATTACAAAGAAAAAAAAACATAAATTAATCCTCTATCTGGTCAAAAAAGCAATCGAAAATGAAAAATTAGGTTAAAAAACATATAGAAACCTTGCGTTTGAGGTTGTAACGATGCCATTCAGACTTGTAATGGAGTTTTTGCTGAGAATCGTCTTCGAATTCTTGATTACAGGCGTTGCAGGTTAATCCCGGCATGATTGAAGGTTTATCTTGTTGAATTTGTGAAGTCGGAGAAAGGAGAGGGATGAAACGATAGATATAGAAAGAGAGAATAGGGCGGCGTTGGCTTCCTCTCTCTTGTTTGAAGTTTGCACGGTGCGTCGGCGAGTGGGTCAGAAAGAAAAACCCCACCCGCGTTCGTTACCAAGTGGCTTGCGCAAGCGCATACGCCTCTTGACCCGACTCTTTGGCCCGAACCGTGTTCCTAAAAAAAGGTGATTATTTTGAGTGCGTCTGCTGAGAAACGCGTTTTTTCATAATTATGGAGAAACGTGTTTTTAAATGTAAGTTTTACATTTGATAACCGTAAAAAACCCAAGGCCAAGATCAAAAGCTTCGGATATCCGTAAGCTTTGCATTTGATAGCTTTGATTGATATCCGTAAGCTTGTATTTGATGTATGAAGGATGTGAAATGTATATCCGTAAAAAAAAACCCAAGGCCAAGACCAAAAGCTTCCGGATATCCGTAAGCTTTGCATTTGATAGGAAGCTTTGCAGGTTGATATCCGTGTTTGTATTTGATATAGCGAAGGATGTGAAATGTATATCCGTAAACCTAGGTGCATATCCGTAAAACTGTTAGGTGCATATCCGTAAATGTGTTAGGGCATATCCAGAAATTGCTATTGAAGGTTTACGGATATCAGAAACCTTCAATGTATATCCGAAACATTTTGAAGGTTTCGGATATTCATTCGAAGGTTCTCGGATATCACTTTCATAGGTTTCTGGCTATCTAGCTCATTGTCGCGCGACATGTCGGGACCCGTTTCTCCATAACTTATGGAGAAACGCGTTTCTCCCTAAATTTTGTGGATTATTTTTTCTTTTTGGTTCATTTCTTTGATTAGGAATGGTGAAAAACAAATCAATAGGACTTGAGTACATTACATGTAAGAAGTTGGGTCATAACCATCACCACTACTCTTTTGATCTAGGTAATTTATTCTAATTTATTATGATTGATTTTTATCCATGGAAATATATATATATATATATATATATATATATATATATATATATATATATATATATATATATATATATATATATATATATATATATATATATATATATATATATATATATATATACCAAAAAGTGAAAACACTTTTGAGATGATGTTTTAAATCACTCATCACAGCTGTATAATATTCAAAATTTATGTAGTGTGGTGGGTAGAACAATGACCACGTACCTTAAAATAAAAAGGTCAACATTACTATTAGAAAAAAGTCAAATTTACTATTTTACTGTAGCAATCTAAATTTCATAGATTTTCCGTTAGAATTTCTGTATTTTTATTTGATATCTTCTGTATTCTCATGCTTAGTATTTTTTAATCGATCATTTGCTTATTTTGTATGTATATATATATAAAAAAAAATCTCAAGAGATTGACTAATAACCCGAGGGAAAACGGTATTTAAATTAAAATAAGCAAATTAACTACTCCCTTTGGTTTTGATACCGTTTTGGAAACAAAAATTTGATTCAAAATACTTGTCGTTTTGGGGATTAAAGTATTTAAATTCTAATTTTACCCCTTTATTAAAATTTGTTCCATTGCAGTGATTATACGTTTTGTTTGAAATAATGCATGAGAGAAAAGAAATTAATAAGAGTATTTTTGTAACTACATTGCAAAGTGGTAGTATTATATATATATATATATATATATATATATATATATATATATATATATATATATATATATATATATATATATATATATATATATATATATATATATATATATATATATACACAAAGATGTTGACATCTTCAGACATTTCTGCATGTTGACATCCTAACCTACTGTAAATATTGCATAATATTTACTGTTTTTACTTAATTATTTATGTTTATATTTACAGTGAATAAAAGAAGATAATCTCGAAGGCATTATAATCAACACACAAGATATTTTCATCAACGCTAAGAACCTAGTCAAGAGATGTTGAAAGGATAAGAGATAGGCCTAGAATTTAGGACTAGTTTGTTATCCTATTTAGAACTAGTGAGTAACCCGTCGAAATTTGACGGGCATAGTTAGGCTTATTATTACTTGTTGGCATAATCTATAATCTATATATATATAAAAATATAATAGTATACTAATTTTAGAAAGATTTTTCCGGCCAAAATGGGATGGCTAAAAATAGAAGGCTCTCTTAATCAATTAGTAATTATACATTTATTATCTATGAAAAAGATGCTTCAATTCCAGTAATTATGGTTTAATGTCCATTGATATGTACCTTGAAATGTGAATAGTCTACAATCTTGAAAGATAAAACGGTGAGTTTTAATTCAAAGTCTCTCCTCCATATGCCTAACCATTGTTGACTAATCACAATAAAAGCAAATGACCACATATCAAATTATTTTTGGAAAACAATATTACATGTAAATCAACTTGGTTTAAGAACGGGTAATGATGAAAGGAGAAGAGAGATGATCATATTTTGGAGAGATTAAGGGCGAATTATAAGGCTTTAAAAGTTGACATTATTTTGAGTAGGAGTGTTTATTTATAATAATAATGAAAATGCAATAATCTTTAGAGAGTATTTTTGAAAGAAAAATTGAGAGAAACTGAAAGGGAGTGGATGCACGTTTCTAGGCATATTGTTGGAAGTTTTTAAGCTTGATGGTAATTTCATTTTTTTATTTTTTTTTGAGAAGATATAATTACGCAATATCAATTATAGGGAAAATAATAATTACACTTTTTAGCACTAGTCAAGCAAATTAAATTGGTAGTAAATTTTTGGGAAAACCTAGGAAGGTGATTAGTCAAATTCATTCATTACGAATTTTTTCATTCCGTTTTTCTCCATTTAGACCTTTCATTTACCATAACTGTTTTCTAAACTTACTCCACATAATATCACCTCCTTTTTAAATTATTCATATCATTTATTTTTTTCTTTTTTGAAAGTTATTCTTATCATTTGAGCTACTCATTTAAAAACTATTTAAAAACTATTTTCTAGAATAGTTACAACACACACTTTACTGATATTACTATTATTATTTCCTAATATTATAATTTTCTCACAAATTGAATGTTTCCATTCTCCAAATTCTTGAAACAATTTACAGTTACACTGTATTCTTCGCCTTCATCGTTTTAGCAAATTTATTGAAGATGGCATTAAAAGGATGAAGACATTTCACGAAAAAAGAATACTCCCCTTTGATCTAAAATAATTCTTAAATTTTGGAAAAATTATGCATTTTCGTTTATTCTGAAAATGTGTCGGAAGACAAAGAGATCTTGAATGAAATAATTGATGATATGTTAGGTCTCATCTAAAATTAATGGATAGACATTATGATTGACAATTCAATATATATTACATAACGAGTGATTATTTGGTTGCAATTCTTCCATATTTTATCTCTTAATATTCCTTAAATTTAGGTTACAAATTTACCCTTAATTAAAATTCAACTTTTCGTATCCCAATATTAAAATTTTTAATTTGCTTTTCACTACAATTGCATGATCCGAAAATTTTAATTAAAAAAACAAATTCCATTTAATTAAAAATTTCTAATTTCAAAATTCTAATGTGAAATTCAACTTTCCAAATCCCAATTATTTAACTTTTAATTTGTTTTCAACTACAAATGCATGATCCACTTTTTTTAATAAAAAGAAAAAAAAATCATTTAATTGTACATGGCTGCTAGTATAATCTAAGAGACTTTTGGTATATTGATTTTTCCCTTTTCCATTCTTGACCCATCTTTCTTCTTTATTCGGCGTAATATCATTAAATTTAATAAGAAACGTTATGCATTGTAATTTTTAATTGAGACAAAATAAATTTCAAAGTTTCCTATAAATATTAAATCCAAAAAACTCAATTGTAATTAACAAATTAAGAACAACCATGTTCCACCATTAGGCCAAGAACAACCGCAAAGGGTCCATCATCGACAAAGACGAGGTTGGGTGAGAAGAAACAACCATCCGGTGGAACGACAACACAGTGATGGTGTAGAAGCAAGGCGAGGCAAGGCGTGACGGAGGTGGAGAGACGTTTAAGTTTATGAACGAGAAAGAAGGGAGAGAGATTTTTCAATATACAAACGACTTTTGAAATCGAAAGAGAGAGATGTGTAAAGAGAAAACAGTTTTTTTTTTAATTAGCAGTAAACCGTTTTTTAAGTTTAATAAATGGGTTAGTAAGAGGATGAAAAATATATATTTTATTGAAAACCTCAAATGAGTATGACAAAGTGGGTCTCATTAATTAAAAAAAAAATCTTATTAATTTAGAAATTGTGAAACACCTATTTTTTTTATTTTATTTTTTTAATTTCAAATGAGATGGAGGGAGTGTATAGTTAATTGCATATAAGATATATTATGAATTTCTATCATTCTTATTAATAATATTTCCTTTTTATTTTAGCACTTAAGAATCTATAATATATTGAAAAAAAAATTCTATAGTATAAGATATACTTTATGATTTTATTTATTTAAGTGATACCATTAATATTTAATTATATACATTATTATTATTTTATATATTTTTCGTTCATCGCACGGGTGCAATACTAGTTTCATTTAAATAAACGAAAACAATATGTTAGGTTTATATTCAACAATAAAAAAAAATTGACACGATAATTTTGGGACGGAGGGAGTATCTTGTACACATAAAAAATTATTTTGCTACATTCAGAATAACTCCATTTAGCCTATATGTGTTGGGATGGCCAAACATATTTTGGCCACATATATCTATTTCTATTATAAAAAAATGTGTGTACACTTGCTCACCGATTTTTTAAGAAATGGAGAAGATATAAAAATTTATGAATGCACAATCAAGATACATCAAGGAAGCACGACTCAGGACCTTATGAAGCATTTCAGATAATACTCAAGTTGTGATTATTATAAATCTGAATTATGTATACCCATAGTTAATAAATGTGTCAAAATCATACCAACATTTCAAGTTTCAACCACTTGACAACCATTTACCAAAACAAAATATTAGCTGATCTCTAGAATATAGTTATCAAAGCTTTAGTCATCAAGCAAAATGTTACAATTTCTCTCGTGGGTCATTTTCTGATTAGGAAATATTATGAAAATAAATAAGTCATGACATTCATATGCAACACTGGAATGAAAACAAATAAACTTGATAGTTTTAATCATATTATTAATCATAAATTCCAAAGTAACAAATGAAATAACAAAATACCAAAGAAATTTTTTGTTAACCATCCCCCTCACTCTACCCACGATAATGTCACCTTGGAAAATGAATTATAAATAAAAATTTTAAAAACAAAAAATGTGCATTTGAATAAAATATTAATCGATCCAGTTTTGAAGAGTTACATTTCCTTATTTACTAATTGCTTTCCCATTTTCTGAAAATTCAAAATTTGATTTCAAAATTCAAATATTGATTGAGCTTAAATCGGGATAATTTACGATATAAATATTTACCTTATAAACATTAAGCTTTTATTAAATGAAAAATCAATTTATTAAATGAAAAATCTTTGAAACTAAGACCAATGTGAGAATTACATAATGACATGTCATAATAGTGACATGGCTTAATATGAGGGCTCTAAATATTTGTCTTTTAATATATTATATGGATAGATGGATTATTATAATACTACTTCTTTCATCTCAAAAAGAATTATAAATAAATTATTTTTAAAAAATAATATTTATTTTTGAACCGTTACTATTTGATTATATTTTTAAATTCCTATTTATAAGACTCTTGCATGTATATAGATCATTACATTAATATTTCTTTCGTCCCAAAATAAAAATAATTGATCAATTTTTATTTTGCTTAAAATAAAAAAAGTATTCATTTATTAGACTATATTATTGTAACTATTTCTAATTTATATGCCAAATATTTCAATTTATAAAATAAATTTGTATGTATATGGATCATAATTATAGTACTACTTCTTCTATCTCAAAATGAATTATAAATAAAAAATTTTAAAAAAAATGTGCATTTGAATAAAATATTAATCGATCCAATTTTGAAGAGTTACATTTCCTTATTTACTAATTGCTTTCCCGTTTTCTGAAAATTCAAAATTTGATTTCAAAATTCAAATGTTGATTGGGCTTAAATCGGGATAATTTGCTGTATAAATATTTACCTTATAAACATTGAGTTGGTCTTATAAAAAACTAGTTTTTTTTAAGATAAGGAAAACGTGTTTTCAAAACAAACGGTGGTAGTTTTGTAATTACACAAATTCGTGCCATCCCAAGCTCCGATCATCTTCTCTGGCCATCCCAAGCTCCGATCGTTCTCCGGCGTTCACTCAGTTTGAGTATTTTGTAACCTACAATTCGTGCCCTAGTTCCGCCATTAATGTCCATTGTCAACTCTGCTTCGTTACATAATTGATTGGTACTTTATTGATTGGTACATAATTAATTGGAGATAACTGTGTGATTTGATTCCATAGCTCTTCGTTTTTTCGTTGGATAAACAGAATGTCCTTCAATGGTGTGGAAAAAGGGTTTAATTTGCTGAAGTTTGGGTCAATTCAACGAAGCAGTGCATGTGTAACAAAGTGCCAGTGCCAGTGTAAAAAAGTGTCAGTGTTAGTGTAATAAAGTGCCAGTGTTAGTGTATCAAAGTGCTGGTGTTAGTGTAAAACAAGTGCCAGTGTTAGTGTAACAAAGTGCCAGTGTTAGTGTAACCAAGTGCCAGTGTTAGTTTATAAAGTCACTTAATATACATGCACTAGCACTTTTTTACACTGGCATTCAAAAATATATGGACTGGCATTTGAAAACACATTTACTGGCACTCAAAAATGCATATACTGGCACTCAAAAACACTGATAATTATTTTTGCTGATATTCAAAAAAAAAACATGAACCGACATTCAAAAAATATGGATTGGCATTCAAAATTACAAGAACTGGCATTCAAAAAATACATTGACACTCAGTTACACACTTACTGACACTCTATTATACACTAATTGGCACTCCAAAATACATGGATCGGCACTCCAAAAAGACATACACCGGCATCTAATTATCCACCCACCAATGCATCAAATTCTCAAACGGTACTCAAATACTTATAAACCGGTATTCAACAACATATAATCTCGATACATTTTATATGGAAAACCGGCACATCAAATTCCCACACCAACCAACAAAGAAATTCCCAAAGAATGTTAATTGTGAATATCAATCTGAGCTTCGATTGAAAACGGAAAATACAATTCGTCGAAGGTCAAGAACAGGGGAGAGGGTGCGTTGTATTGGGGAGAGCAGAGATGGCGTTCGGTGATGAAGGGGATTGAGAGAGAAAGAGCTTTGCTGAGGAGGGACGCCGGTGAAGGAACGGTTAGCTCCGGCGATTGCGATTGAAGGAGAGTTGGAGGTCGCCGGTTGGTTTCTGGGAACGGAGAGGGGATTGGTGTTGCCGGAGAAGGAGAAGACGGTGAGGGCGATTACAATTGGGGAAATTGGAGAGGTCGCCGGTAATGGATTTGGTGAGGGAGATCGGTGAGGACGAAGAAGACGCAGACTTCCCCTTTGCGTATAGAGAGAGAGAGGAGAGAGAGAGGTTATTATCTGTGTGTAACTGTGTGTTGTTATTGAGGAAGACGGTAAAACACGTTTTTTGTTAAGTTAACAAAAAACGCATTTTTTACAAGTTTTTGGCATAAACATTAACCTTTTATTAAATGAAAAATCAATTTATTAAATGAAAAATCTTTGAAACTAAGACTAATGAGAGAATTACATAATTCCATGTCATAATAGTGACATGGCTTAATGTGAGGCCTTTAAATGTTTATCTTTTAATATATTATATAGATGGATTATTATAGTACTACTTCTTTCATCTCAAAAAGAATTATAAATAAATTATTTAAAAAAAATAATATTTATTTTTGGACTGCTACTATTTGATTATATTTTTAAATTCCTATTTCTAAGACTCTTGCATGTATAAGAGCAAGTTTTGGGAGAAATCAGTTTCTTCATAAATTATAAAAAGTCTAATTTTTTTCAACTTGCAAGTATTTGACGAATATAGGAACAATTTAAAAAAACAGGACTTTTTATAACTTAGGGAGAAACTAGTTTCCCCCAAAATATTGTGCATGTATAAAGATCATTACATTAATATTTCTTTCGTCCCAAAATAAAATAATTGATCAATTTTTATTTTGCTTAAAATAAAAAAAAAGTATTCATTTATTAGACTATATTATTGTAACTATTTCTAATTTATATACCAAAGATTTGAATTTATAAAATAAATTTGTATGTATATGGATCATAATTAAAGTACTACTTCTTCTGTCTCAAAATGAATGATAAATAATTTTTTTTTTAAAATGTGCATTTGAATAAAATATTAATCGATCCAGTTTTGAAGAGTTACATTTTCGTATTTACTAATTGCTTTTCCGTTTTCTGAAAATTCAAAATTTGATTTCAAAATTCAAATGTTGATTGAGCTTAAATCGGGATAATTAACTATATAAATATTTACCTTATAAACAATAACCTTTTATTAAATGAAAAATCAATTTATTAAATGAAAAATCAATGAAACTAAGACCAATGGGAGAATTACATAATGTCATGTCATAATAGTGACATGGCTTAATGTGAGGGCTCTAAATGTTTGTCTTTTAATATATTATATAGATTCTATTTATTCTTGGAGACATGGGGAAAAGGCACACGCACACTTGCACCACGTTTACTCTGTAATCTCCATAGCTCTCAATCATCTTGTAACTGAACAATACTTAGTGAATTCTTTGGTAAGGAAGGTGACCTAACCTCCCGAGGTTTTATGCCGGCGAGATCATTTTTCTCAAGGGTTTTCCTCGTTATATCGTTGTGTTCTTATCTGCATTTCGTAGTTTAGCATCCATTTACATCAAATTCCATAGCTCCCTCCTAAAGATAAATCATCCATACACTATTTAGTTAAGATGCTACTTTGATTGTTTTTTCTACCAAAACAGTTTGGCGCCCACCGAGGGGCCCTTGGTCTATTAATTATTTGGATCATTTCCTGAACTCAACATGTCAACCAACCCGAAGGTTTTCGCTGCCGGCAAGACTGTCGCTGTTACTCTGTCGTCTGGGGACAAGGCGTCCCCATTGCCGCCACTTCCTCAATCAAAACCTCCGATGATGCAGCCTTCACCATCATCCCAAAAGGCAGGATTGTCTAATGTGGATGCTGACACCCGAAGTGCCTTAGCCATGCTGAATCAGAGGCTGGATAACCAGGATAGCAACTCAAAGCAGTTGGCCAATGCTATGATCAAGATGCAGCAGGACCAGAAGCTCATCGCATCCCAGCTCAGCAACATCTCGCCATTGCGCCCAAGGAGCATAAGCTTTGAAGCCAGTGGAGGATCTTCGTTTCAGAATGAATTCATCCCGATAGGTGGCCCATCTCAGACTCATCAGATGACATCTTCAATGATGTCACCATCTTTATCCAGTGACACCCTACTAACACCACCCCCAACAGGATTCACCTCTTTCATGTCGTTCGTTGACAACACCGTTGTTACCCCAGCTGCAGATAACACTGGTTTGCTTGGTAACCTTATTAATAATAATGCTTTCAATCATATTCCTATGGTTGACCCTTTTGCAGGTAATCCGTTAGCCAAGCAGATGCAGGATCTTAGAGAGTTGATAATGAATTTACCAGGCATAACCCCTCCAATCCAGCAAGTATCAACAAATTGCTATAATCAGTCTCGGTTTGTCCCAGCCATTGCAAATGTTGACATCCCGAAGCGTTTCAATGTTCCATCCATGAAATTGTATGACGGCAGCACAGATCCAGAGGAGCATGTGCCCATTATCAAGAGAAGATGGACATAGTGCATATCCCGTTGCAGTTCAGAGATGCTTGTTTGTGCAGAGGATTCGGGTCGACCTTGGTCGCACCAGCTCTCAAGTGGTTGATTAGGCAGCCCGTGGGCTCAATTGGTTCCTTCGCCCAACTCATAAATATGTTCTACAACCAATTCTCATGCAGTAGGCAATTCGAAAAGTTGACAAGTGATCTCTACAACGTGACCCAGCAACCTATAGAGACCCTGAAGGAATATCTCCACCGATTCAATAGAGAAGTCCTGGAAATCCCCAATCTTGATATGTCGAAGCCACAAAAGCATTCAAGATGGGGCTGAAGAAAGATTCCCACTATTATCAAGATTTGGTGATGACCCCTTGTAAGAGGTTGGACGAGGTCAGAAGTAGGGCATTAAGATTCATAAGGTTGGAGGAAGACGAGTTGCGGCGGTCCAAGTCAACTAGCTGAGGAAAGGAACCAGATAATCAAGGAAGAAGTGGAACGCTTACTCAATGCCAACATGATCCGAGAGGTTGAATATCCCAAATGGTTAGCAAACGTAGTGGTGGTCGAAAAGAAGAATAGAAAGTGGCGAGTTTGTGTCGACTTCACAGACTTGAATAAAGCATGTCCCAAGGATCCTTTCCATTTGCCGCATATTGACTCATTGGTAGATGCAACTTCGGGCCACGAGCTTCTCACCTTCATGGACGCATCTTCAGGATTCCAACAAATCCAGATGGAGCTATCTGACCAAGAAGATACCGCCTTCATAACACCCACAGGTATCTATTGTTATATTGCTATGCCTTTTGGACTAAAAAATGCAGATGCAACGTACTAGAGGCTCGTGAATAAAATGTTCAAAGATTAGATTGTGGACACCATGGAGGTGTATATTGATGATATGGTAGTGAAGTCCAAGAAAGCCAAAGATCATATAATGCATCTGTCCTAAGCCTTTGACATCCTAGATTGCTTCAACATGAAACTTAATCCAGTGAAGTGCAACTTTGAAATGAAGGCTGGAAAATTCTTGGGGTATATGGTGACAAAGAGGGGAATAGAAGCCAGTCAAGAGCAGATCCTTGCCATTATCAACCTATCGTCACCTCAATCCGTCAAAGATGTCCAGAGGTTAAAAGGGAAGATCGCAGCACTTACCAGATTCATTTCTAAGTCTTCTGATCGACGCAAGCCCTTTTATGATATCCTAAGAAAGAATAAGAAGTTTCAATGGGAAGATCAACATGATCAAGCTTTTCAAGATCTCAAAGACTACTTGTCGACACCTCCACTATTGGCCAAACCTCAGGAAGGTGAACCTCTGTTCATCTACCTGGCAGTTTCAGAAAGTGCTTTAAGTGCGGTTCTAGTGACAGAGCGAGATGGTGCCCAATAACCAATCTACTACGTAAGTAATATATTTTTAGACGCGAAGACCAGGTATTCTCATTTACAGAAGTTAATTTTAGCTTTGATAACTGCATCTATTAAGTTAAGACACTATTTTGAAACCCATGTTATCATTGTTCGTACTAACTATCCTATTAAGAATGTTATGAGAAAACCAGAAATGTCAAGTAGGATGGCGAAATGGTCCATACAATTGAGAACTTTTGACATAAAATATGAAGCGAGGACACCAATCAAATCTCAGGCTTTAGCTGATTTTGTGGCTGATTTTAGTCCAAGCATGCAACCAGAAGTAGAATTGGAAGTACAACAGTTGCAGGATGACGACACCTTGAAGGTGTGGATGCTTTACACAGATGGTGCTTCCAACATGAGGGGTACATTACTTAGAGTTGTACTAAAATCTCCACAAGGGGACATAATACCACAATTCATCAGTTGCAGTTTCAAGGCCACTAACAATGAGGCAGAATATGAAGCATTGATTACAGGCTTAACCGTGGCACAAGATCTTGACATCAAGCACATCTGAGTGTTCACTGATTCGTTGCTAATTTTCAACCACTACAACGGTTCCTATGAAGCGAAGAATGCAAAGATGACGACATACTTGGGAATTGTGAAAATTCTGGCGGCTAACTTCAAAACTTTTACACTGGAGCAGGTGCCACGAGAGGAAAACTCACAAGCAGACGCTCTGGCAAACCTGGGTTCAGCCTTTGAAAGTATTTCGCAGACAAATATCCGAATTGTGCATGTCAACATTCCAGCATATGACCGTCTCGAGTTATTCAGCATAGATGATGACATCCTCTCTAGCTCAGAAGCGACATCTTGGACAGCTCCTATTATCAAATATCTCCAAGATGACACAATTCCACCTGAAGAGAAGAATGCTCGAGCATTCAGGGTAAGATCATCAAAGTATTTCCTTATTGATAACTTCTTGTTTAGAAAATCTGCTGCAGGTCAGTACTTAAGATGTCTAGAAGCAGACTTAGCACAAGAAGTTCTAAGAGAGCTACATGAAGGGCAATGTGGCAATCACACCGAGGGCAGAAGCCTGTATACCAAAGCTCTAAATATGGGATATTTTTGGCCTACTATGCGAAGAGATGCTACGGAGTATGCCAAGAAATGTGATTCCTGTCAGAGGCATGTCGACATCCTACATCAGCCAGAGGAATTGTTACACCCTATCTTGTCTCCATGGCCGTTCATGATTTGGGGAATGGACATTGTGGGAAAGTTGCACAGGGCTCCAGAAGGGAAGGTGTTTCTACTAGCCATGACAGACTATTTTTCTAAGTGGGTAGAAGATGAGGCATATGTGCAGGTTCGAGACAGAGAAGTAATCTACTTTATAAAAAGAAACATATTTAGCATATTTGAGATACCTTCAGAAATAATATGTGACAACGAGTCACAGTTTATTAGTCGAAAAACACAAGATTTCCTGACAAGATGGGGAGTCAAGATGGTGACATCTTCACGGGTTCACCCTCAGGCGAATGGACAAGCGGAGTCCAACAATAAGATCATCATAAACAACTTGAAGAAAAGATTGAACCAAAAGAAAGGGAGATGGGCAGAAAAGTTGACATTGGTTTTATGGGTTGATAGGACAACATCTAAGAATGCAATGGGTCAAACACCCTATTCTTTGGTATTTGAGACAGAAGCAGTCATCCCTGCAAAGGTTCTAGTGCCTACAGCCAGATACAGTTTGTTGACACCTGAGCATAATGGAGACATCTTAGCACATGATTTGGATACTGTGGACGAGTTGAGGGATATGGTCAAAATAAGGATGGCAGCATATCAGCAAAGAGTGGCCAAGTCTTACAATAAGAATATAAGGGTCAGAAGGTTCCAAGTAGGTGACTTAGTCCTACGAAAAGCATTCCAGAATACAAGGGAGCTTAATGCAGGCAAGCTAGCCCCAAAGTGGGAAGGCCCCTATTTGATTGACGCATAGGCCGGAAAGGGGGCATATTGATTATCAACCTTGGATGGCCAAATGATCCCGAGAAGCTGGAATGCAATTCACCTCAAAAGGTACTTCATTTAGACAATATCCTTCTCCTAGTATCTTCTCGAACCAGGTATGAATATTTCTTTTTTGTTTTTTAATCTTACTTTCTTTTATGATTATTCGATAATAAAATGTCACTAACATGACCTGTGGAGGGGCGTCAACTGAGTTGATGCCCATCTCTAACATGTCTCTGCCTTGCAAGATGAAGACATATTGAATGGGGACACATCGAAGTACTCAAGTAAAAGCAACGACAAACTCTCCTCCGTTAGAGACTGGCCATATCTTCCAAAGTCAAGGTACACAATCCCTTCTAAGGTTTAAAGAGTTAATTACCTCTTTCTTCGAATTGTTAGGTTTTCACACCTTTGCCTGGAGCGCATGTTATCTCTTTAGTTAAGGTGTGGGATGGGCCTATTGTCACGACCCTAATCCTAGGTTCTATTGTGAGTCATGCTTAATCATATATTTGGAGTGCATTTTATTCATTTATATGTTTTTCATTTGGTTGGTTGCAATTATGTGTTAGTTTGCATTTTTTATATATAACTTATATGATATATTAAAAATGTTAATTGATTAAAAATAATTATTCAATTTCTAAATGAAAATATAAGGAATGTGTAGTTAAAATGATAATATTTGAAAACTTAATTAAATATTTTATAAACCTTGAGGTGCTTAAGTATAAGTGTTGGAATTAAAGGATTTAATTTTGAAATTGTTAATGGGTTGAGGAGCCTAGGTGGAAATTCTTAATGTTTATCTTAGTTTGATCAATTGAGAAGTTCATTTTAACAAAACCATTTCTCCCAGCAAGTTCTTCTTCCATGGAAAAGTATAAGGTCCAAAACCTATTTTCCTACTTAAAATTCTCCCTAAAATTCTAGAAAAATCAAATCGACAATCCGATCGTTCCGTTGTGTTCCGGAGAAGAAGGGAAGCGTTTCCATCCGATTAGAGTTTTTCTTATTTTTGAGTTATTTTGGTAAGTTATTATATTTTTCCTTCCAAGTATGCTCATTTAGTGTTTAAAGATGATGTTGTTGTTGAATAATGTTTGCATGTTATTTTGGGATCATTTTCCATGAGTTTGAAATGGTAAAAATTGGTTTTTGGTTTGGTTGGAGTGAGTTGAGGAAAGATTAAGTATTATTTTCCTTCAAATTATGTTCATTTGATATTTCAAGTTAAAAGTATTAAATTATAAATGTTGCATGTTTTGTTGAATCAATATTATTGAGTTTAAAATGGGGAAAATGGCCTTTGTCTTGATTGGAAATGATTTTGGTGTGTGTTGTAATAGTGAATTTGGTTTTGGTTAAATGGAAAATGGTTTTGGTGTGTGTTGAAATGGTAAAAGAATGGCTTTGATACCAATTGACGCGCCCCGAACCGAGGACCTACTTGGCCCCACGTCGGAACACGTGCTGAAGACGCCATTTTTTTTAAAAAAAATGACGTCTTAAGCACGTGTTTCGATGTGGGGCCAAGTAGGTCCTCGGTTCGGGGCGCGTTTAAAAAACGGCGTCTTCAGCACGTGTTTCGACGTGGGACCAAGTAGGTCTTCGGTTCGGGGTGCGTCACCTATATGACTAATATTGTATAGCTTACCCATTTCCACGTAACTAAATGATTGATCTTAAGATATTACCAACTGGTCATGACATCATCATGTCATCTTATGTACATCCGATTATGATATTTTTCATATCATTCTACGAAAATAAAGGTTGACATCTAATCATGTCAACATACTCAACAAAAATTCCCTGCATAACAAGTTTTTTCAAAAACATTTTCAAAGTTCTGTTGGCCCACACCAACCAATTTCAAAAACCAAAAGCAAAGTGTTGGACCAACCCAACACTTAAAACAAATTGTTTTCGGCCCTTATGGACCTATTACATACCAACAAAAATAAAAATTGTTTTTGGGATCCTTCCCATGGTTCCTACTAATTATGAAAACAGTTTTGAATCCTTCACACGGCTCCTGCCACTGGTGTTGCCGGGGTCCTATCTCCTGCAACCTTCTTTTCTTCTGTTGCTGGTTCTTCAGGGGTGGATGATACCTCGCCTTCATCAACCAATTCACCCGTCAACTTATTCAAAAGGGAATACTCCTTTGAGATGTCCTAATCCTTGGATTTTCCATCAACATGGTCTTTCATCATTTGGATTTTGCTCTGCACCACGGTTTTTGCAGCAACAACCTTGCATGACTTCCTAACTTCATCAATTCCCTTGAGGTGATCCTCTTCTATTTTTGCCATATTATCTAACAGACCCTTCACTGTCTTCTCTTGTTCTTCCAAATTCTCCCTCTGATCTTTAAGCTAATTCTCCAACGAGGCAATCTCTTTCTTGGTCTACGCCGCATCAGCCTTAGCCTTCTTTTTCACCTGTTCAACAAGCTTAGTCAACCCATCCACTTGAGCTTCCATGCACCCCATTGCCTAATAGCAAAGTTCTAATCAAGTTCCAGATTGACAAAGATAAAAATATGAAGTAGTCAAAGAAAAATGTTAAAATCTTACACTGGATGCCAAGCCCACAAATTTTTTCCTTAACTCACTAGCCTTTAAACCTTCAAAGATATCCACATCCACCAACTCTATGACTTCTTCCATTTCAGCCTTCCTCTTCTTCACTCTAGACCCAATACCTGTACTTTCCTCCTTTACAGCACTCTTTCTCAGAACCATTGGAGGCCTTGACTCTACCTTGGGAGGTGAGCCTCCAAGCAGGGCATTGATATCATCCAAATCAAAATCAGAACCCAATGTAATAGGTTTGGAAGGTGGGCAAGAAAAGCAAAGTTTAGGAGAGAAATGTTCATAAATCTCAGAAAAGATAAAGTGGCTATACTTGTTGATATCTTGAAGGACTGTGACACCTTGTCCTCTTCCGAATTACCAAAATTTAGTTCAGCCAAGCCTTTGGGAGACCTCTTGTCGGGAGACAACCTAAAAAACTCTTCAATCTTGGTCAAGGTATCCTCTGCAGGTGGGAATAGTTCACCCCAATCAATATCTGCGACAAAACAGAAAAATTTACGATTTCAGTCAAAATTAGAAAAGGAGGATAAACCTCCCTTTCCATCCCCTGTCATTTGAAGATGTTGTCAACATCAAAGGTGTCCTCCCAGTCTTTTTCTTAATCAGGTACCGTTTGGACCCAAAAGGTTGGAAATCGTAGCAATATTCTATCTCACTAAGACCAAGGTTCAAACCGTTCTCTCGGTTCACTTTTAAGACAAAAGCGAAGATTCTCCACGCCATTGGCATCAACTGAACATACGCCAATTTCGTATTTTGAAAGAACTCAGAAACGAAAAAAGGAAAGGGAAAACTAAACCCTATATGAAAGGGGTATTCTATGAAGAAAACCCAATTAGGAGAGTAGTGGTCAGACCTTAGGTTAACAAGGAACAGATGAAAAACAGTCCCTCCAGGAAAGCAATGTTGTTGTCTTAGGGACTCGATTTGGGTATCATTGAAAACACAAATCTCTTCATCAGGTTCGGAAAGTAGATTCTCGAATTCAAAATCACCAATGTCGACATCAATGGATTCTCTAGAGATTATTGCACCTTTCAACTTTGTAGAACTCCATCTGGTTTTGCCATGGCTAAAACTCAAGTAAATCGGAAAATATGGAGATAGAGAGAGAAAAGATAAAATACGTTCGGTAATGACCATCCGTTGTGGAGAAAGAGGGGCTTGTAGGTTTATAAATGTGACAAGATGGTTATCATGACAAGGAAACCCTTTTTACCTAAAACTCCTTTTTTTTAAACTCCTCAATCGTCCATGACTCTCTATTAATACGGTTGTCAAATCGTGCCAGGTGCCAGTTTCTTTTTTGAAAAACATTTACCTCTTCGTATTCCGTGAAGGGATAAATATTTTTGGGGACAAATTATTATGGGCATTTTCAGCATGTTGACATCTTCAGACATTCCTGCATGTTGACATCCTAATCCACTGTAAGTATTGCATAATATTTACTGTTTTTACTTAATTATTTATGTTTATATTTACAGTGAATAAAAGGAGATAATCTCGGAGGCATTATAATCAGCACGCAAGATATTTCCATCAACGCTAAGAAGACCTAGTCAAGAGACGTTGGAAGGATAAGAGATAGACCGAGATTTTAGGACTAGTTTGTTATCCTATTTAGAATTCTATTTATTCTTGGAGACATGGGGAAAAACACACGCACACTTGCACCACACTTACTATGTAATCTCCCATAGCTCTCAATCATCTTGTAACTGAACAATACTTAGTGAATTCTTTGGTAAGGAAGGTGACCTAACCTCCCGAGATTTTATGCCGACGAGATCATTTTTCTCAAGGGCTTTTCTAGTTATATCGTTGTGTTCTTATATGCATTTCGTAGTTTAGCATCCATTTACATCAAATTACATAGCTCCCTCCTAAAGATAAATCATCCATACACTATTTAGTTAAGATGCTACTTTGATTGTTTTTTCTACAAAAACAATATATATATATATATATATATATATATATATATATATATATATATATATATATATATATATATATATATATATATATATATATATATATATATATATATATATATATATATATATATATATATATATATATATATATATATATATATATATATATATATATATATATATATATTGACGACTGATTTACTGTGATTAATTAATATTTAACTCATATAATATATAAATGAAATGACGACGGAATATAAAGACCTTATGGGATGCTTTTCCAAAATGACACCCTCGAACTTTTTTACTAGAAGAATAGCAATTGAATGAATCTATACAAACTACGAAGATAATTTGAGGTTCTACCAAATTTGTATATATCCGCTAAAATTATTTGGGTTCATATCAGATTAGATGGCACTATTTAAATACATCCCTCTCCTCCTTCCCCTCACGTCATTTCCAATCTGTTAGTCCCAATTGATAGCAAAACAGGATAAAGGGGGTGAACAGTCTAAAAACTTTTCTTTACAGCTCTTTGAAAATTAACAAATAATTTATTAAAAGCAAACCTTTGTGAACCGGTTACGCGCGGATTTTGGACACACACAAATCAGTTGAGTAAAATCTCAAGGGAGTTTTAACACAAGTTAAAATATCATGCAGTAAATATTTCAAATATGTAAAACAATGAGTATGCTAGTAAAGATTCAAGGGTGTAACTGGTGATAAATTTCAACCGGTTACAAGACAAGAAAATAAGCAAACACAAAGAGACATTGTTGTTTGGAAAAGGTTTATAGTGTTAACGAACTGATACGTACTCTAACAAGTTTGGTCAAAACTTGGATTTGTGAAAGGTGCACTATTAATTATTTACTAGTTTATTACAAGTTACAAGCCTTAATGTTAAAGGCTGCCTAAAGGAAAGTGATCCCTAATGGATCGTGATACAAGTATAACCAAGTATTTCAAGAGATGTGTTCACAAGTTAAACAAATTTCTATTTTAAAGTGTGCAGTGTGTTCAATCAATGTGTTACAAAAACAGTCTTGTTGGGGAACACTTAAAAGGAATGATTGAGTTTGCACAGTGTATGTCTCAATAAATACTCTAGTGATTGTAAGTACATAATGTCTTGAACTTGAATGATGGAGAGTTTAGTACTTGCAGTTTTTGACAATTCTTCTCTTAATGTCTTTAATGCACCTACCATATTCAATGATGTAAGGAAGGTATTTATAGTTGGTCTTCAAATGTAGATGTTGTCTTTGAAGAGGTTGAGATGATGATGTGGACTGACAAACATTAATGTAAAATCTTCTCCATTAAATGCTAGAGATTTGAACTACAAGCACGCTTGAAATATCCAGAGGGCAAACAACTTGATGTGAGTACTGGTAACCTGAACATATGATCATAGCTTGAAGTAGTTATATGTCAGGTGGCAATACGGTGTTTATCAGGAGATGTTTTACCCAACTTTAGAGAAGTAGGTGGGAACAATAAATGCTGAGTCAAACTTGAATAAGTAGCTTGTTGAAGAAGAGTCTGGATGGCATTGATTTGGCTTGGCTGAGGGAAGTTAGACGGTACACCATTACCGGCTAGATAAGGTTATGACCTGTTGAGAGGTCAGCCGGTTGAGAGGGGTTAACAGGTTGATAGGCATTGACCGGTTGAAGAAGTTAACTGGTTACTCAACATCATTTTGGATATAGGTGAAGGGCTTCAAGTGTTCAGGTGATCAAGGTTGAGAGAAATTCAAAGTAAAATACACATGCACTATCACTAAGGGAATCCTAAAGATACATAGAAAATTTTAATTCATTCTAATTAAACTAGGGGTCCTCAATAATGCTTATATTATTGGGATTAATCAATTTTATAGCTATGCATATATTTGTTTGTTGACAGAGATGGCTTCATCACAAAGTTGTTTGTTGATGTTTGTAGATTCGGTTAACTTCTTGACCATATCATTGATAGTGCCATCTTTCTCATTCAGCTTGTCAACAAAATTTCCCAAGGCTTTAGCAAAACCAGCTTCAACTCTTGACATTCTTTTCCTTTCCTCCTTTTGATTAGATTTACCCAAGTCACAACACAAGAGTTGTGTGCAAACTAACCAGGTCACTGACTATAGTTGGACGATTAAGGTCAACAACAATATTTTCATCCAAAGGGGATCCAGGACCATCACCATCATCACTTGGAGCCGTACCGATGGTGCAGAAGAGGACTTAGCAACGGGTGGAACTATATATATGATTACATAGTCGGTTGGGGAAAAGGAAAGCTGAGGCAGCAACCAGGGCCATGATAGGTTAAGCAAGCCAAGATCAGTTATGAAAGTTGAGGCAATGACTATGAAGGCTTGATTGGCAAGAGGGGCATGACCGATTGCGAGAGCTAGACCGATTGGGAGAGGTTGACCGGTTTCAGGGGATTGACCGGTCAGGGGAATCTCAGTAGCAATAACCTCCTCCTCAATATGAGTTTCCTCAATGCTACAATCAGTAGAGAGGGATATAACCAAAGTCAAAAAACCATTATTCTCTAAGATTATCTCAGTGGCACATTCTATCTCTTTTGCTTCTTCAAAATCATTGACCATAAGCTCACTAGCAATGGGGGCCAAAGGAATTGTTCTTTACCTTAGCCTAATCAGAGCAATTAGCCTTAAGAGAGAGATCAGTTGATGGGCATAGCGAATATTACTCTGAGGCTCAATATCACCACTTATTTTGTTTTTAACCGAAAGGCTTGCACCTGAGACATAAACCTACCAGTTTTCTCACCTCAAAAGTCCATGCCTTGATCTGATGTTCTAACACTCTTGTCATTCTGCCGTTGACCGAGAGGTACCTGATGGAGAAGCTTGAAGTGCGAAGAGAGGACTCAACCGGTCGAGGGACACGAGCAGGAGTGTGAGTGGCTATCCTTATTGAACCAGCTCCAGCTACTTTAACCGGCAGAAGCACTCTTTGCTTACTAGAAAAATCCAGTATCAGTTGCTGATCAACTTTACTGGGAATAACTTTGGCATTTAGAGGTGGAGGAGGGCGCTTGCGAAGCTTTATAAACTTTGGAGTAGCAAATATCAAACTTGTCTCACCAGGACCATGGTTTTTGTGAGATGGGGAGGTGTATCTGCTGGGAAAGAGCCTTGGCCTGTGATACCAAGAACATCCCTAAAAGTCTGAAGTCTATTATGCCTCCTTTTTAGTTGAAGGGCATCAGTTATGGATAGAGGCATAGGGATCAGTTGGATACATCTAGAGCTAGCAATCCTCTGATGAAGATCAAACAAGAACATTCCATTTGACAATTGTGGAATAGAAGCTCTAGAAGTGTAGCAATTCTTGGTTGACATGAGGTCCTTCTGATCCATAGAAAAGTTGAAGCCAGGAGGGGGATGACCTGGATCATTAGGATTATAGTCAAATGGTTCAGGAAATTTAAACTCCACTGGATTATCAAATAAATCAGAAATATTGATGTCCTCTTCTTCATAAATAGGTTCTACCTCTTCAACTTCAACAGAAGGGGCTTTCCCTTTGATTTGAGCACTGGCTTTTGCAACGAGCAAGCTAGCTTCAATTACTGCATGAGTAGCATACTCTTCAGCAGTTATACTTTATTGAGCTACTTCACTATCAAACAGGCTGGTTGCCAGAATAGCTTGAAGATGAATGTCATCGCATCAGTTAAAGTATTCTCCTTCTCAATCGGTTCAGCAGATGCATCGGTTGAGGGCTCCTTAACTGGTGGCTTAGCCGATGTGATGAAATCGGTTGAGCCTCCTCCTGAGGTTTCAGCTATTGCACCGGTTACACTGGTTATACCTCCTCCCAAATCCTTAACCAGTGCAGCAATAATCAGTTGAGGTCTCGCCATTTCCATTCTTTTATCCTTACCATCATCAGAACTTGAGCTTGAGAACTGGAGCTAGCTATATCAATATCAATATCATCAGCATCAACGTCCTTATCATAAAAGAGCTCAACAATCTCTTCATCGGTTATAGAGGTCCACCAATTTTTATTGGAGTAGACTGAAGAGAAGAAGTCAGAAAATTGATGCTCCCTATAGCCTGGAGCTCTTTATCTACTTCCAACATGTTTTTCACAAGGTTCATAACATTTCGAATCAATTGATTTCTATGGGGATCAAGGGACACAGGCTCTATGTCAAATGAAGGAAGTATATTATCAACATTTTTAGGTCTACCCATTTTGATAGGGGTCAAATTCTGGAAGGGTGGGCTAGACATTGCAAATCATAGCATAATCAGAATCATCATATCTTGACGCAACCGATAAGGTAGATGGCATTCCAGAGATTGGGAAGCAAATTGCAGTATCAGTTGTAAATCTTGAACAAGTCATGCTTAGAGAGAGAAGGGTCATACTCATTCAATTGACAGTATGTGCTGAAATAAATGCCTTTCTCCTTATGGGTGTTGTCAAAATTCTCATAGTTTGAGGCATCACCAGGTGGAACTGACTACCTAGATAACTCATGGAATTCTAGCAATCTTCTGAGGAATGAAGGAAGATGATCAATGGGGAAGACCCAGTCAGCTTGAGAGATGGCTTTATTCTGTATAATCCAAGGATTACTATAGAAAATGTGGAAGATTGGGTTCCTGATCGGTCGACACTTTCTAACCAATGGATCAGAAGGATAACCGATTGAAGTGGCGTCGGTTACATCAGTTAAGAAATTGTGGGAGAAGAGTCTCTTTGGAATGAAATGGACAAAATTGGAAATAACTAACTCTATCTGCTTCTTCCTTTCGAATTCTCTTTGGCAATTTAAGCATGGGTTTTAGTGAGAGGCTGGGATTTTTGTTTTGGTGGAGGCACTCGAGATGTAATTGTAGCAGGTTGAGAGCTTTGAGCTGGAATTGGAGTTGAAGTTTGCTGGGTTGCTTGTTTCCCTGCTGTCTTTCTTGGTCTAATCGGTTAAGGGTTAACCGGTGAAGAGGCTATTTCAACCAATTGAGAAGCATCATCAATAGCCTTCCTCTTAACCGGTATGGCTTCAACCGGTTGAGAGGACTCGGGCATGACCGTTTTCTTTACTTTTGGCTTAATCGGTTTCTTCTTTTTCTCTACCGGTACGACTTCGGTTAAGACATCACATGTTGCAGCAGTTTTGATGGATTTTTCTTTCTCCTTAGCCGATTGATCAACAATCCTTCCTAGTAATACTTGTCAAAAGATTTAACCCAAGTTTGAGGATACTTGGGCTGATTGGAGGATGCATCAGCAATGGTTGAGTTTCTTCTGAGCACCCTGCTGATGAGTAAGTAGTAATAGGGCTAGGCTTTGTTGGCACGAGCAAGAGATTTTTCCTTCCTAAACTTCTTGAAAGCCACAACAATAACATTGAAGATGAATTTGCACCAGTTAAACTCCTTTTTAAGAAGTATAGTTGTCATAGCTTCAAATTGTATCATAGTGATTCAATGATGGGATCTTGACCGACAGACAATGGATCGATCAACAACTTTAGCCAGAGCATAATTCAAAGGATCAAATCAGCCATCTTATTTCCCTCACTAGTTATAAAGGGTTTAAATCCTCTTATTTGGGCTCAGCCAATCTTCATGTTCTTGAGGCTGACAGTAGAGGAACAAGAATTGCTAAGGTTAGAGAAGGCTTCTCAGATGGAGGCCGGAGAGAATTATACATGGACACCAAGAACTGCTGAGATAATTGGAGGAACTTCACCAGGTCTAGCAGCATCTTCAACGGAGCCATTATTAAATAATTCATTCACTAACTCATAAAAGATGTCTTTTAAAGCATTCGACATCAAGAAAGAAAGAAATCCGGCACAAGCAAGAAGGGCTTGAAGAAGATTTCCATACTCAAACTCAAAGAATGACTTTAGAATGTAACCTTGAGTTATGTCTTTCTTTGGCGTAGGTTTGGAAGCCATTGAATCTGCAATCAACAATTAAAGGAAACACCAAATAATTTAAGTTAGAACAATACTTTAAGTTGAAAATACAATTATATAATGATTGATTCGTAACAAGTATCTTGTGTTACCAGAGAATGTTGATAATTCGAGAAGAAGAATTAGAAGGATGAAATCCTTAGAGTCTACTTCGCCGACGGTTAGAAGAGATTTCGCAGAGAGTTTAGAGAGAGAGAGGGATCCCGTGAAAAAGTAAGAAAAAAGTTTTAAGTGTTCCTTTTATATGAGGGAGAAGGAGGGATAGGAATATGAAGGGGTTTTATTAATAGAAACAAAATAAGTTCAAAAGTTTAATTGAAGCTAAAAACGAGGGAGATCGTGGTATATGAACCTAACGATAATATAAATACGGTAGCATAAAATTAGGAACGTGTGTGCAACAATTTTAAAATTTGAACAATATTATGAGCAAGGGGATAACCTTTTACTGATAAATAGGATTGATACAGAGGTTACCTTTTGATCAAAGTTTTATTTTGATCGATCTTGACACGAAGTGGGTAAACAAGCACACATGATGTCAGTTAATAGTGGCTTGACTTGACTTGAAAGGACAATGGTTGTCAGACAAGCTAGTTAAAATGAATTGATCCATCCACAGTTCGCCACCGGTTATGAGCTTTGAGTAACCAATTGAGACTTTACCGATTAAGATCATATGTGTTTGAGAGTTCTTGACTGGTTACATGGGCGTAACCGGTTGAAAGAGTCTGACCGGTCACTGAAGGAACGATTATAGAGATTTTGTTAGTTGATGGGCAAAATTGAAACATCACCTTTGATCGGTTGAGCTTACACAAGTAGCAACGTTAGCACAGTTTTATCCATGAATATCAATCATGCCTAATTCACCTCTAAGGAATTCAAAGTGTTTTGTGTCTAAGGGTTTTGTGAGAATATCAAATAAGGTAGTCAATATGAACTTTTAAAAGAACAACATTACCCTTTTCAACATGATCCTTAAGGAAGTGATATTTGATATCTATGTGCTTTGTCTTGGAATGCTTCACATGATTGTTGTAGATTGAGATTGTTGAGGAGTTGTCACAATAAATGAGAAATACTTCAGTTGGATTTTCATGTTCCACTAGTTGTTGCTTCATCCATAAGCTTTGTGAGTACCAACTTCCAGCAGATGTGTACTCAGTTGTTGAAGTTGAATGGAAGGTTGTTTCTTGCATGACCAGAAGACCAGTCAGTATCCTGAAATTGACAAGTTCCACTTGTACTTTTCCTTGTGACCCTACAAGCTGCAAAATCAACATCTAAATAACCAATTAGAGTAAAGGATAAATCTTTTGGGTACCATAAATCTAAGTGAACAGTTCTCACAAGATATCTTATGATCCTTTTTACAACCTGAAGGTGAGATTATCTTGGGTCGGCTTGAAACCTAGCACATACACAAACATCAAACATGATATCCGGCCTACTAGCAGTTAACTAAAGTAGAGATCCTATCATACCTCGGTAAAGTGTCATATCTACTTTCTTACCAGACTTATCTTTATCAAGATAAGCATTAGTAGCCCAATACTTTGAGGATGAGCAGAGTCAAGACCAAATTTCTTGATACGATCATTTTTATATTTGGCTTGAATGATGAAAATTCCTTTTTGAGTTTGTTTGACTTAAATTCCAAGAAAGAAGGTTAACTCTCCCATCATGCTAATCTCGAACTTGCTTTACATAAGTTTTCATTAGTAGAGTCAAATATGATGTCACCTACATATATTTGAACTAACAATGAATGACTATTGAACATACCAAAAGTGTCGAGTTGGGCCAAACGAATAAAGCCCAATCACGGACAGCCTGGACTCTCACATTCTCAATAAGGCTGGCCCAATCAAAACAGGGCCCAAAGCCCATCTCAAGGATCAGTCGACTAAGCCCATGGTCCGGCTCACCAGGCCCCGACTTAACTTAGTCCGACCTCAGAATCCATATTATAACTCGGGTACGAACCATGCTCTACCCGACAGTCAGGTCGACCATTCCTCGAATGGCGACCTCGACCTAAATTAACAAGTGACGACTTGATACTTGCCGGCGTATTTGGTTGAACAATTCTCATAACCACATCCCTACAAATCAGGGGCCGTTATAGACACGTTCCCACAATCAAGTAACTGCCGCTACAATCTCGGAGCACATGTCGCCTCCCCAAAAATACACCACTCTTGTCTATAAATACTTCATCACTACCAAACGGTGAAAGGTAACTGCCATTTTGTTATCTGAATTCCATATTCAATACATTTTGAGCTTTATACAACTGTGATCTTACTCTCACGCCCGAGCGTCTTCGCCGGAGACACATCCGGCTAGTCGTGGGTTCTGATTTCAGGTCAAGAAGCCAGGTGATTAGTCCTGCCACGTGGAGGATTACTGATAAGCACAATTCCTGCAGCATCAGTTTGGTTCCATTGCCGGGAATCGTGCTTTAAACTTGACCTCGAAAACTCTATCAACCTGCAACAATGGTGACTTCAGAGGGACACGTATCTGAGGCTTCACTTGGGCATGAAGAAGTGAACAACAACAACACGAACACAAACGCAAATGCTGAAAACTTGAACTTGCCTCCTCCCCCACCGAATCGTCCTCATGGTAGAGCCACCCGCTCTACCAAAGGTTGTTGATGGCCGAGGATTGCCTGACACCAGAAGAGGGAAAAGGCATATGGATGGGCAAGGAGTTCCACCCCCTCCAAAACGTCCAACTGCTCAGGTTAATGTTGGAAACAAGGCAGGCCCCTCCACCAACCCCATGAGCAAGAAGGAGATGATGTTGGAGCGAGCTCAGATTCTGGCCGACTTGATAGCCATGGAGGAGCGGAAACGGCGACATACGCTCCGAGAGAGGGGCCCCTACTCGGGTTTCTAATGGGCAACAGCCGGGAGTTTGAGGCCAAATGAAGGTGTGGGGCGTAATGGTGAAAACGGGATAGTTCGGCGAGCTCCCACGGTCGTTCATGTGCCCGATAACGACCTAAGGGCCAGCCTCAGCGAAGGGAGGAGCAAGAGGCTCGATCGACTTAAGGACGCGCTTAACGGCCAATAGAAAGCAGACGGAGTTTCTCCGGCTAGACGCAGAGGTCGGGGTCTCATAGAGACAGGAATGGGCGCAGTCGCTGTAGGAGGAAAGGCGCAGTCGCCACATGGAGATAACAGGCGCAGGTCGCCATCTGGTGCCGAGAGGCGCATGTCGCCTCAAAGAAGTAACAGGCATAGATCTCCAGTAAGATCAGAGAGGACCAATTCCCACAGGGACGAAGGAGTAGGCGGGTGACTCCCCTGAAGTGAAGGCCGGAAGTCAAATCTGCGCCCCCTCCAGAGATGAAAGACCCGATGCTAGGGAATGGCTATTGATGAAAAGAAGTTCGAACAATGGGAGGAGGAGAAGAAAAAGGATACTGGAAAGGTCGAACGAATTGACTTTGCTCTTCGACCTTTATCCAAAGAAATCAGAGATAGTCGACCTCCTCCTACTTTCAGGTTGCCACTTCTGGAGAAGTATTCGGGGTCGACCAATGCAAGGAGTCATATAGCACATCCGGAGGCCACCATGTGTTTTGTCGCCAATGAGGACGACAATATGTGCAAAGCCCTCCTAAGCACACTCACCGGCGACCTTAACTTGGTTCAACGGTGCTGGCCGCGGGTAGCATCAATACTTGGACATGCTTCAGACAAAGTTCTTGGATCGCTTCTCGGCTGCGGGAGCTCGGAAGATGGCTGTCACCGATCTGAATAACTTGGTGCGGGCGAAGAATGAAAGCTCCATGAGCTACTTCACCAAGTTTAAGGAAATGGTTGATAAGATAGAGGAAGACCTCACTGATAGGGAAGTCATTAATTGCTTCCGAAACGGTATTTCCTCGGCGGACATGGATTATGAACTCACAGTTCGAACAGTAACAACTCGACAGGAGTTGTTTGAGAAGGTGTATAATGTCGCTCTTGCTGAGGAAAGGAAAGAGAAAAAGAATGGAAAAAGCCCCAAGGTGGAGGTCGCTGATGATAAAAAGGACTCCAACAAGAACGGAGGAAATAATAAAAATGGAAAGAACAGGACTAGGGCAACAGAGAAAGTGCCCGAGGCTTTCACTCCCCTTACGGTGAGTCGAACAGAAATTATGAATGCCGTCGAGCTGGCTCCTCCAGTCCCAATGAATCCGAGCAATAAGTTTAGGAGGGACAATGGCAAGTACCGCGACTACCACAAAGACACGGTCATCTCACGAGGATTGCTTGGGATTAAAGCGTATCATCCAGAGAATGGTCGACCGGGGAGACTCGGCTTACGTGAAAAGGCCTCGACCGGTGGAGGCGATCGGCCGGCGGAGTGGACAACGGGGACCTAGGAAACCTAGATTGAACACAGGGGTCATTACGAGAACAAGCAAGCAACACGGCCATCAAGCACAAAATCTTCCAACTCAATAAGGCTCCACATGTGCCTCCAAGAAGAGAAGTCAGAGATGAAGCGATCAGCTTCTACCCCCATGAATTGGCAACTAATATGGCGGCTAGGGAGCAAGTTCTCGTCATCCCAGGTCTCATAGACGGATGTACGACGAGCGAACTCTTAGTCGACACGGGGGCACAAGGATATTTTGTTCTACAAAACTTTTAAAGAAATGGGTCTTAATGATGAGCAGTTGGAGAGATATGATGGTAGGTTGGAGGGCTTCACCAATCATCGAGTTGATGCAAAAGGCAAGATAGAACTCGACGTCGACCTAGGCCAACACCCCCTCAGGATCGTATCAAAGGTACAATTTATAGTAATTGATGTAAATAGTGACTATGCCGCTATACTTGGTATCCCAGGTCAGGTCGCTCTTGGAATGGTGGCATCGATCCCTTATCAGCGAGTCAAGTTCCCAACACCCGCTGGAGTAGGGTGTGTACAAGGCACAGCTCGAGCCTACCTTGATCATGTTCTCAGAGAAAGAAAGAAAAGGGAGTTGGAAATCGAGGCTGAGACGGTTATTTAAAGTTGTCTCAATCAGTCACCAAAACTACCAGACTGTCAACAATCACCGATGTGGAAGAGTCGACCTATCCCTCAAATGACGAGGTCATGCTTGAGTCGACACGTCACTCTAACACCACTGAGGTCGATTCAGATGTAGTTATGGTCGACCAAGTCATCATAGGCAACCTATGCCTCCAGCTCGACAATAACTCTGGGGCCACCACCACCACCGGTGAGGTTGCGAGACAAGTTAGATGATATGATAGCGGAAGAAGCTCCACATCCGAGGGCCGAGGAGAGACAAAGGGTTAAGGAGATAATCATTGAGACTCTACAATTCGGGATGGACCGAGCTAGAAGCTGTGGATGAGCTAGAGTCAGTAATCACCAACCTTTCTTACCCCGACCAAAAAATTCAGATTGGGAAGCAGCTATCAGTTGAGGAGCGAGCAGAAATCATCGAGCTACTCAAGGAAAGTAATGATGTCTTTGCATGGAGGGTAGAAGACATGAGGGAATCAAGGAGGAGGTCGCTGTTCACAGACGGAAGTCAACCCGACCATAAAGCCTAGACCCCAAAAATTGAGAAGCTTTGCTCGCGACAAGGAAGAGGCCATAAAAACTGAGGTACAAAAACTTTTGAATGCAGGGATAATCAAAGAGGCCACTCATACAACGTGGTTGGCCAACGTGGTCATGGTGAAGAAATCAAACGGCAAATGGCGGATGTGTGTCGACTTCACCACTCTCAATCTTGCTTGCCCCAAGGACAGCTATCCCCTTCCTAGAATCGACAAGCTAGTCGATTCCATTGCTGGTCACTCAACCCTCAGCTTCCTCGACGCTTACTCAGGTTACCACCAGATTAAGATGCATGAGGATGACATAATCAAGACGGCATTTCAAGCAGCTGGAGGCATCTACTGCTACAACATGATGCCATTTGGATTGAAGAATGCAGGGGCAACTTATCAAAGGATGGTGAACAAAGTCTTTGCTTCTCAAATTGGCCGAAACATGGAGGCCTACGTCGACGATATGGTCATCAAAACAAAGACTGGACGTCACGTGGTCGACCTAAGGGAAACGTTCGCCAATTTAAGAGCAAACGACATGAAACTCAACCCTAGCAAGTGTGTATTTGGTGTAGCTGCTGGAAAGTTCCTTGGGTTCATGGTATCTCAACGGGGTATAGAAGCTAATCCAGAAAAAATCAAGGCTTTAGTCGACATGAAGGCTCCCACCAGTGTCAAAGAGATGCAGCGACTTAACGGAAGGGTAGCAGCTCTTGGTCGTTTCATATCAAAGTCAGCAGAGAGGTCTCTCCCCTTCTTCAAAGCATTGAGGGGGACGAAAAGTTTTGAATGGACGACCGAATGTCATTCGTCGTTCCAACAGCTAAAGGATTACCTCGCTACTCCACCTTTGTTGAGTAGCCCGACCACTGGGGAAACTTTGTTTGTATATCTATCTGTAGGAGATAGGTCGGTGGCAGCAGTCCTGGTTAGAGAGGATGAAAGTCAGCAGAAACCAGTATACTACATCAGCAAGGCCCTATCAGATGTGGAGAGCCGATACTACAATGCTGAGAAGGTCGCTTATGCTCTAGTAGTGGCTTCAAGGAAGTTGCGAGCTTATTTTCTAGCTCATCCAATTGTGGTCCTTACAAATGCTCCCCTAAGAAAAATTCTTCACAAGCCGGAGAGTTCAGGTCGACTTCTCAATTGGTCAATTGCCCTTACTGAATTTGACATTGAGTATCGACCTCGAAAGGCGTTGAAGGCTCAAGCTCTAGCTGACTTCTTGGTCGAGCTTACGTTCACCAAGGAAGACGACGAGCAGCGAGCTCCAAAAGAGAAGGCTAAAGGGAAGGAGTTAGAGTCCCAGGTCGCCATCAGTCTACCTGACGATTGTTGGAAGGTCTATTCGGACGGATCGGCAACTAAGAATAGCGGTGGAGCGGGGATAGTGCTAATTGAACCGAGAATGCAGGACGGTATACGAGGAGTCATTAAGGTTCAAATTCGATGCTTCCAACAACCAGGCCGAATATGAAGCTTTGATAGCGGCTATAGAATACGCCAAGTGTTTTGGAGCGACTAAGATCATGGCCTACCGTGATTCACGGTGATAGTCAACCAGGTCGAGAGCGAGTACGAGGTACTTAGTGCCACACCGATCAAATACTGCGACACAGTGAAGGAACCGATAAAAGATTTGGAATTACAGGAGATTCAAAGAATTGGACGAGAAGACAATGAGCTAGCCGACCTCCTCTCAAAACTAGCCACTTCGGATGAACCACATGATGAACCTATCTCCTTCCTCGAAAGTCCGGCCTATGAAAGAGTAAAAATTCAATGCATAGATGATCCCTCAAGAAATTGGACTCGGGAGAAGTGTTGGATCGAGGAAATGAAGGCATACATAGAAAGTGGAGAGGCTGCCGGATGACGAGAAAAGGCTCGAGCTATCAAAAAGAAAGCTCCAAGGTATGTCATTCAAGGAGGCGACTGCTCGTAAGATCTTATACTCGACCATTACTAAAGTGCATCCACCCTCAAGAGGTCGCCCTATTGATACACGAAGTACATAGTGGAATTTGTGGTGGACACCGGGGGCCGGGACTCTGGCGACAAGTTAATCACTTTGGGGTACTACGGCCACACATGAGAGCCGACACTCACAACTTTGTTCGGCAATGTGATCAATGCCAAAGGTTTGCCAACCTTCCCCATGTGCCTACAACGAAGCGAGACTCCTGTGATCGCGGCTTGGCCATTTGACATGTGGGGCGTCGACTGATTGGACCCTTCCCCTCCCGCCCGAGGAAACTGAAAGTATGTGATCGTCGCCATTGATTACTTCACTAAATGGGTTGAGGCCAAACCATTAGCTCGCATCACAGAGGAAAATGCTATCAACGTTATTCATGACTTCATTTGGTGTCGGTTTGGTTTTCCTCGAGCTATAGTGTCCGACAATGGTTTACAGATTCTCTCGGACCTTCGAAGCGAGAGATGAAGCGAGTTGGAATCAAACATTGGAAATCTTACGTCGCCTATCCTCAAGGAAATGGCCAAGGCGAGGCAGCAAATAAACTTGTTCTATCTTCGCTCAAGACAGGACTCGTAGGTCGACGTAACAATTGGTTGGACGAACTCCCCCTTGCTCTTTGGGCAATCCGTACAACCACTCGGGGGCCTACGGGGGAAACCCCTTTCGCTCTCACATATGGGTCAGAGGCCATGGCACCTGTGAGCTCGAATTCCCCTTGCTAGAGTGACTTTCTTCAATCAAGAGCAAAATGATACCAATAGATTGATCGACCTGGATCTAGTCGACGAGAAGCGAGAAACAGCCTACCTCCGAATGGTCAACTACAAGCAGCGAACTAAGAGCTACCACGACAAGAAGGTCAAGGCAAGGTCGTTCCAAGTTGGAGATTATGTGTTGAGAAAGATCGAAGCAACGGGTAAAAGGACCCAGCAGAACAAGCTATCTCCTAACTGGGAAGGTCCCTATGTAGTCACTCGAGTCGTCAAGGAAGGAACCTACATGATAGCTCATCCCGGAGGTGACGAGTTGAAACATCCTTGGCATGCTACTCACCTCATCAAATACTACTTCTAGCTTTCAGTTTCAAAGTTCAAGCTCATGTTAGTTCTAGTTTCAAGTTGATGTAAACATGTTCCCTACTTCAATAAAAAGTGCAGTTTATTCGATCAAACATAGTGTTACACCAATCCTAGCAAGCTCGATTCTTAATCAGCTTGGTTCATTTAACAAGTCCGACTCTTAGTCGACTTCGTTCCAACAAACTCGACTCTTAGTCAGTTTGTTCTAATTAAGCTCGATTCTTAATCAGCTTTGCCCATTTAACAAGTCCGACTCTTAGTCGACTTCGTTCTAACAAACTCGACTCTTAGTCAGTTTGTTCTAATTAGCTCGATTCTTAATCAGCTTTGTCCAGTTAACAGGTCCGACTCTTAGTCGACTTCGTTCTAACAAACCCGACTCTTAGTCAGTTTGTTCTAATTAGCTCGATTCTTAATCAGCTTTGTTCAATTAACAAGTCCGACTCTTAGTCGACTTCGTTCTAACAAACTCGACTCTTAGTCAGTTTGTTCTAATTAGCTAGACCCTAGGTCAGCTTCAATAGTGTGAGCAGGTTCGACTCATAGTCAATCTCATTCACAAAAAAGTTAAGCAAGTCTGAGGTCGACTAAATAAATAAAGATCAAGTCACCTCTAGGCTCGAGTTTACTCATTCATCCTATCTATCTCTAGCTCGATGTTTATTTTAAAAGCATACAACATGCAGTAAATAAGGTCAGCTATGATAGAGATAAGTCTCCCAAAGCGGGCTAAGACTTAGACAAAATAAATTTACAAAAGTATCTTGCCTCCCAAAAAATAGGGCCAAGGCATTCAAATATTCAAGGAATCAAAAGAGCAAAAATGTTAGTTGGGACTTGTTCATTACAATTCAGCTAAGAAATTCAAGAGTTTTGGTTGACGTCGATGCAGTCGTCGGTAGCGGCTTGTCCCTCCACCTCTCCTTGTTCTTTGGGGACCTATGGGTTTACCCGACTACGAATAAACACCTCATTATCTTCATCCATGGTGGCCGCATCCTCAAGTTCTTGTAGAACAACATCAAAATTCCTGTCGGCCACAGGGGGAGCTTCCCACTTCTCACAGTGGTCCTCTTCATCCTCTTGGGCAATGAAGGCCAAGTCATTTTCAAGATAGGGGACGAGCGAGTGACCCCTGCGAGCTTCCATGTCGAACTGGGACTCAGAAAACCAACGAGCTAATTGCTCGATGGTAACTGTAGCTGTGGGATCCACCAGTGCTCGACGAGCCATGTGCCTCTTGCCGACCTCAAGAAAATCTTGTGCTTTGGCCACAATGGCATTATAGAACTCGTCTCCCTCCTTGAACTTATCCACAGCATCAGGGCCAGCCTTCTCCAGAGCCTCCTTCCATTTAGCTCGAGCTGAGTTGTGCTCCTCGTTAAGCTCTTTCAAAAAAGAATCTTTATCTGCGAGAAGTTTGGAGACAGTGGTAAGCTCGACCTTCGTCTTCTCATGAGCAAGGCGCTCAGCATCCCTTTCTGAGGTCACTTCCTTGAGTTTGGATTCTGTAGCTTCAAGGTCGGACAAGGCTTTTGTCTTTACCATCTCATTGGCTTCATACGAATTGTCTAGATCGTTGTACTTCTCCTTCATATCCGCAAGCTCTTTAGCCTTTTTGGAATAATCTTTGAGGGCCTGCCTCTCCCTCTCAATGGAGGCCCTCCAGGAGCTCTTAACCTGCTCGACCATGGTGAGATTCTATATTCCAGAGAAATCAAGGAAGTGTTAGCATGTAATTTCAGTTGATCGAGTAAGAGAATAAGCGACTAGAAAGAAAGAGAAAGTGGGAAGTTACCTCGCAATGAGCCATCCCAGATCGAGCTGAGAATTCTTCAGGCGTTATGCCCTTATCAGCAAAATGAGCCAGCAGACCCACATCCACAGCTCTTCTCACAATCACCTGACCCAAGTTCATGTCTGGGTAGCGGCGACTCAGGCAATTAAGTCCTTCGAGAGGAGGGACGTCACTCAACCTCCTCATCATTTCATCCAGAGACTCTTTACTTGGGGGAGAGGAAGTTGGTGGAGGCAATTGGCTCGAGGACACAGATTTACCCTTCTCGGATCGAGACCTCTTCCGCGAGCTCAAAGGACGATCATCATCATCTTCTTCCATGGCATCATCATCAATATTGACGATGTTCTGAGGACTAACCACACTTACCCCAGCACCCGAGGTTACAAAGATTGGCATCGAGATTGGGTCGAACTCAAGCTGGGTCTAACTGACCTGTTGGACTCATCACCTCCTTCATTAACATTGGCAGAGGGGGTCCCACTCAGCGAGGGATTTTCCAACTCAGTCTCTTCCATGGGGATCATCCCAGCCAGGTCCTTGGGCAGCAAATTGTTCCTCGCAGCAGCCTCCCTCTCTCTACTCGCTCTAGCATTGGCTGCCCCATGGGCTTTCTTAGCTTTCTTCTTATCTGACACCCCTACTATTCGAACCATTGCTGCTTCTTGTTCAGGAGTCAAAACTGTATGACATCAAAGTAATCAAGTATTAGCTCGGCAAGTCAAAGCAGTTCTATGTACGAGCTAAACTGTTCTATAACGAAGTAATTGATACGATGCAAAGCAGTTCTATGTACGAATTAACTAATTCTACATACGAGCAGGCAATTTGATAAGTACAGAGTGGCAATTCGAGATAGTTCTATGTACGAGCTAACTAGTTCTACGTACGAGCAGGCGACGGACGAGCTAAGAGTTGTGTATGCAGCTCAAAATATTTCTGTGCGCCTATAAAGAGCTACTTATGCAAGTTAACAGTGGACGAGCTAATGAAGGGAAACGAGTAAACCCTTACCACCAATGTGTTCTCCATTTTCCTTGCAATAATTGTCTGTCTTCTGGCAAAATTGGCAATTCTCCTCAAATCTACCCAAAGAGTGAGTAACCCAATCAGGGTACATCTGGCCTCTCAACACAGGAACAAGGGGCTCCACTACTCCATCTCCAGGCATCATCCCAGCTTGGATATAGTTGTATTTGGTTGTTCCTAAGGATTCCTTACTTGATAGGCCCATCCTTGACCAACGCACACAGCTTTTTGTACAAAGTTTGGTACCAAGGAGGCTCCGATAATTGTCCTCACGATAACATCAGATTCATCATTGGGCAACGGAAATTCCCATCCCGGCTCGCTCTCAACCAAAACTACATGCGAGTTCCAAAGCAATTGTGTTTATTGGGAAGGTTGGCAAACAACTTGGGAGAGTTGGGCTTGGAGGGGTACTAATTCCCAATCGTGCTTATCAAGCTTAGCACCAAAAATTCTTTAAAAACCTTCATACAAGGCTCATGGCCCAAAAACCTACACACCATTGCAAAACATACCAGTACTCTACAGGTGTTGGCCCCAAGCTGAAGGGGGAGGGCATCCATACACTCGAGGAACTCATTGATAAAGGGATCCAACGGCAACCTCAACCCAGCCTCGAACTGCCCATAAAAGAAAGCGACCTTAGTAGCATCTCTAGTGAAGGTAGCACGGTATTTGGCCATAAATTCTTTCTGACTAAGGATGGTCACCCTAAAGTCTGCCCTATCTACCCCACAGAAGTTGTAGATCACATCATAACGGGATTCCATATTTTTCCTCCCACGGGTAGGTCTTTGGGGCACATAGCCCCTCTCGTTCTTGCCTGGCACCACATCAGACCCAAATGCATTTACTATCCTGGGGCCTGAAGAAGTTGAAGCTGTGGCTCCACCTTGGGTCGTCATATCTGTACAAACAAAAGAGGAAACAGGGGAGTCAGTCCTATGATCATGTTCAGTCGACCTACCTAAGGACGACCTAGACTCCCCTGGAAAGCCTATCCTATTCCTAAGGAAGGAGGGTTTGAGGACATCCCTAACGTAGAACAAAGTAATATGGGTCGAGCAGTTCATGGAATAGATGGAAGGTGACGATATTTGAATCATCAACTACCAGGTTTTCAACGTCCCCTACAATGGGCAAACCTATCTCACTAAAATTTAATTCCCACTTGGTTAAAATGGAGGCACATTCATCCAAAGACAGTTCTCTCCACTCACCGTTCATATTCTTGTAAACCCTACGGTTAATAGTGCAGTACCCATACCAAGCTCCTGGCTCGCTACTAAAGGTTCTAGCCATGGCGGAAATCAAAGATAGAACAGAAATTAAAGCCCTAAAGAAAGAAGGGGAAAGAAATACCTTTGCAAAGGTCGGAGTAGGAAGCTGGTACCAAAGACGGAAGCCCAATTTAACTCAAATGCTTCTTCGCTATTTTCGCCGGAGATTCTCAGAGCTTGAAAACGGTAAAAGTTCTAAACAGAGAAGGAATGTGCAATTTATATTTTCCAAGATTGGAAAGGAAAAAAGAAAATTCAAAAAATAATTTCCATATTAATGGCGGAAACGGTTTCCGAGAAGGAGTTCCAAGCGTCAGAATTGCAATCATTATTAAAACCGGCGCTCCTTCATCTCCTACCGTTCATCGCCAACGACCGGGATTGTGCCACGTCATCATTGTCGACCTACTTCAAAAACTTGCAGCGACCTGCGAGTAAAACCATTCTTATCAAACATTTTCTTAACTTCCAAGTCGACGAAGTTAACTCGAAAGTTGGGGGCCACTGAACATACCAAAAGTGTCGAGTTGGGCCAAACGAATAAAGCCCAATCACGGACAGCCTGGACTCTCACATTCTCAATAAGGCTGGCCCAATCAAAACAGGGCCCAAAGCCCATCTCAAGGATCCATCGACTAAGCCCATGGTCCGGCTCACCAGGCCCCGACTTAACTTAGTCCGACCTCAGAATCCATATTATAACTCGGGTACGAACCATGCTCTACCCGACAGTCAGGTCGACCATTCCTCGAATGGCGACCTCGACCTAAATTAACAAGTGACGACTTGATACTTGCCGGCGTATTTGGTTGAACAATTCTCATAACCACATCCCTACAAATCAGGGGCCGTTATAGACACGTTCCCACAATCAAGTAACTGCCGCTACAATCTCGGAGCACATGTCGCCTCCCCAAAAATACACCACTCTTGTCTATAAATACTTCATCACTACCAAACGGTGAAAGGTAACTGCCATTTTGTTATCTGAATTCCATATTCAATACATTTTGAGCTTTATACAACTGTGATCTTACTCTCACGCCCGAGCGTCTTCGCCGGAGACACATCCGGCTAGTCATGGGTTCTGATTTCAGGTCAAGAAGCTAGGTGATTAGTCCTGCCACGTGGAGGATTACTGATAAGCACAATTCCTGCAGCATCAACTATTATGCTTAATAGAAAATAAGGTTATATCTATTATACCTCTTTCAAACTTCTCACTTAATAGGAATTTGTAGAGAGTCTCATACCATGCTTTTGGAGCTTGCTTGAGGCGATACATAGCTTTATTTAACCGTTAGACATCGTCAGGCTTCTTGAAGTCCTCAAATCTAGGAGGTTGGTCAACATATACTAGCTCTTGAAGTTCTCCATTTAGAAAGGCACTTTTCACATTCATTTGGTACAGTTTGAACTCTTTGTATGCAACATAAGCAAGAAATAAACTTATAGCTTCTAGTCTATCAATCGGAGCAAAAACCTCACTATAATCAATTCCTTCTTCTTGTCTGTAACCTTTGCAACAAGTCTTGCTTTGTTCCTCATTATTTCCCATACTCATCCAATTTATTTATAAAGACCCATTTCGTTCCTATCACTGTCTGATTCTCGGGGTGAGGCACTAGCTTCCAGACTTTATATCGGTCGAACTGATTGACTTCTTCTTGCATAGCTTCTACCCAATTGGGATCATCAAGTGCTTCTTCTGTCTTCTTTGGTTCTATGTTAGAGACCATAACTATAAAGAATAGATTATGAGATCAAAAACATCACTAATTACATTTTTACTAGGATGTCCTCAAGCAGGTCTTACTTACCTTGGAATATCTTGCCTAACTGATTCTTGTCTAAGGCTTTCTAGAGGATGGTCTGAATCGGCTGAGGGAGGTGAAACAGGATGAGGAGCGAAAGAATTTGGAGCAGGTGAGTTAGACAGATGATCAAATTCAGGTTGAGGTGTTGGTAACGTGGCTTGAGTAATAGAAATTGGTTCAGGTTCAGGTGATAATTGAGGAACACCGATAGAGGGCCTAGCTAATTGAGGAGTATCGACAAAAGGGTTAATAAAGTTGGGTTCTCTTGTGACCGATTGAGTGAAGAAAGAGTCATAGACTAAGTATCTATTGATTACACCACCTGGAGTGCCTGAATTCTGAGTTGGTGATTAATTTACATTATTGTTGGTGTTTTGATTGGAGTCAGAGTTGCTGGATTCACCTGTCTCAAAATCACCAGATTAATTAGTACTATTTAGAGCCTTATTAGACTCTAACAAATCAAATTCATCAAAGGTAACATGAACAGATTTAACCATTTTCAACATCCTTTATTGAAAACTCTGAAAGCCTGACTTTGTTTGGCATAACCAACAAAGATACCTTAATCGGCTTTCTCATCAAATCTACCTCAATATTGTTTACTATTTTAAAGAACATAACATTTGCAGCAAAAAATCTTGAAGAAACCAATGTTGAGAATTCTGCACGCCATAACTCATAAGGAGTTTTGTTGTGAAACTTGTTGACCAGTGATCGGTTCTAAGTGAAGCAGGCTGTAATGATAGCTTCAGCCCAGAAGTACTTGGGAAGCTTTGCATCTGAAATCATTGTTTTGTCAGCTTCGATCAAGGTTTTGTTCTTTCGCTCAACAACACCATTTTGTTGTGGTGTTCCAGCAACAGAGATATTATGATCAATTTCGTAATCATCACAGTATCGAGCAACGCCGTTAGTTTTTAATTCTGTACAGTTGTCTGATCTCATACTGATGATGTCACTTTCTTTCTGAGTTTGAAGTATACGAAATAGCTTGGTGGCAACTTGTAAGTACCCAAATCCGGATCGTCAAAATTCGTTAAAAGTTAACCAGAATCCGTTAACTGGCCCGCTCCAGGTTAACCAGAACCCATTAAACTCCTCATTCTCAAGCCAACAAGACGTCCCGGGACTGCCCCGTGCATCCCAACGTCAAAGCGTACTCAAAACACATTATCACACATAAAAGTACAACTTTTCATGAAAATACACTTTTCGGGGGCGTTTCGGACATTTTCCGAACAGTTATTTAAAAAACGGACAAAATCGAGAATAACGGGACGAAAACCCTAGTTCTGGTGAGTCACAAGAGCACGTGGCACACATACCACAGCCCTCCGGTCAACATTAATCAGATTTCAGAGTGAAAAGACCAAAATACCCCTGAGATGTTGTCACAGTCCGTCCGGACTGTTTTACAGGCAAGACAGATCCCCATTAAGTACTCCCATTTTCCAAAATACCACAAAACCCCCCCAAATTCAGGTAAAGTCCGTCTGGACTCTTTTGCAAATTTACCCTATAAATACAGAGGGCTGTCAAAACATTTGAGAAGGAAAAACATTATCCATTTAACAAAAGCCTACGGCCCAAACACATTCCAACCCCTCCCGAGCCCCATTTTTCTCGATTTGCGTGAAAACTTCGTATTTCAACCAAACACGAACCAAACAACCTCGAAACACCGTTCCAAACACTAAACCGTATCCCGTATACGTCAACCGAGCCAAAAGAGTCAACCCCTAGCCATATGTAACACTCTCTCTCCCTAAACACTTGTTCCGTCTCGGTTTACGCGCCAGTCGCTACAACCTTTTCGGTCGAAAGTTATTGAAATGTAGACGTCACCGTCGACGGGGTCCGATACGTCTTAGTCCAAGATCCTCTTCTCTCCCATAAGAGAAGTAATCTCAGGTTAAAATGGCATTTCGGCCCCGTTCTTTACTTTTATGTCAAGGAAAACTGGCCACATCACATCCATACAGATACCGATTAGCAGCTGCATTCAATCCCGCACCGGCCCTCGGCAAAAGGGAAAGATACGTCTGTCAACTACATTCATCAGGGACAGCAGTCGAGCAGCAGAAACCCAGTCCCGCAAAGCAACAACTCCACCCCAAAGCAGCCTGCCGTACACTTCGATAAGTTGGACATGCCGCTGAGCAAGATGGGAAGGGTTGATCAAGGAAGGCCTCCTCAAGACCGTTGCAAACTACAAACCCAAGAATCCCGTAGTCAACGCTGATAAAAGCAAGTACCGCGCCTTCCACCAGTATCATGGCCACACCACCGACAATTGTGTGGGGTTACGGTACGAAATCCAGAATTTGATAGAGGAAGAAAAATTGGAGAGTCCCCGTGGACCTAATACAGTCGAAAACCCTTTTCCGAACAACAACAGTGTGAACTCCATCGAGTGGGTGCCAAAGAAGATTGCCGCAGGGCCAGTTCCTCCGCCTCTTCCGGCCAGGCCTTCATCAGACGTTCACATCAGTTACGATATTTGTGACTGCTTCGAATGCCTTGAGTACGAGTTCCAAGGCATGATCAGGAGCAATTCCCCCAGAAAGCAGAAGAAACGGTCTTCTCAACAGAAACTGAGAGAAAGATATGAAGTTGGAGACACCAGCGTGGGTACACTCGGAGAGCCATCCGGGAAGTTCGATTACTACGTGCTCTACTCCAGCCAGTCCTCCCTTCCTCCAGGCCATGCAGCTTTAGAGCAGACAGGGGTGGGAAAGTCGAAAAATCCTGCTGACGCCAAAGTTCAGGCCTCAGGACACCAGAATACCTCAAATCTTGACAACCTTACCGCCAGCCAGAAGCCTAATCCCCCGCGGGATCAGCCAAGGTTCAATTTGCCCAACTTCAGAGCACGGGCCGGCAAAGGAAAGTCAAAGTTAACTTGGCACTCGCACTCAATCAACTTGCTAACCAAGGGCGGCCACCGACACAAGCTACCTCGACAAAATCCCGAGGCACCACCAAAAGCTTTACCTCGCAAGAGGAAGACAGGAAACAGATGGCTTGATGACTCTCCCTCTCCGGAAAGAGACCAGATCTATGATTCCCAACTGTATGGCAGTATGCTCACCTTCTGTGATGAAGACCTGTCGAAAGACGCCTCAGGGCTCAATGAAGCTTTGTACATCACTCTCCGGCTCAATACCATCTCTCTCCCCGGGGTATTGGTAGACAATGGATCAGCTGTCAACGTCCTCCCTCTCAGCATGATGTAAGCCCTACGCATCGACGAAGGCCACATGATCCCATCTGCTTGGACTATCAAAGCCTACGACAACACGTCTCGTCCCATCCTGGGGATGGTGACTTTGGAGATCTGGTTCGAAACCCAAATGGTGCCGGCAAAATTCCACGTGATGGACATTCCGTCTGAATTCACAGCTCTATTGGGACGCCCATGGCTACACCACATGAAAGCCATAGCTTCCACTCTCCATCAGTGCATCAAGTTCATTAACCGGCAAGGATATCTTGAAGTCATCAGAGGAGACAGTTTCCTCATAGGCAACGAAGCCGAGACAACAGCCAAGCGTGCCTGCAGCCAGGCACTGGGGCTACCTCCTTTAAGCCGACCAAGGGACTATCGGGGCAAATCTCATTAGAATCCCTTAGAGTCCGGAAATGTTGACTATGCCAACGTCCTCGAACAGGCAGACCCTGAAGCAGTCAGATTCATCAAGTTCAACTGCCATTTCCGCAACTTGGATGCAGATTGGAAAGAAACCCTGAGCATCGCAATGATGCGGGCACTCAAACCCCCTGGTCGGAGATTTGTCAGCATCCTTCTATCCAACTCTCAGGCCCTGCCAGGCGAAGAAATCTTCGTGATAAAGGTTAACAAGCATCGTCACACTCGTGATGAATATATGGCAGTCGTATGGGATGTCCTACACGAGGAATTTCCCGCCGAGCCCCTCTTCTCAAGCGAAGGGCATGATGTTTTTCTAGCAGCTCCAACATCGCAGCAGGACGCGAGACGTCCTTATGTCTGGATTGAGCCATCAGATGACAATGAATCAGGACTCTCCGGAGTCGAAGACGCGACAGATCCGCAGGAAGATCCCTATATACATATGATCAGTTTCGAGGATGACACCAGTTCCGATGAGGTCACCTACGACGTGGGCTCCAATACCATGGAAATTGTCAAGCTCAACATCCCGTACAGGCAGTTATCCGGCGAATGGAAACAACTGGTCGACACGACAAAGAACCCCTCTGATCAAGTAACGAACGACGACTTCATCAACATTAGCTTTTCCAGATATCCCAATGATGCCAAGGATCCGGTCCTTATTATCAGATTCTGCAATGCCAAAGTTACCCTCGACGATTGCCTGCTCATGGTAAACAAGGCCCTGGCCAATTGATCTCAAAGCTCATCATCACTCCCAACTACCAGCCCCAGTGGCAACCGGCCCGTGCCGTCAGTCAAGCTTACAGACAAGAGCACCGCCAAGGCCAAGGGCATCAGCAAAGGAGACAAAGCTCCTTACCCTGCTACTGATCAGATCAACCTCGGGAACGCTTCCAGGAGCCACCCTGAAATCATCTGTGAGAGTCTTCCCCGCAAGACAGATCAAGCTTCTGAAGAAAGGAATGATCACCTCAGCATCAACATGCTCAAGTTTGACCCAGCCATCACGGCCACGGACTCAGGCATCCCGCCAGCAAACTGCTAGCTCTGATAGACTTGGCTATCCAACGGGATCACGAGACTATCAACATCGCAGAATTCAATACCCTTGTGGGTTCAATCAAACAAATATGGGCAAACTTCTTGGTAACCGAGATCAAGGAAGGCTGTATGGAATGTCCCAGCCCGACTTCCTTCATCAATATAATCCAAGTGTTTCCGCCATTCGGGGATTTGAATGTGATCACAGTTCTAGACACCAGTCAGACAGCGCGCACCTACAGAGACTGTTTAGCTCTCGCAAGGAAAGCCCTCATGGAACTAGCCGCTAAAGAGAACCGTCTCTGGGACGAGAACCAAGCTCAGAAGACTCACAGGGACCAAGCCCTTAAAGCATCACGAGCAGTTTCAGACAGAAAGCTAGAGGCCACTCTAGACCAGTTCGACCTCAAAGGTTTTGCCCACGACAACTTCCTGGACTACCATCACTTCTCATCAAACCCCCTCTGGCAAGGGAGGTCAGTCAACGGTCCCGACGACCTTGGAGATGGAATGGCACAGCACAAGGAATACCTAGCCAAATAGCATGAAGAGTACAAGCGCTTATCTCTCCGAGAAAAGCAAATCCTCTGTGAAAGCGACGACGAAGATGATGAAACCATTCTCTTCCAAGCCGGGCATGGAGTCAACAAAACCGGAATCCCAAGGGTCCTGGGAGGATGGGGACGGATCATTTCCGCTCTCAAACTAAAAGGCCAACTGAAGGAGGAAGGTCTATTCAAAAAGAAAAGAAAAATGGAAATACATCTCCAAAGCTTGCTCAGGGAGATTCCACAGACTACAACATTCGTTTACAGAAATGATCAACTGGGACAGCAGCCAGTTACATGGGCAGATGTTCGGGAAGCCGTGTACTCACCTTCCGATATACCCGCCACTCAGATAAAGCAGAAGAAAAAGCTATCCCCGATTGAAGTTTATCTAGACTGTCGCATACGGTTCAAGGAAGCACTAGCTATTCTCACGTGGGAAGAAACACAGGCGCTAACTCTCGACGTAGGCTCTACTGCAAGAAAGTTGATCTGGGCTAAAAGTGGAGGAAAATTAGCAAACCATGACTATCGCCTAACCCAACTCCAGAATGACTTGAGCATGCTCAACAAGAAGGAAAGAAGTGTGGTATACTGTGAAGAGATTAAAGAGACCGTTCGCTTGAACCAAGAACTCTCTAACCTCCCCCAGAGGGTCAGCAACCCACAGTTTAGTTCTGGCAACCACAGCTGCGCACTGACATTCGAACAGCTGCGGCAAACCATAGACTCCCTCCCCACAGAGGCACCCAAGCCAGTATCCTGGGACAGAATTCGGAAAGCTGCCGAAGCCCCCAAAAACGCGTCTACAGTCAATGAATTGAGAGAAGACATATGGCCCTATGCTTCGAGGAATCCTCCTCTGACTATGGCTCAGCTCAGAGTGACCTGTTCAGAAGGGACCAAGCCTGATGTCAGCGTCCTGACCCGATCGGGTCAAATCCATGTATTACCACCCAAGGCTACCAAAAAGCCGATGAAGCCAGAACCGCAACCCGGCCTGCCCGAAGACACAAGTTCCGTGAAGGAGGACCCGATCCTCACTCAGCTCAAGCAGACCCAGGCGAACATTTCCCTTTGGTCCCTGCTCACATCTTCATATCCTCACAAACTCAAGCTAGAGGAAAGTTTGGCCCGTACCATGGTCCCCGTGGACGCAACCCCAGACGAAGTAATTCAGATGATCAACAACATCCACTATGACAACATCATCACCTTCACAGACTTGGACCTGCCAAAATTTGGGGCTGATCAAAATGAGCCACTCTACATCACAGTCCAGCTGGACGAGCGTCGCCTTCCCCGCATGTTGGTAGACGGAGGTTTCAGAATGAATGTCTTGCCCGCCAAGATGATGGACCTGCTTGACATCAAGCCCATAGATCTGAAGCCTTCAGTCCACACTGTCAAGGCCAATGACTCCACTTCCCGCACAGTTCTCAGGGTTACTACTCTAAATATCTGGTTCGGCAAGCAGATGATCCCCACCGAATTCCAAGTGTTGGACATTCCTATCACTTTCACAGCCATCCTGGGGCGACCCTGGCTGCATCAAATGAATGGCTTGGCATCCACCCTTTACCAATGTATCAAGTTCATGCAAGGCAATGAGCTAACAACAGTCTACGGCGACAGCGTCACCACCGAGGGGACCAGCACCAACGATATTCCAATGTTAGAAATCAAGCATGATGATGATATGGCATTAACTGGATTCACTTTGGAGACCTCCAAGATCCAAATATGCAACGTGGACCTTCCAGTGTTTCGAGACAAAATCCCTCCCGCCATGAAGATGATGAAACTCATGAACTTCATCCCAGGACTGGAGCTCTGAATGAACGCTCGCCGAAAAATATTTAGGAGTCGCCACGCCATTTTTAAGGAAACATTGAAAACCTTTTTGAAAGAGAAAATGGGTTCGGGGGTCAGGTTACGCGTTGGGAAGAACAGAGTTCACCCAACACGCCTCGTCCGTAGACGAGTCTTTCTATGTTCAACATTCAAATAATTCAAACATGTGTGCAATTTGCGTGTGACAAAATATGTAATAAACTGCATTTTAATGCTTTTCTTTACTGATCAAAAGGAGGGATTACAACTTGTGAACCATTTACTGTGGGAGGCCACATCCCACTTACAATGAAATAAACAACTTACAACTGAAATGGACCAGCTGCAAAGTGGTTACATGTGTCGCGTGACACAGGACCTGAGATGGTCAAGTGTGTCGCGTGACACAACAAACCCATTTGCAGAGGTTTCACAAAGCTGGATTACAGAAGGAACAAAAGCCAATTTATATTACCAAAGGATGGAAATGGATCCAGGTACTTCAGAGATCGAGCTTGGATGAGTGTGGATATGGAATGATCTACACTCATCTTAGCATCCAAACACCCAGCATATCAATACTAAACAAGAGTATGCATCATAACTAGAAGAAAATAACCAAAACATGCAGAGGTCACAGGGGGAGAAAATCAACATTCAGGTGAGTGTGACTATGGATGATTCACACTCATCCTAATGCTTAGACCACAACCAACACAATTCAAACAATGGTATGAACAGAGCATATGAATCAGAACATGAATATCACAAACATAAACCCAGGCAAAACAGATCCAATCACATCAATCAATAATGGAAGATGAGAATAGAGAGAAAGGATGGAATCAGAACATTACCCTTGTAGATCCACACTCTCTATACCACGTCAGTATAGAGAGTCTTCTAATCATCTCCGAAAACAACTCAAAACTCAGATTGAAATGGCTGTGAGGTTTCAGGCATCTGTGTGTGAGTGTGTTGAACTGAGACAGAGGTTTAGGGCATGATTCTGATGGAGGGATGCTAAGGGATTAGAAAGAGCCGGAGCTAGTAGGTGCGGTGATCGGAATTCATTGGAGAAGCAGTGGTGGTGAACGGTTTAGGATTTGAAATAGGGGAGACGGCGTTGGCAATTTTGGGGGGAATTGAGAGGAACGGTGGAAGCGGTTGAGAGAGGGTTGGATTAGGTTTCCATTCAGCCGGAGTAGGGAGAGAACGACGATGAGCTTGGGGATCAATTGAAATTGGAGGAATTGCATTCGTGGTTTGGGTATAGAGAGAGTTGGCAGTCATTGTTTGGTTGAGAGGGAAATTGGGAGAGAGTAGATCGGTGAGGAAGGGAATTGAGGTAGAGGGAGGCAATTTAGGGAGAGGAAATTGGTGAGGAAGACGATCTGGGGATCCAACAATGGTGAGGGAGTTGTTTGCGTATAGAGAGAGAAGGTCTTTGTGGCTAGAGAGAGAGTAGTGAGCCGTCCCATTTTCCAAATGACTGAATTTCTTATTTAACGTTGTTTGGAAATATGCTTTATGGTGTCGCACGACTCATTGCTTCGCTTTTCCATGGCTCAAGTTGTCGCACGACGGGACGAGCCAATAACTGTTTCTGGCGCCAAAACCTACTTCTGGAACATTCCAAGTTAATTCTTTAAAAGCCCAAAGCAATTAATTCCCTGTAGGTCCTTTTGTCCGGGAAAAATACTAAAAAATATTTCCTTCGCGAGAAACTTATGGAATGTTTCCGGAAGTCTCGGAACGGACCGGGAATTCACCAAAATGCCCCTTAATGCAATTTTATCGCATTAAAATGCACCTAAAAGGGTAGAAAATTGGATTGGCGTTCTTACAGAGCCCCTCGGCAACGTCACTTGTGGAAGAAGTGAGGTTGTCGATAAAATAAGGCCCAATCCCAATGAGCGGCTGGGGATAAGGCGGAGGGCTGGACAATGATCTGGGAGATCGGATGGCTGGACCTTTGGAGAAAGGATTCCTACGTATCCCTGGAGGGAATCAAGCCAAATCATAGTTCAGAGAGGTGAGAACGCGTGACCAAGAGGGACAGATGGCTGCCTCTGGGAGAGGACGTATATCCGATGGAACAGATGCTGCCTCGGGGCGGGGACGTATAGCCGATGGAACGAATGGCTGCCTCGGGGCGAGGACGTATAGCCGATGGAACGAATGGCTGCCTCGGGGCGAGGACGTATAGCCGATGGAATGGATGGCTGCCTCGGGGTGAGGACGTATAGCCGATGGAACGAATGGCTGCCTCGGGGCGAGGACGTATAGCCGATGGAACGAATGGCTGCCTCGGGGTGAGGACGTATAGCCGATGGAATGGATGGCTGCCTCGGGGCGAGAACGTATAGCCGATGGAACGGATGGCTGCCTCGAGGCGAGGACGTTTAGCCTATGGAAAGGATGGCTGCCTCGGGGTGAGGACGTATAGCCGATGGAAAGGATGGCTGCTTCGTGGATAGGACGTATAGCCGATGGAACAGATGGATGCCTCGAGGAGAGGACGTATAGCCTATGGAAAGGATGGCTACCTCGGGGTGAGGACGTATAGCCGATGGAAGGGATGGCTGCCTCGGGGCGAGGACGTATAGACGATGGAACAGATGGCTGCCTTGGGGTGAGAACGTATAGCCGATGGAAAGGATGGCTACCTCGGGGTAAGGACGTATAGCCGATGGAACGGATGGCTGCCTCGGGGCGAGAACGTATAGCCGATGGAACGGATGGCTTCCTCGGGGCGAGGACGTATAGACCTTGCTCATGAATGTCATTCCCCCTTCCCATAGACCTTGATTCTAAGGATTGTCCACCTAAAAGGTTCATAAAGGACATAGGAAAGCAAAAAGGTCTTCCCTTTTACATTCCTAGTCCTAGCTTGCGTCATGTTCATTACATATGTTAGTGTATAAATGTCATCTTTACTTTAAAATACATTCCCCATGTCCCTCATGGTTGGATCGCTCTCCAAGGATTGCCTAGTGACCTTCATAAGGCACAAAAATGCATAGAATGAGTATAAAGATCCAATCTTTATACCCCTCCCTTAGTCCCCTTTGGTACTTGAGGCATCTCTTGGAGTGTAATGGTGTAAATGTCCTATCTTTACATCATTTCCTTCACATAAAGATGCCATAGCCGGATTCTCCTTTAGAAAAGGATGAACTTGAGCCCCTATATCTCTGATCATCACTTGAGACGAGCATCAATGTCCCGACAAAGCTCAAATCATCTCAAGATGTAGGATTGATGGGCAAAGGTCCTTCCTTTCTAAAGAGTCTCATCCTTGGACTATAAAAAAGGTGTCCCTATCTTGATCACATGTGACCCAAGGTCTCATCATGATGATCATAAGTCCAAGATGAGAACGGGATCAAAGTCCTGAACACATAAAAATTCAAGGAATCCCGAGCGATAACCAACTCATGGTTTATACGTCCGGAAGATAACTTGGTACATTTCCTCCTTTTCAAAAAACACATCCCACACACGAAAACACAAAGGCAAGCATGAAAATCGGATCTTGGAAGACTTGCTTCGGCAAGGCTCTTTGGGTGAATGACGATCCGTTCTTCCCAAGGGGTAACTTAACCTCCGGACCCAAATCCTTTTTTTCAAAGTTTTGAGGAAATCAAAATGGCGTGGCGACTCCGTTTTTCAATTTAAACCGAATGTCTTCAAACTGATGTGAGGCGGTGATCCCCTTACATGAGAAAGCGGTTCAAACAAAAAATAAATAAAATAAAGAGCCGCGATCTTGGGCGCCACGTATCACAGTTTGACCACTCCGTTGGGGAAAAAAACAAAAAAAGCTTTCATTTTTAAACCAAAAAAAAAAAAAGATACTTGGTATATAGGTGGAAACCATTAAGCTTCCCGTTATCGCCTCTTAACACGAGTTTGGGATAAACTATGGTCTAATAAAACCACGTACCGGTATCTCTTTTAGAAAAAAAAAGAGAAAATCTTTTTTTTTGAGTGGGTTAGCCTTCCGCCGCGGATTCGATTATCATGCTTGCCTCATTTTCTTTGCTTTGCATTGCATTGTTGGTTCTTGGGAATTGTGCACATTCTGAATACTGAATAGGAAGCTTGCTAGAGCTGAAAAGGTGCCAAAAAGGCCATGGAAACAGCCTGCAAATGAAAGGAAATGGAACCTGGAAAATTGATTGATGCAGCCGTACGGCTTGATTATCCTTGGATCCTAGCCGGGCGGCTTCATTGGCAATTCCACCAAGACAAAATCTGAGGCTAATCTAGCAGCTTAGGCAGCTTGGGGCTATTCAGTTCCAAGACTGACCGGGCTCCGGAAAATTTACGTGCTTACTTATTGCATTTCCCCCGTCCCGAAAATCATTCCTTTAAAACACATTTCTGAAAATTTCTGTTTTAACTCAAGAAGGAATATTTTTAGGAGGTCGCACACTACGCGCACCTTATATATCCTGTACACTTTGCACGCACGTCCCTTTAATCTGGGATGGTTGTTCAGTTGCAGTCACGGACAACCTTACGATGCTCCCGGGCGCGCACCGAATCATCCCAAACTCCCCATGGCAGCCAGTGTCAACCAATGTACAGTCCGTGTCACACATTTCAAAACCGTGACTTTTGGTTGGTTTTTGGTCTAGTCTGTGTCATATAGCCCAGTTGCATACCCCCGTAAAGGTCAAACCTTAGCCCATGACGGAAGTCAGGATCCTTCGCGCAAGCGAAACTCTGCCGAAATCCCGCCAAGGAAAATTGGCAGAATCTTGACTCTGGCATTGACTTAGACTTTGACCCGCATGGGATACGTAAGAGTCGAGCCCAAGTTCATGCCAAAAATCCAAAGATCTTTTGCGCAAGCGAAGCTCTGCCGAAATTCCGACAAGGAAAAATTGGCAAGATCTTGACCTGGCATTGACTTGGACTTTGACTCGCACAACGTATGCAACAAAGTTCAATGTGACACTGTGTCATCCGGCTTTTACCGCCCGATCCATGCCTATTATCTTCTTGAACAATGCCAAAAAAGTCAAAATGTCAATCGCGCAAGCGAAACTCTGCCGAAATTCCGTTAAGACTGAAAGACGAGACTTTCCCGGCATTGCCTTGACTATAATCCGCATCGCTCGTGCGTTAAAAGTTCCTATGACCCACTAGACCCATTAGGAGCGTTCTTCTCTCTCGTCAGTGCGATCCGCGTGCCCTATAGGACCCTTGCCCGGGGCTGTCCACCCTGGGAGGTCGAAATACAGGTGGAATACGAGGGGCTTATAGACGTAGTGATGGAACCCACTGATCTAGGATCTAGAGTAGTTGCGAAAAAGAAGGGCAACCCTTTTTCCAACCAAATAGAAATAAATAAAAGACACTGTTTTAAGTAAACTTGAACAACTAATGGAATCACAATTGCATGGTCCTATTTCTGGAATTTCCAATCTCGACCTTTCACGGTCAAATCTCCGATTTTCGATCCTGACCTTTCACGGTCAAATTTCCAATCTCGACCTCTCACGGTCAAATCTCTAATCGCGACCTTTCATGGTCCGATTCTCGATCTTCGATCTCGACCTTTCACGGTCAAATTTCGATCCTGACCTTTCATGGTCAAATTTCCAATCGCGACCTCCATGGTCAAATCTCCGATTTTCGATCCTGACCTTTCACGGTCAAATTTCCAATCGTGACCTCCACGGTCCGATCTCCGATTTTTGATCCTGACCTTTCATGGTCAAATTTCCCATCTCGACCTTTCACGGTTAAATTTCTAATCGCGACCTCCACGGTCCGATCTCCGATCTTCGATCTCGACCTTTCACGGTTAAATCTCTAATTGCGACCTCCACGGTCAAATTTCCAATCGCGACCTCCGCGGTACGATCTCTGATCTTCGATCTTCGATCTTGATCTTTCACAGTCCAACCTCCAATATCAATCTTTCGTGGTCAAATAGGTAATCCCGACCCCTCACGATCAAATCTCCTATCGAGATCTTCCACGGTCCAACCTTCGATATCGACCTTTCACGGTCAAAGTTCCAATCTCGACCTTTCACGGTCAAATCTCCAATCGCGACCCTCACGGTCCAATTTTCAATCTTGACCTTTCACGGTCGAATCTCCAATTGAGACCCTCACGGTCCAATTTTCGATCTTGACCTTTCAAGGTCTAATCTTTTCTGATCAATTAGGATTAGGAGAAAATGTGTTTTAAGAAAAATTTAAGCAATGAGTGCATGTTACTTGAGCCTTCAGCCTAAACACTTACCTCCGAGCCTGAACCTCACCTACCTCCGAGTCTAAACCTCACCTACCTCCGAGTCTAAACCTCACTTACCCTGAGTCTAAACCTTGCCTACCCCCAAGTCTAAACCTTGCCTATCTCTTTTCTGCAGCGAGAAAGAAGTAGGCGAGAATACCGGGTCATCGGCTTGTCAGTGCAGAAAACCTCAAGTTCAGACAGTTCCGCAGAATCATCAGTTTTGTCTACTCAGGGGTTTAGAATGGCAGATATGACAGAAAATAATGATGGTACGGGTAATCCAATGATCAGAGAGGAAGAGTCAGTCCTAGCTTTGGAAAATGCCCATAAGTTCATGAAGAGCAACGAGCCATACTCATCGGTGCTCTACGGCGTCATGGAGTTCAGGTAACAGTTGAGGCCAATGGTTCTCTGGTCATGGTTGAAGATGAAACTCCAGAAATAGTGATCTCAGTCCCTCCATCGTAAAACCAATACCCTCCATCCTACAGCCAATACCTTCTTCCATCCACATATGATCCCTTACCAAGGACTACTGCCCTCTAGTTCCTCCCAGTGTCTCAGGCCATCAGGGTTCCATTGCCCTCAGCTCCTCAGAACGGATTGGGCTTCACAACACCTATTTTTCAGTTTCAACGATACCTGCCGATTTATGCTCCAGCCTCACATAATCAGTTTGAGCCATGTGGCTATGTTCTGAGACCCCTATACCCGCCTGAATACGATCATGAGTTGCTAAAAGAAAATCCGGATGCCTCAAGTTTTCCGTTGCCGTCCACCGGACTTAGTGAATTCACGCGCCAGTTTCACCAGTCTACTGCTTTGGTTCCCCCTACTGATAAGAGTCTTGTTGCGAGTTTCAGTAACTCGAGAGTCCCCGTTGACCCCCATGTGGCAATATTGACGGAGCAAGTGAAACTAATATAGGAGAAGCTTGATCTCATGATGAGTACCAGTACTCCCTTGACCCAAGGTGTCGAACCAGGCAAAGAAGTGACTCAGTCGTGCAAAATCCAAGTGCCCGAAGTGAGAGAAGTTGAAAGGATAACCAGTTCTAAGCTTGAGAAAAGTCCGAAGACACAACCAACCGGTACTACCCCTTTCACTCAAAACAACCAGCGCAGCGCTGAATCTCCCAAAGAGATCCCAATATCCCTCAAAGTCCTCCCAGGTTCACTTCCTTCCATCAATATGCTCAGTCAACAAAGTTCACCCCCGTGACTTTTCCGACCCATTTCTTTGGGCAACTTGTACTTGCTCCAGCGGCTCCATGGCCTCAAATCCCTCAACTTCCACCAGTATCTTGGGCACGTAACTGATCACTGCTTCGGTCTGCGGTATGGAATCCAGAAGTTAGCATCAATTAGAAAGCTCAAGTTTCCTGGCAGTCCAACCAGCAAAGAGTAGCTAGGCTAGGGTTTACCTATCCTTAAGAGAAAAATAATAAAATGGTCTCTCAGTCAACTTTCGTAGGTTCTAGTACTTTCCTCTTTCAATCAAGTCCTCCTCGGACATTGTAATTAATCTTCAATCTTCTATAAAAGAGTCTTCTTCTTTTCTTGCTAGACTTAAGACATTATTTTCACACCTACATTACATTTAATGAAATGGTTTTATTTTATATGATCACTTGCATTGCTCAACAAATAATCTCTCGAAATAATTCACGTTCTGATTAATCGGTGTGAGAAAGTCAACCAATGCCTTTCCCATACACTTTCCTTACCTCACAAAAGGCCTCCATCAAGCCATACACTTTCCTTACCTCATAAAAGCCTTCATCAAGCCATACGCCTCCCAAATCAATGTCCTCATCGTTGTAACGATGTTGTTCCATTTTCCCGAAAGATTTGGTATTTTTCTTTTCTTTTGAAAATCAATCGAAAAAACACGGAGTCGCCACGCCATTTTTGTTTTAAGGGCCAAAACTTTGAAAAATGCCCGAGATTAGAGATTTGGGTTCGGAGGTCACGTTACACGCCGGGAAGAACGTTAGTGTTCACCCGGAATGCCTCGTAAAACGAGTCTTCCAAGCATTAAAAACCATTTGTGTATGTGTGTGTGTGTGTGTGTGTTTTGGCCAAAATAAGTTGAAAATAAGAAAAATAAAAATTGGGAACTCTTTATTAGACTTTGAACAAATCCCATGATTTTTGGTGTGATTTTTGGGTTGAGTTTTGGTACTCAAAAGATTTTTTGAAGTTGAAAACCAATTCTGCCAGAATGAAAAAGGCAGTGGACACTTGATTTTAAAATGGGTTTAAGGGCTTAAAAATCTCAGAATCTGGGGAAAGTCCGAGAATGAAAGTTGTTCAATACACCTTAAATAAGGTTTATCTAAAAGAACTTTCCCATTTGGAGGTGATTTGGTGGACCAAAACCTTCTGGAAATCTCAGATATGAAATCTGGATTTCCAGAGACTGATGAACTGACTTTTAAAAGAAAATTTGAAAAATGAAGTTTTACTCACGTAAAAAATAAAGTAAAAATATTTCTGGAAAGATCTGGATGTTGGCTACAAAAAGTATTGTGTAGTCAACACCAAATTCCAAGTTTCTGTATGTCTAAAAAATTAGACCATGGACAGAGGTCTTAGAGAAAGGCTACTGGACAGCAACTTCCTCATGAAGAAAAACATGATTTTAAAAGGTGTTTGGCATCCATGCTTGTCCCCATTTCCTTAGGCTTTTATTAGTAGTCACTAGAAATTTTAGTGGTGATCTACTATATCAAGCCATCCTTAGGGTAGATTAGGACTAAGCACTTCATTTGCTTGGGAAGTGGAATTTTATCCTTGAAAATGAAGATTTGATGTATGAAAATGGTTTTTAGGGTTTTGAAAACATGTTTGCAAGTAAGTAAAAATACTTTGAAAGTAATGTTGATCCTTGCAGAGGATCATCCATGGAGATGAACTTCCATGGTGATCCTCTTGGATCTAGGGCAAGAAGATGAACAAACTACATTTTGGAGTTTGAAAATGCATGCATGGATGAGAGAATTTTAGGGTGAGGAGAAGGAGGTTATACCTATCTTCTTTGTGTTTTGTGTTTGAATGGATTCAAGGCTTGAATGTGTTTAGGGTTTGATTGTGTTTAGGGTTTGTGATTAGAGTTGGTCAAAGAGAAAACAAGTAGATAACAATTAAGTCCTCTATATTTTCTCCCTAATCCTCCTCCTAAGGGGTGATTTAAGCTTGGGTAAGTGTATGTATGAGAGTGATTTGAAAATGTTTTGAGTGAGTGGGATTTGGGAAACATTCAAGAGAAAATGGTGGCAATTCAAGTGAATTCCCACTGTTTTCTCCCTATTTTTCGCCAAGGTGCAGTTATAAAATGTGTTGTTGCTCCTTTTTCTGTGACTGAAGGGTTCAATTTATAGGCCTGGAAATTTCGGATCCATCCGCGCGGACAAGTCTGAAGGCGTGCCTGGTGCATTAAATGCTGCTCCAGGCTTTGGACAGGAAGAATATTTTTCAAATTAAGCAACCAGTTTTTGTTCCAGCCACTTCTATTTCGGGTTTTTGACCTTTCTTTTGCTTTTTGGGATTCTTTTCTTGGTTTATCTTTAAATGTCAATCCCTAATCTACCCTCACTTTGTTTGAAATGTTAGGAATTGTTAGAAATGTTAGAAATGTTAGGGCTTTCATTAATTTTCTAACGAAAATACTAACAACTCAAATTGGAGCACTTACAGTAGCCCCTCGGCGACGGCGCTTTCGAAGGAAGCGGGGTCGTCGATAAGAGTAAGGCTCCATATTTGACAGGATGATCAAGTGATCGAGTGGCTGGACCTAGCGATAGGCTACCTAAGTATCCCGAATGGGAATCAAGCTGGCCATAGTTCGCGTCTTTCGATGTCGACCCTGGAGTGACTATTTTGAGGCGTCAACCTGGTGAGCGAGTCCTGCAGTCGATTGCTGAGAGAAACTCTGCTGGGGATAAGAGATGACCATTTTGTTCTGGTGGCTGGAGTTGTATATCCGCTCTGCTGGGGATAGGAATGACCATTTTCGGTCTGATAGCTGGAGTTGTATATCCGCTCTGCTGGGGATAGGAATGACCATTTTCGGTCTGATGGCTGGAGTTGTATATCCGCTCTGCTGGGGATAGGAATGACCATTTTTGGTCTGATGGCTGGAGTTGTATATCCGCTCTGCTGGGGATAGGAATGACCATTTTCGGTCTGATGGCTGGAGTTGTATATCCGCTCTGCTGGGGATAGGAATGACCATTTTCGGTCGATGGCCGAAGTTGTATATACGCTTTCTGCTGGGGATAGGAATGACCATTTTCGGTCTGATGGCTGGAGTTGTATATCCGCTCTACTGGGGATAGGAATGACCATTTTTGGTCTGATGGCTGGAGTTGTATATCCGCTCTGCTAGGGATAGGAATGACTATTTTCGGTCTGATGGCTGAACCTAATGATAGGCTACCTACGTATCCTTAAGAGGAATCAAGCCAGTCGTAGTTCGGGTCTTTGACCCTGGAATGACTATTTTGAGGCGTCAACCTGGTGATGAGGGCGTTTTAGGTGCCTCGAACCTTGATGATGGTGTTTTAGGTGCCTTGGACCTTGATGATGGCGTTTTAGGTGCCTCGGACCTGGATGATGATGGCATTTTAGGTGCCTCAGACCTTGAAGATGGCGTTTTAGGTGCCTCAGACCTTGATTTGAAATGTTTTCCCTATGGTGGACTTCATTCGTCTGCTGCCGAGGGAAAGGATGACCGTACTGGTCAAGTGGCTGGACCTAATGATAGGCTACCTACGTATCCCTAGTGGGAATCAAGCCCTTACGTAGTTCGAAAGCTGCTCGGGATTTCGCCGTCCTTTGCTGAAGAAAAATTGGGCTTACGTTTTACGGCCGTGGATGATAATGAGGAAAGAAACGGGATTTCGTCAACTTCGCTGGGGATTTTGTTAGCTTTTCCTGGGGAAGACGGGTTTACGTTTTACGGCTGTTGAGGATAATGAGGAAAGAAACGGGATTCCGTTAGCTTTCTCGGAGAAATCGGACTTACGTTTGACTGCCGTTGATGATTTTGATGAAAGAAACGGGATTCCGTTATCTTTCTCAGAGAGATCGGACTTACGTTTGACTGCCGTTTATGATTTTGATGAAAGAAACGGGATTCCGTTATCTTTCTCGGAGAGATCGGACTTACGTTTGACTGCTGTTGATGAAATTGATGAAAGAAATGGGATTCCGTTATCTTTCTCGGAGAAATTGGACTTACGTTTGACTGCCGTTGATGATTTTGATGAAAGAAATGGGATTTCGTTATCTTTCTCGGAGAAATCGGACTTACGTTTGACTGCCGTTGATGAAATTGATGAAAGAAATGGGATTCCGTTATCTTTCTCGGAGAAATCGGACTTACGTTTGACTGCCGTTGATGAAATTGATGAAAGAAACGGGATTCCGTTATCTTTCTCGGAGAAATCGGACTTACGTTTGACTGTCGTTGATGATTTTGATGAAAGAAACGGGATTCCGTTATCTTTCTCGGAGAGATCGGACTTACGTTTGACTGCCGTTGATGATTTTGATGAAAGAAACGGGATTCCGTTATCTTTCTCGGAGAAATCGGACTTACGTTTGACTGCCGTTGATGAAATTGATGAAAGAAACAGGATTCCGTTATCTTTCTCGGAGAAATCGGACTTACGTTTGACTGCCTTGAGGGTTCCTTTGAAAGGGGGTTAACCTTGGTTAACTTTGGTTAACTCTGTTAAGTTGAGGACTAAATTGCAGAGTCCTGGAATTTTAAAGGGCAAAATGTTCATTTTGCCACCTCGGTTCTGTCTGCGCGGAGGGGATTGTATCCCTGACAGGTTTAAATGAGGGGCCGCCCCCTTTCTCCTTCTCCCTCACCATTTTTCCAATTTGTCGAGAGAAAAGAGAGAGAAAGTGAGAAATCCGCCATTTTTGGCCAAGAAAACTTAAAATCCTTCCGATTTCTTCGATTTTTTGAGCGATGGAACACGGGGGAGTTGCTATTCAAGGCCAAGGACGTGGCCCGGTCACGGAGAGGCGATTAGAACTCGTTCGAATGAGGAGGCATTACACACTTTCGCAATCGATTGCGGAGGAGCCATACCTCGATGCGTGGCAACATTGGGCCACTGATCCGAGTCTCCGAACGGTATACTTCGAATCTCTTCACTTCTTTTGTTGATTTTTGTTTGAAATTGATTTTTGGTGATTTTTTTTTTATTTATTTTTCGAAAATTGATGTTCTTGGTGTTGAATCTTGGCTTTGATGATTTGCATGTTGTAATGAGTATATGGGTGACCCAAATATGCATTTTGTTTGGAAAAAGAATTGGCATTTTCGTCATTTTTTTTAATTTCGAAAATTATAATTGAAAATTCGAAAATTGTGTTCTTGGAATTTGAAATTGAGATTTGCATGAGTAGATGCATTTTGTTTGAAAAGAATGGGCATTTTGCCATTTTGAAATATGAGATGATGATGAAAATTTTCCCGAATCCGGGACGGACTTTTTTTTGTATGTAGGAAATTTTTTTTTTTTTGCAATGAGATGATGAATGTATGTATGCATAGGATTTTTTTGTTTTGAAAAGTGGGACGGATTTTCGCTTCCGTTGATTCCTTGTGAAAGATTGCTTTTTATGCAAAAATGGGACGGAGTTTTTCATTCCGTTGACTCGATATTATTGACATGCTTTCTTCATGTATGAATGAATGAATGGTATTTGCTGAAAAACTCTTTTGTGCGAGAAAAATGGGGCTAGGTTCGTTGTATGCCGTTATGTTGCCCGATTTTCTGCAAAACTTCATGTTTATGATGCATGTGTATGCTTTTTTTTTTTTGCAGAATTTTTTTGACATTTTTGTTTCTCTCCTTTTTTTTTTTCATTGCAGGGCGGAAACAATTTCGTGACGGAGCAGCTGAATAAAATGAAGACTCGGGGATCAGTGGAGTCTGTGATTTACTTGTGGGACCGGCTTCCGGTTTTGGGCAGAGGAGCGATGATGAGTCCTAGACAGATCGTCATTGAGACCGGATTGTACGTGTTCATCGAGTGCTTGAGGGGATTGGTCAAGTTCCCCAAGAGTAAGGGCCTGATCTCTGCCTTGGCACAACATTGGTGGGACGTGACCCACACATTCCATTTTTTCTGGGGCGAGGCCACGGTCACACCTTCTGACTATGCCGCGATTACGGGCCTGTCCTTTAAAGGACGGAGCATTGAGTGGAGAGACGGCTACAGTGATCTGGATTTGCGGGCCCTTCTAGGATTCTCTCCTATTTCCAAAAAGGAGATGGGGATGGAGTACGCTGTGGTCCACGGGAAGATCATGGAGAGTATTGGGAGCTACGAGGCTGGGGATGAGAGGATAGGCGGCGAAGCGGTGCTAGGGCCTTTTTATGGGTTGCCTTTTCGAGCACGCTATTTGGACATGCCGAGGGGACGGCTGTTTTTGCTTTGCTGAGGTCCCTGGAGGACGTGGGGATGGCTGGAGAGGTATCTTGGGGAGAGGCAGGGTTGGCAGAGCTATATTTTGCTCTGGATCGATATAGCCGGAAGGCTGTCAGCTCTTTGACGTGCTTTGAGTTCCCTCTGGAGGTACAAGCTTTCTTTTTTGCTTTCCCTCTTTTCTTTAAGCACGTATTCTTTCTCGCACTTAATTGATTTGACCTTTTCCTTTCGCGGTATGGGCTCTAGAGTTCTTTCACGGCACGATGTGGCGGCGGCGGCGGAGTACATCGGGCGTATCCGGCCATGCTTTCTTGGTCCAAGTATGCCGGGAGAAGAAAGGTTCTAGGGTGCGTACGACCCTCAAGTATTCGGATTACTGCCTTTGACGAGGGTGAGACGGATGAGGATCATATTCTACCCACAGGACCGCTTCGATGTGGAAGCGGTGAAGGGTGCCGAGAGATGGACCGTGGAGCGGAGGATCTTGAGAGGCTTGACCTGCGATGTGTATTATCTAGGGGAGAGAGTGACGCGCCAACATAGCGTGGGTGCACTTGCGATGGCTCCGGTGGAGCCTCCTGCTGACATGATGCATCCGAGTGAGAACTCGGAGACCTGGGATGATTATCGAGGTGGCCAGCACCACTCGAGGTTCGTGGCGATCGAGGAGTACTCGCGATTTGTCTTGTGGAGGCTGAGGATGCCTCAGGTTCTTGAGAGAGAGGGATTGGGGATTGTGCGGTACCCTCGATCGAGCTTTTCGTATGTCCAGGACGGGGTCAGGCTGAGAGTACAGATCCCTGTACCTGATCGGGTTCCACGAGCTTTCCGGCCTCGTCCGGATATGAAGATATGGCCTCTCCTTTTCCTTTTTTTTTGCTTCTGTCTTTTCCTTTCTTTCCTGTCATCATTTTTCGCCTTAATTATCTCTGATACTTTTGTTTCCGTGCAGTTCCCGGCCAAGGTGGTGGAGAAGCTGACGAATCAGGTGATCGGGGCCAAGAGGTTTATCAAGAATATGGTTATTTGTGGGTCTTCTCAGGGCAGGAGGAGACGAGCACAGCCGGCGCCTGTCGAGCGGGAGACTTCCCCTATTCCTTCCGAGCCTTCTTCCGAGACTCCTCTTTCTCCTCTCATAGATCCCAGTGTGGTGTTGCCTTCGGACCACGTCATTCTCGGAGATTCGTATGGACAGGGACATGTCTGGCATCACGGTGGGTCTTCTTCGCACGTCCGGGAATCCGACGCGTTTTCGTTCGGATACGACTTCTTTGCGGATCTTGGCTTGCCGTATCAGGGTGTGCCGGTTGGTCCAGACGAGCCTTCCTCCGGAGATGAGGATGATTCTGAGCTCGAGATATTCGTGGCTACTGAGGAGGCGGGCCCGAGCCGCAAGAGGGATCGGGGGAAAGCGCCAGCCACCGAGGATTCTGACTGACGATCCTCTGAGACCGATTTCTGAGACTGTACCTATTTTTTTTGACAGATACAGTTTTTTTTTTATGCACACTCTCTTTTTTTTGGAATGTAATAATTTAGGATTTTATTTTATTTTATCTATCATGAATGCAATGTTGTATGAATGCCTTTGTTGCATGAGCCCGGTTTTTTGGCAAGGGTGTGAGTGTTTGGTATATGAGCTTGTTTGGACGGAGTTTTGCACAAGGTTCGAGCAGCCGGGATGAAAATATTCTTCCGTTGTGCAGCAGTTTGAGCATGCTGCAGATTTTTTTTCTGGGCGACAATCCCGTCCGCGCGGATAGGTTCGACATCTGACATGGTTCATTTATTTCGGTGGTTGGATCTGGTTTGGTCCATAAATGCCATTAAAACTTCGTCTTCTCCAGTTCAAAATCACTGAAAATCAGAGAGAGAAGCCAAAAAAGCCATGGAAATGTCCAAATTTTCCCCAAAATTGCCCAAAGAAAAGCAAATGTTGTTCTTTGAAAAGTTCAAGGAGTGGTGTATGGAGATTATGCACGAGAGGAGGTCATTTTTCGAAGAGAGGTACAAGGTAAAGTGCTTGTGGTCTCTCAAAGAATTGATTCCGGACTATGACCTCTTGAGAGCTTCTTCTTCATTTTGGAATACTAGAAGGCATGTCTTTTGCCTTTCTTATAATGAAGTGGTCCCGACCGTTGAAGAATTTCGGGCTTTACTTGGTGGCCCGGAGGTGGAAGAGATTGGGATTCCTTTGCCCAGAGGGGCTTCTTTTGTTGATAGGTTGTGTAACCTTCTTCATCTTTCTTCAGAGGAAGCGCAAGGTATGATTCGTAGTCCCGATCATTTTAACATTTCTGGTCTTCCTGATAGATTTAGGGGCTTAGGCTTGATGGATGATGCCTATTGGGATGCTTTTTCACTTTGCATGTTTGGTACCTTGTTCATGGTTTATTCCTTTGGGATTTGTCATCGGGCTCTGCTGGATGTGGTTGTTCACTGTCGCTTGGGCCGAGATGTTGCGCCTTTAATCTTGGGAGAGACTTTTCATGCTCTCGACAGGTTGGCTACTGGGAGGCGGTATATGCATGGTGGCAGCCCGTTTCTTTTGACCTTGTGGCTGATGGAGCGCTTGGGGGTTCTTCGGGAAACTTCGGACATGATCAAGCCTTGGACATTTGCCAGGAGAGGGGTTACGGTAGATTTTGATGATCAGGGCTCGTGGGAGCGTTGGATGGCTGGTCGCCAGACTGAAGATATCAGATGGTCAGTGCCTCATTGGTGGGTGGAGACTCGGAGAGTACTTCAGGATGGATCTCCCGTGGTTATGCTTCCGGGGCTTTCTCAGTCCAGCTTTTACATTCCGGCTTTTGTTCTAAGACAGTTCGGCTTGGAGCAGGTTCCTTTGGAGGACTTTGATGATATAGCCACCAGGGTGGTGGCTTCTGCTTCTATGGATGATCCTTCGGTGTTTCCATTTCTTTCCCGAATATGGAGGTATGACGTCTTTCCTCCTCGGGTTATCCTCAGGCGTCCGAGACCTGTGTTCCTGACCACTTGGTACTTGGATTGGTACGAGAGGCATTTGGGGGAGACTCAAATGGCTATTTTGAGACGGCGTGAGGCCATTGTGGGTGCGGAGGACCTGACGGTTTCGGAGAGGAGGAGGGCCGAGGCGAGGGTCAACCCTCACGACCGGAGCAGAGATACTGTGACCGACTATGAGGCTTATGTCAAGAGACAGGAGAGGAGGACTCCCATGCTACCAGCTAGGCTACAGGAGATGAGAGATGACGCTAGGGCTACTAAGGCCCTGACAAAGGCTGGTTTGATAGATCCTATCCCTACACCGGAGCTTGGTAGGAGGAAGACCGACATTTTTCCTGTTCAGAGGAAGAAGACCTGAAGAGGGAAGAAGAGGGGAGATGCTAGTACGAGCGGCTTAGAGTGACCTCGAGTTTTCCGAGTATCCCTTTCTTGTTGTAGCAGACACATTAGTTTGATTATGTATCTTAGTTTCTTTTAGCAGGTTGCCAGTTGTAGGAATGAACCGAGCTTAGACTCATCAAAAAGCTTTTAACTGTAATGAATATGTGAATTGCTTTAGAGTTTTTCGAGACGCTTTCATGGTCTGATCAATGTATGTCTTTTATTTGTATTTTAGACCGAACCGTTTCCGGCTGCCTACGTTCCCTTCGGACTAAAGGGCTCAGGTCTTCGTAGTTCGACCCGGTTTTTTTTTGTTTTCTTTTTTTTGTTTTTTTTTGGTGCAACCCTGTTTTTTACCTAGGCCGCCCTTTTCGGGTTTTCAACCTAGTTGGGTATTATTCTTTTAGCACTCTTTTTATTTTATTTTTGTTTCTTTTTTTTTTGACTCAGTGTTTTACGCGTAGTATCTGCGCAGCTTGTCACCATTCACTGGGTGTACAAAAGGATTTCCGTCGAGGTCTGCAAGTTGCAAGGCTCCTCCGGAGAAGATTTTCTGGACAACATATGGCCCGACCCAGACAGGCTCCCATTTGCCAAGCGGGTTGATACGGACTGGGGGCTTCTCTTTCAAAACGAGATCACCTTCCCTAATCTCCCGATGCTTCACTTTCTTGTCGAAGGCTCTGGCCATTCTCCCTTGGTAAGCTCGGATATGTTCCATTGCTTTCAATCGTCGCCCATCTAGCAGGGCCAATTCATCATGGTGACTCTAGAGCCATTCGACCTCGTTGATCTGACCTTCCAACAGTACCCGGAGTGAGGGAATTTCTAGCTCGATTGGGAGTACAGCTTCCATCCCGTAGGTAAGAGCAAATGGTGTTTCCCCGGTTGCCGTTCTGACGGATGTTCTGTAGCCCCAGAGTGCCAGGTGTAGCTTCTCGGGCCAATCTCTGCCTCGGACAACCATTTTTCGGATGATGTTTTCCAGAGTCTTGTTTGCTGCTTCGACGGCTCCGTTGGTTTGGGGCCTATAGGGAGATGACTTGTGACGGGTTATTCTGAATTCTGCTAGCAGCCTGTCGCATTCCCCTTCGATGTGGGATCCATTATCTGAGATGATTTTGGCTGGCAACCCATATCTGCATACGATGTTTTCTTTGATGAAGAGGGCTACTTTCTTTGAGTTGAGGACTTTGTAGGACCTTGTAGGGCGTCCTTTTTAGTTCCTTCGAAGAGACTACCAATCTGCGTCTCTTTAGGCTCTTCCGCAGTTTCCAGATTCACACTCGTCAAAATCTCTTCGGCAGCTTGGGCTCGATTTTCCTCTTTCCGAACAACCTGCTTAAATATTTTTGTTCTCTTCTTTTTTTTTGTTTATTTAATGTGTCTGCTTCTTTATCTAATGAATCATTATTAAATATTTTTTTTAAATTATTAATTAATTTATCATTAGTTAAAGTGGCAATCAAGGGATACTCAGAAAGGTTCGTCATTTCATTAGGAACGAAAGGAAGTACAACATTTGCTACAGACTCGTAGTCTTCAGGCGTAAGGCCGTCGGACAACTCTAGAGACTTGATCTTGACTCTACCTAGATTGACACAAAGGGACGGGGGACCAATCCAAGCTTGGTGATCATTTCTTCTTTGGTCGCGGACGGGCCTGAGAGAGTTTCCCAATTCCTTAATGGCATCACTGTCAGTGGCCTCATGACTCGGGAATGGTACTGTTTCTGTCCTCCTTCCTCGATCATTGCTACCATCTCTTTGACTGAGCTGAAATCAATCAGGTCTGGCACCTGGACCTCTTCCCCGAATAACTGCTGCATAATCGGACCATCCCAATCATCTGAAAAGACTTCCGCGGCTTTGGCTTTTGGCATTGTCAGCTCGAACTCAGGCTTCGGGCCTTCCTGGATAATCGGAATTGTGGTTGTGAGCTTCTCGAACTGTTCCACTAGGCTCGGCACGCTTTTGAAAGTGTACTCACTCTTCATGGTAGTGGTAGCCCCGGATATCTTGGGTAGGTCCAGAAACACTCTACGGACCGGGTTAGCTTTGGCTCCCCTGAACTTGTTGAGGCTATCCTGTAGCTTCAGCCACCCTTCTGTAGGAGTGGGCTCTGTGACGTTACCCGGTTGTGTGGGACCCTTTACAAAGTAGTCAGCCAAATTAGGACTGAAAGGGAGAGATTTAGGGTTATTGACCGGGACCCTTCCTGTGATAGCTTCTTTCCTTTGTAGAGCAAATTCTTTTTCTTTCGCGGTGTCCACTGAGGTGGCATCATATCCCAGGCCGTGGCGAGTTTTCTGTCCTTTCACCTCGATGAGTTTGTGAGTTCCTTGTTGGTGCTTCCCCAGACCGAGGCCAGGTAGATAGCTCATCTTCCTCATCATTTTCAAGACCGGAGGGATTTTATCCCGAGTGGTCATCAGATCTACGTTGCAAACTTGGGCCTTAGGAGGCTCGACCGTGAAGCCTGTTAGCATGAGACCTTCCTCATCATGTTTGATTTCCAGAATGGGTATTCCGCCCGTATTCGTGCCCTCCAAGGTGACTAGATCCCCGTAAATGGTTGTTAGATCTCCATCTGAGATAAACTTGACGCATTGATGGAGGCTCGAAGCGACCCCCTTGACCTGATGCAGCCAAGGTCTTCCCAATAAGGCATTAAAAGTGATCGGAATATCGATAACCTGGAATTCCACAGGTATCAATTTCCTGCCAAACCAGAGGTCCAAAGTAGCAACTCCAAGGACTACTCGAGATGTCGAGTCGTAAGCTTTGACTGTGAGGGAGGAAGGCTTCAAGTCCGTGGACTTGATGTCAAGCAGGCTCATGATCTTTGCAGGAAGAATATTCATTCCGGACCCATTGTCGACCAGGACCCGAGGGAGGCGTCGTTCATCCAATTAGACTGTGATGAAGAGAGGCTCATTATGATCGGCCCCGAATTGAGGGAGATCGAGATCTGTGAAAGTGATTATTTTCCCATAGTGGATGTTTTCGATCAGCTGTACTACGTCATCGGGAGTAGCGTCAATAGGGACCAAGGTGCGGGCCAGACTTTCTTCCAGTTTTAGCTTATAGGGATAAGACGAGGTGAGCAGGGACCATAGAGAGATGTTGGCCTGTGTTTGCTTCAACTGGGTGAGCACGGGGTCCTCTTTCTCAGGGTTAGGAGCTTCGGCTGTCTTGACACCGGGATTATGGTTTTCTCCGGATGCTTGATCTGCTACCTTCTTATCTGTCTTGGGTCAGTTGCTTCTTGACTAGATTTCTTCAATGCTGCTAAGGTCAACGGGGGAGCCTTTTTGGCTATCGGCCACTGGTTCTGACGGAGTCTAGCAACGGTGAGGGGTTGAGCTTGAGCTGTATTGGCTCCTTCCTGGGCGGCCCTTATAACTGCTTCCCAAGTCACAGGCTTTTGAGTCTGGGGTTGTGTTGTTGCCCCCTGGATTGCCCACAGAGCTAGGGCGTCCTCCGATTCTCTCCCATAGCCTGCCTTGCTCATAGTTATCATACAACAAGAGTTGCTATTCTCAGGGCTCGGCGGCTTTTCGATTTCATCCCCGATATAGTGCAGCTATTCTAGTTCCTATCTGTAATACTTAGAGCTGGAGATGATTATAGCATACCGCGTGGGAGGAGCATCAGGTATCATGCCGGTTTCCAGGACTTCCCTGAGAGCTGAAATACATTCGGGGAAGGTGACCTCTTCTTGGGTAACCCTGACAAGGAGTGTTACTTTGCTTCGGGGTGGATTTGATCTGACCATGGTTATTTTCTCATTTGGGCGGATGGGAGTTAGTTTCCCTCTCTCTATCAGATCTTCGACTATCAGCCTAGATTGGATGCCTGAAAACCCTTTCCCCAAAGCATGGTAGGTAGTGTTGAACTCTAAGACATCCACGTGCTCAGACCCAGGAAACTTCATGGCCTTCATGTCCTCGGTTTCATATTCGTCTTCCGAAGTGTCTTCGGTCTTATGGCTATCATCCTCCATCTCATCATACATCCTCTTTCTTTCACCCTTGCAAGTAGGGTAGCCACAAGTAAAGGATAGGCAACGTTCCCCCTCGTAGTTCGATGTAGCAGCTCGATAGATCTGGGTCCAAATAAGGAGCACCAGGGGTCCTTGTCGAACCTTTGGAGCAATTAGGAAGGCGTCATGTGGATTACTGTGGGTATGAAGGCGGCGGGGAGACGTTTAGATCAATAACCCTTTTCAGTGATTGCAGACACTCGCTGTGCTCAAGCGGCTCGGTTGTGACCCTCACGGTTGTTATGCCATCCGTTCTCGGGAAAGAAGAAAAAGATCCGATGACGTTCACGAATTCCTCATCTTCTGGTCGTTGAAACCCTCCATTCTCGACCAGTGCTTCAATGAACCTTCTCCATTCACCGGCTAGGTTCTTATAAGGAACATTGTGTTCTAGGATTTCGGATGTGTACGGATCTGGGCGCGGGCTTTGTTGTCCCTCTTCCTCTGAAGTATCCGGACACTGACCACAGGTGCATCTTACGAGGTGCAGTTCTTGGGGGCCCTTCCCTATTGGCATCTGACTTGATTTTCTGGTGGCTCTTCGTCGTCGCTTGCTGTCAACCAACCATTGTGTCTGGCTCCCATGGCATCACTTCCGGCCTGATTGTTCCAGATTGATTCCGGATCTGGGGCCTCAGTTGACTCTTCGCTCTCGTCATCATCATCGTCATCGCTGTCATCGGAATCATCTTCCCATACTACTAGGATTTTGGTCGAGAGGGAACGCCGATCAAACCCGTTAGGGGAATATGGGTGCGTGCAACCACAGAAATTGTCATATGCTCCCATTCTTGGAAGTGGTAATTGCGACTCAGCTTCTCCTCCCAGAAACTGCAGGGGAAGAGTGAGAGGGGGTGGCACGTATTTGACTCCAGGCAGGATATAGAAGGAATCCTCCTCCTACGATTCTTACATTTGTTCTCGGGATCATATTCGGCCTCTCCCAAAACCAACTTGCGAAGTGCACTAGCTCCGGATGCTCTTCGGCCTCTTTCTTGATAAGCCCCGATCTGAGCGCCCGCGAGAAGCTTTCTTGCTCGATTCTTCTCGATTGTTCTAACCATCTTGTGTAAATGGTTTTCTCATGTTTTGACCGGAACAGCCCCAGTTCTTTAGTATCAGCTTTCCCTTCATCCGAGAAATAGCGGGCCTCGTATTCTTGCAGGAAATCTTTGACATGAGACCAAGGTGGGCTGACTTGTTCATCGTCCTCAAGGTTGATGGGGAATCCGAATTCACGATCTTCGACAAGGTTGGCCATGGGTATTTGGGGACCTTCATCAGCATCTTCCTGGGCATGCGAAGGTTCCCCGCATTCAATCATATTCACCTGATTATGGTTCCTTGGCAGAGGATTTTTGACTGTATTAGGCCCCTCGGGGCCTTCCAACTTTCCTTGCTCTATCAAGCCTTGGATTGCCTTTTTCAGAGTGAAGCAGTTGTCAGTCAGATGTCCGTGGGCTTGATGAAAAGCGCAATACTTTGAGGTATCCACGGGAGCGTTCAGATTCCTTGGTTGGAAATTCTCCAAAGGCCGCAGCAAGCCTTCTTTCACTAGTCCCCTAAAGATGTCATTCAGAGGCATTCTGAAGCTTTCGAGGTTCATGACCCGTGCCCTGGGCTCGGCTGGTTTTCTGGGAGCAAAAGAAGTTGTGTTATTACATTCCTGTCCCGCGTAGTTAATCATCTCTTTGCCTTTAGTAGGAGCAGGGGCGGTGTTGGAAGGAGGAGCCCGATATCTGTAAGCAGGTGCAGCAGCCGGTTGCTGATTGTAAGCCTTTTCAAACTTAGCTGCGGAGTTGACCATGGCCCATAAGTCTGAGTACGGGAAGTGACTGAGGGAGGTTCTCAGATGTGGTTTCAGGCATGACTGAAAGATGTCCAATTGTTCTTCTTCATCGGGATGCTGCACTGTTGTCTGCAGGTCAACTCTATTTGTTTCCCATTCCAAGTTAGCCTTGTACTTTTCTGTGAAGGCATTAGTAATCTGGTCCCATGTAGCCCTGGCCTCGGGTTTTAGGCGGAAGAACCATTTTAGAGCACTGGATTTCTAGGAGAGACTGAAATAGTCAGCCAACTGCTGATTGGTACACCCTTTGGCCTTCATTGCCAAGGTATACGTATCCAGATGAGTTTTTGGGCATGCAGTACCATTAAAGAGGTCCAGATTTGGCATGACAAATTTGTGAGGCAGGGGAACGATGGAGTCCGGGTCCGTAGGCCGGAAGGCAGACTTCTTAGCTGTCAATTTAGCAATCTGCGCTTTCATTTCCTTATGTTGTTCCATGAACCAGGCCAGATGAGGATCTTGTGGTGGAACCATGGCGTTCAAACTAGTGGCTGAGCTAGAGAGAGGAGCTACCACTGGCGGCGGACTGGTGGAGGGAATGGCCGATCCGGGGACGTAGGTGAAAACCTGTCCTTGGCCCAAATTGCCCGGGAGAGCATGAGTAGGAGCCTGGGCGAAGGGATAGAACCTTGCGGCTGTTGTTGATTTTCAAGCGGCAAAGTGGGTGGAGGCGATCTGATGTAGGCTGGGTAGCTTGGATTTCCGGAGTGAGACCCATAGGTAGGCTTAGGTGCGAGCTGCTTTGTCCACGATTGTTGAATTGCATGGTGTTTGTGGCGATGGTGTATAACCGGGGTAATGCGGTCTGGTGATTCGATGGAACCGGGATGGAGGTTTGGTAGCCCATCGAACCACGAGTGAGAAAAGGATTTGTGAAAGCTGTGTGAGGAGCAGCGAGCTAGTATCATTCGAGGAGGGCTCTGATTGTGGCCCCGAACCGGAGCGTGGCGGCATTCCAAAGCTGTTCTTTGTGAAGGTCGGACTGATCGGTTCCAAGCGAGGTGGGATCCCAATTTCTTTGTGGCATTCCGAGGTATCCCCAACCATGAGAGGACATTCCGTGCGATTTTGCCCCCACCGAGGAACCGCTATGAACCGATTTGTGCCGTCGGGCTGCATGGATCCAGTGGTCTGTGGTTGGGGAGCTGGCTGTCCCAGAGACCAAGAAGCATGGGTTCTGGTGGAGTACCGTAGGAGGTTGGCGGTGGCATCCTGGAGTAGTCGGGGTGACCAAGATTAGGATTGAAGTCTTCCTCTTCTTCCACGGTGAAAGTGCCATCGGGGTTGAGGCTGGCGACCAAACCGTGGCTCTTAATAGCCTCCATAAGGCTATTCAGCTGTGCTTCCTGTCGCAATCTCATACGTTACGCTTAAGCGATTCCCTTCTGGCACATTGCAATGCGAGGGGTCCGGGAGGCGGAGTGACGTTGTCCCCATCATTACCGGGCGATGCGGACATTACGAAACCGGAGTCGGAACAAACGGTGAAGGCGATGATGCGCTTGACTCTTCCCAGGCGATCAAACGGTGACCGGTGTCGGAACCAACCTTTGTGAGGAGGCTGCGGGGAAAAGGCACGAGGGTTCAGATTTTTTTTGGAATGAAGGAGGGTAGGTGTTTGGGCTTTGGGCTCATGCAACATGCAGTTATTTGTTCTTGTTTACTTAAAACATGTTTTATTAACCTAATCGGTTGGAAAAGATTGCTCTTCTTTTTCGCAAACTACTCTGGATCCTGGATCAGTGAGCCCCGTCACTACGTCTATAAGCCCCTCGTATTCCACCTGTATTTCGACTTCCCAGGGTGGACAACCCCGGGCGAGGGTCCTATAGGGCAAGCGGGTCCCACCGACCGAAAGAAAAACGATCCTAAAAGTGCGGCGGGTAATCGAGTCTTAACGAGCATTCGATGTAAATTACGGACAAAGCTGACGTCAAAGTCAAGATCATGTCCGAGGGCTCGACAAAAAGTCGGCATGATTCGGACTGATAAATGTCCACAATTGATCTTGACTTGTCGTCAATTAGACCGTAATTAGGCATGGAAGAATCGTTAATTCTTGATAACTCAGTGTCATCTTTGGGAGTCGGTGTATAATTTGTGCCGGTCAGTCAAAGTCAAGGCGCCGGTCAATATCGGGTCAAAGCCCGTGACGGAAAACCGGCGGGACTTCGGCGATTAGGGTCCCGAAAGATATTGACTTGGTATGCCGACTAAGGCTTGAAAGGAAAGGTCTATACACAGACAGGGCATGACACAGACCAGACTAAAAACCAACCGGGTCTCGGACAAAGTGTGTCACGGACAAGTGCATGGTCGACACGAGGCTCCATGGGATGTTTGGGTAGTCCCGTGCTTGCACCGAGAGGCGTAATAAGACCAAACGGGCCGCGACAGGGATTTCCCCGGGTTAGGGACATAGTGTGCGGTGTAAGGCCACGTGCGCGTAGTGTGCAAGCCTATCTTCTTTTTACGAGTAAAATAGAAATTTTTCATGTGTCTTAAAAAGTATGATGCATGATTTTTTTGAAAATTTTCCTTTTGATAAATCCCTTTTTTTTGAAAAATTTTTTTGAAATTCTTTTTTTTTGGAATTTTTTTTTTGAAAGCAAATGAACACATAAGCACATAATTCAAAATTCAAAGAGACGGATCCGATAGTCAAAATTTTGACTTTTTTCGAGGCGACCAAAACAACACAAAATGCGCAAAATCAACACACACACAACAAATGATTTCAAATGCCGGGACGGAAGCTTGACCCTCAAAAGTTTTTTTTTTTTTTTTGAAAACAATGATACCGGTACGTGGGATTGTTAAACCACAATTTATCCCCGACTCGTGTTAGGAGGCATTAACGGGAAGTTTAATGGTTTCCACCAATATACCAAATATCATTTTTTTTAAGATAAAGCTTATTACGTCCCCAGCGGAGTCGCCACTGTAACGATGTTGTTCCATTTTCCCGAAAGATTTGGTATTTTTCTTTTCTTTTGAAAATCAATCGAAAAAACACGGAGTCGCCACACCATTTTTGTTTTAAGGGCCAAAACTTTGAAAAATGCCCGAGATTAGAGATTTGGGTTCGGAGGTCACGTTACACGCCGGGAAGAACGTTAGTGTTCACCCGGAATGCCTCGTAAAACGAGTCTTCCAAGCATTAAAAACCATTTGTGTATGTGTGTGTGTGTGTTTTGGCCAAAATAAGTTGAAACTGAGAAAATTAAAAATTGGGAACTCTTTATTAGACTTTGAACAAATCCCATGATTTTTGGTGTGATTTTTGGGTTGAGTTTTGGTACTCAAAAGATTTTTTGAAGTTGAAAACCAATTCTGCCAGAATGAAAAAGGCAGTGGACACTTGATTTTAAAATGGGTTTAAGGGCTTAAAAATCTCAGAATCTGGGGAAAGTCCGAGAATGAAAGTTGTTCAAAACACCTTAAATAAGGTTTCTGTTAAAGAACTTTCCCATTTGGAGGTGATTTGGTGGACCAAAACCTTCTGGAAATCTCAGATATGAAATCTGGACTTTTAAAAGAAAATTTGAAAAAGGAAGTTTTACTCATGCAAAAAATAAAGTAAAAATATGTCTGGAAAGCTCTGGATGTTGGCTACAAAAAGTATTTTGTAGTCAACACCAAATTCCAAGTTTCTGTATGTCCAAAAAATTAGACCATGGACAGTGGTCTTAGAGAAAGGCTACTGGACAGCAACTTCCTCATGAAGAAAAACATGATTTTAAAAGGGGTTTGGCATCCATGCTTGTACCCATTTCCTTAGGCTTTTATTAGTAGTCACTAGACATTTTAGTGGTGATCTACTATATCAAGCCATCCTTAGGGTACATTAGGACTAAGCACTTCATTTGCTTGGGAAGGGGAATTTTATCCTTGAAAATGAAGATTTGATGTATGAAAATGGTTTTTAGGGTTTTGAAAACATGTTTGCAAGTAAGTAAAAATACTTTGAAAGTAATGTTGATCCTTGTAGAGGATCATCCATGGAGATGAACTTCCATGGTGATCCTCTTGGATCTAGGGCAAGAAGATGAACAAACTACATTTTGGAGTTTGAAAATGCATGCATGGATGAGAGAATTTTAGGGTGAGGAGAAGGAGGTTATACCTATCTTCTTTGTGTTTTGTGTTTGAATGAATTCAAGGCTTGAATGTGTTTAGGATTTGAATGTGTTTAGGGTTTGTGATTAGAGTTGGTCAAAGAGAAAACAAGTAGATAACAATTAAGTCCTCTATGTTTTCTCCCTAATCCTCCTCCTAAGGGGTGATTTAAGCTTGGGTAAGTGTATATATGAGAGTGATTTGAAAATGTTTTGAGTGAGTGGGATTTGGGAAAGATTCAAGAGAAAATGGTGGCAATTCAAGTGAATTCCCACTGTTTTCTCCCTATTTTTCGCCAAGGTGCAGTTATAAAATGTGTTGTTGCTCCTTTTACGTGATGAAGGGTTCAATTTATAGGCACGGAAATTTCGGATCCATCTGCGCGGACAAGTCAAGGCGTGCACAGTGCATTAAATGCTGCTCCAGGCTTTGGACAGGAAGAATATTTTTCAAATTAAGCAACCAGTTTTTGTTCCAGCCACTTCTATTTCGGGTTTTTGACCTTTCTTTTGCTTTTTGGGATTCTTTTCTTGGTTTATCTTTAAATGTCAATCCCTAATCTACCCTCACTTTGTTATAAATGTTAGGAATTGTTAGAAATGTTAGAAATGTTAGGGCTTTCATTAATTTTCTAACGAAAATACTAACAACTCAAATTGGAGCACTTACAATCGTCACCTTGACCAAGTCAACGACAGCGACAACATCAAGGAACAACAAAAGGCCACTCAGCTTCGAAAGATTGACTCCATGTCGACAACATCCTAGGAGTTTGCCTTTGCCCTCAGGTGCTTCAAAAAAAAAAAAAACAGAGCAAGAGTGCAAAAAGAGTAATACCCAGCTAGGCTAAAAACCTTGGAAAAGGACGGTCTAGGCAAAAAATAGGGTTGCACATAAAAAAAATAATATAGTGCAAAAAGAGTAATACCCAGCTAGGCTAAAAGCCCAGAAAAGGACGGTCTAGGCAAAAAACAGGGTTGCACATAAAAAAAAAATGAGGCCAAGGACCCAGCGCCGCCAACCAAAATCTTGACGGACAGGCAAAATCAAAGCTTAAAGAATGAAAGTTGTCAATAGCAATGGAGTGGTCAAAGCAAAGGCAGAAACATTCCATAAGCCTTTAGGCATACACGAAGCCTTTCTCTTTCTCCCCCAATGAAAGACGAAAATCAGGAAGCAATTGAAGCAGTCGTCCAAAAATGACTTGGTCAAGGAATAATCCCGAGGCCCATGCCTCATCATCCAACCTTCTCATCCGAGCCTTTTCACTAAAGGAATCACAAATCCCATTTCCCAAAGCCAGGCACAGTTCAGCCAAAGCCGAACTACGGCGACCTGAGCTCCTCACAATGAGGGGAACGTAGGCAACCAGAAATGGTCCGATCATAAGCACATTCAAATTCCCGAAAATCCGGTCTCATCAATGGCCTTTTCTCATAAACATATCCAAATTCCATAAAATCCGGTCTCATCAATGACCTCCCTATACACAAACCTTTCTTTCACACCCAGCCAACCTTGATTCGCGACATCGGTTGACTTTCTCCTCATGATTAATCAAAATGTTTGTTCATATCGAGATTAGTGGTTGAATAACCCGAACATTAATAAAGGGTTTTAAGCAATCTTGTGATCATTGTAAATAAAACAAGTTTTCAGATGTCTTGACAAGTCATCTCTTTCTACATCTTAGGAAAAATAGTGCTAAACACTGATTTTCTGTCAGCAGGGGCTTCTATACACTTTTACAAACCTTTCTACGCTTATACTCTCTCAAAAGAGTCAAACCCAAAGCGAGTTCTTGTGCCTACATCGAATGAGGCCATCAAAATAACACAAAATCGGGACCTATTCCCACCTTCCAAAAAATATGACCCTGCATGTATAAATTTCTGAAATTCCCTTCTTCCACATCTTCTTGTGGTTGACTGAGTGACTAAAGAAAATAAGAGAATAAGTACAAAAGGATAGGTTTTTACCTCTTCTGCTACAATTTGCTTTAGGGCTGTCTTGAAAATCTTCAAGGTTGGGGCTTTGCCAATCCATTTCTTTAGACTGGGGCTTCTTTAGTCATTTTTGGGGTCCGCATCGGGTTCCTCACCATGTCACAAGATGGATTCAGTCTTGGTCAGATTAAACTCAGGATCACTTTCGCAGTACCAATCAGATTGGGATTTTTGCTAGGTCATAAGATTGTGGCTTCACCAAATCACCTCTTCGAAATCTAGACTTCGCCTACTCAGTTCATCCAACCGGGGCTTTGCCAATAAAAGGATCTTTTCCTTGCTTTAATAAAACATGGGGCTTTGCAGAAATTTTTCTTAGACCGGGGCTTTGATAAGTCGCATCCACCCCTAGAAGAGAGGTTCGGTCACTTCGACATATGCTTTAGTCTTTGGTTCTAAAAGTCTGTCAGCATCAGCTTCAAGTGTCAGAGTATGAGAAAGGAACGTTAATCAAGACCCGAGGTTTAAATCCAGTCTCAGCCCAAGAGGGAATTCTAGTCCACATTGACAACATCTCAGCAACAACAATAGTTCAGTCCGCACACAAGGGATACGACCCCACCTGCTCGAAACCTGTCTCAAACAGTTCCCAAACATAAACATCCAAACACATTGTTTCATAAAAATCCTCTCACATTGCCTTTTCGCAAAAGAGTCAACCAGTGGCTCATGTGACATGCACAAAGAAAAATAACCTTAAATGATTACCAAATCAAAATAGAAAATACTTTTGCCCAAAATTTCCCCATTATCTCCTAATGGGATAACGTCTCCTCCAAGAAATCTCCGTTATCACCAAATGGGATAACGTCTCCTTCGGGAAATTTCCCGTTATCTCCAAATGGAATAACGTTTTTACCAACCCATTGTTCGAAGCTCGGAAGATTATAAATTACCCGATCCGGAAGATCGTATAAATTTCCCAAAATCATTATCCGAAGCCCGAAAAGCTATAAATTACCCGGTCCGGAAGACCGTATAAATTTCCCAATATCATTGCTCGAAGCCCGGAAGGCTATAAATTACCCGGTCCGGAAGACCGTATAAATTTCCCAAAATCATTATCCGAATCCCGGAAGGCTATAAATTACCCGGTCCGAAAGACCGAATAAATTTCCCAAATCATGGTCCGTAGCCCGGAAGGCTATAAATTACCCGGTCCGGAAGACCGTATAAATTTCCCAAAATCATTGTCCGTAGCCCGGAAGGCTATAAATTACCCGATCCGGAAGACCGTATAAATTTTCCAAAATCATTGTCCGTAGCCCTGAAGGCTATAAATTACCCGGTCCGGAAGACCGTATAAATTTCCCAGATTGTATAAATTTTTTCCAGAAAACTCCGTTAACTCTGTTAGAAATTAAATCAAATAAGGAGACAGCCCCCGAGTTGTCAAGATTCAACTTCAGCTACCTCTATCTCTGATTCGAAAGCGATAGTGAAGTACGCTTTAGTTTTTCCAACTTCAGCTATCTCTATCTCTGATTCGAAAGAGATAGTGAAGTACGCTTTAGTTTTTCCAACTTCAGCTACCTCTATCTCTGATTCGAAAGAGATAGTGAAGTATGCTTTAGATTTTCAAACTTTTGCTACCTCTATCTCTGATTCGAAAGAGATAGTGAAGTACGCTTTAGTTTTTCCAACTTCAGCTACCTCTATCTCTGATTCGAAAGAGATAGTGAAGTACGCTTTAGTTTTTCCAACTTCAGCTACCTCTATCTCTGATTCGAAAGAGATAGTGAAGTACGCTTTAGTTTTTCAAACTTTTGCTACCTCTATCTCTGATTCGAAAGAGATAGTGAAGTACGCTTTAGTTTTTTCAAACTTTTGCTACCTCTATCTCTGGTTCGAAAGAGATAGTGAAGTACGCTTTAGTTTTTCAAACTTTTGCTACCTCTATCTCTAGTTCGAAAGAGATAGTGAAGTACACTTTAGTTTTTCAAACTTTTGCTACCGCTATCTCTAATTCGAAAGAGATAGTGAAGTACGCTTATGTTTTTCCAGCTTTAGCTACCTTTATCTCTGATTCGAAAGAGATAGTGAAGTACGCTTTAGTTTTTCAAACTTTTGCTACCTCTATCTCTAGTTTGAAAGAGATAGTGAAGTACGCTTTAGTTTTTCAAACTTTTGCTACCTCTATCTCTAATTCGAAAGAGATAGTGAAGTACGCTTTAGTTTTTTCAACTTTAGTTACCTCTATCCCATAGATAGTGAAGTACGCTTAAGTTTCTCCAAACTTTAGCTACCTCTATCTCATAGATAGTGTAGTACGCTTTAGTTTTCCAAACTTTAGCTACCCTTATCTCATAGGTAGTGAAGTACGCTTCAGTTTTCCAAACTTTAGCTACCTCTATCTCATAGATAGTGAAGTACGCTCAAGTTCTTCAAACTTTAGCTACCTCTATCTCATAGATAGTGAAGTACGCTCAAGTTCTCCAAACTTTAGCTACCTCTATCTCATAGATAGTGAAGTACACTTCAGTTTACCAAACTTTAGCTACCTCTATCTCATAGATAGTGAAGTACGCTCAAGTTCTCCAAACTTTAGCTACCTCTATCTCATAGATAGTGAATTACGCTTCAGTTTTTCAAACTTTAGCTACCTCTATCCCATAGATAGTGAAGTACGCTCAAGTTTTTCCAATTTAAGCTACCTCTATCTCATAGATAGTGAAGTACGCTCAAGTTTTTCCAACTTAAGCTACCTCTATCTCATAGATAGTGAAGTACTGTAAGTACCCAAATCTGGCTCATGCCTTCCGGTTAAGTTTCCCGGTAATTCCCCGGACTTTCCTAAAGTTCAGGGGCAATTTGGGAACTTTTCCAAACCTTCCGAGGGGCGAAGGACTTGCTAGGAATTAAAATTCCACGTAGTCCTTCGCTAGAAAAGCCCTTCTAGAAGGCCACCTTGCATGGTTCTAGAAATGAGTTGAGTCATCTCAGGATAAGACCGCACGGCCTCATTAGATCTGGAGTTACAGCTGCACGGCCTCATTAGCTGCTGCCAGACTGCCTATAAATAGAGACCTCCTCTATTCATTTTAGGGAGGATTTTCAGTTGTGTTACTCTGCCAAAATACCACCACGAAATTCCAGAGACCTGAGATTGTCAAAAACCACCTCCCTCCTCATCAAAACCTTCCTTAGTTGATCCTTCCCTAGGCAAACTCCAAGGAGAAAGAGGGACACCACCATTGGTAACCTCTCCTCCCCTTTATCTTGCAATATACTTGTATTTATGTGATATATTTGCTCCTTGCTTTTCATATTGCTATATATTTGCTTGGTACTTGGTATATTGTCATTAAAGATCCTATCTTTAGGCATGTAAATCATACCCCCTCCCCCCTTTTTTGCATAAAGTAGCATCCTTTGCTCCTAAAATGCCATTTTTACATATAAAGTTGCATCATTTGCATTAAAAATGTTATCTTTGCATAATGTAGCATCCTTTGCATTTAAAATGCCATTTCCACATATAAAGTTGCATCCTTTACATTAAAAATGTCATCTTTGCATTAAAGTAGCATCCTTTGCACTTAAAATGTCATTTTTACAGACAAAGTTGCATCCTTTGCATTAAAAATGTCATCTTTGCATTAAAGTAGCATCCTTTGCACTTAAAATGTCATTTTTACATACAAAGTTGCATCCTTTGCATTAAAAATCATTCTTTACATCAAAGAAGCATCCTTTGCAACCAAGTAGCATCCTTTGCACTTAAAATGTCATCTTTTTCATTAAAAGTGTCATCTTTAGCTTAAACATGCATTCCCTAGTCCCCCTTGGTACTTGGAGCATCTCTTGGAACAAGATGGTGTAAAGGTCCTATCTTTACATCATTTCTTCCACTTAATGATGCCATAGACGGATTCTCCTTTAGAAAAGGATGAGCCCTAGCCACATATCTCCGATCATCACTTGAGACGAGCATAAATGTCCCGAAAGAGTCCAAATCGTCTCAAGATGTAGGATTGATAGGCAAAAGTCATTCCTTTCTAAAGAGTCTCATCCTTGGACTTTAAAACGGTGTCCCTATCTTGATCACATGCGACCCAAGGTCTCATTATGATGATCATAAGTCCAGGATGAGAATGGGACCAAAGTCCCTAATACATAAAAATCCAAGGAATCCCGAGCGATAACCAACTCATGGTTTATACGTCCGGAAGACCACTTGGTACATTCCCTCCTTTTCAAAACACACATCCCACACACGAAAACACTAAGGAAAGTACGAAAAGCGGATCTTGGAAGACTTGCTTTGGCAAGTCTCTTTGGGTGAACGACGATCTGTTCTTCCCAAAGGGTAACTTAACCTCCGGACCCAAATCCTTTTTTTCAAAGTTTTGAGGAAATCAAAATGGCGTGGCGACTCCGTTTTTCAATTTAAACCGGACGTTTCCAAACTGATGTGAGGCGGTGATCCCCCTTACACGAGAAAGTGGTTCTAAAAAAATAAATAAACAAAAAGAGAGCCGCTTATCTTGGGCACCACATTCACAGTTTGACGACTCCGCTGGGGAAATCCCAAAGGAGAAAGCTTTCATTTTTAAAATAAAAAAAATGATACCCGGTATATAGGTGGAAACCATTAACCTTCCTGTATCGCTTCCTAACCCGAGGCTTGGGATAAACAATGGTCTAACAATCCCACGTACCGTTATCCCTTTTCGAAAAAAAAGCTTTTTTCGAGTGGTTTAGCCTTCCGTCGCGGATCCGCTCTTCATACTTGCCCTAGGTTTCTTGCATTGCATTGCATGCATCCATGGTTCTTGGGAATTGTGCATATTCTGAAACTGAACAGGAAGCTTGCTGGAAGCTGAAAAGGTGCCAAAAAGGCCGGGAAAGCAGCCTGCAGATCAAAGGAAATAGAACCTGGAAAGTTGCTTGATACAGCCGTACGACTTAATCCTCCCTGGATTCTGACCGGGCGGCTTCATTGGCAATTCCACCAGGACAAAAATTGAGGTTAATCTGGCAGCCTTGGCAGCTTGGGGCTATTCAGTTTCCAAGACTGACCGGGGCTCCCAGAAAATTTACGTGCTTATCTGCTGCATTTTCCTCCGTCCCGAAAAATCATTCCTTTAAAACACATTTCTGAAAATTTCTGTTTTAACTCAAAAAGGAATATTTTTAGGAGGCCGCACACTACGCGCACCTTATATATCCTGTACACTTTGCACGCACGTCCCTTTAACCCGGGGTGGTTGTTTAGTTGCAGTCACGGACAGTATTACGATGCTCCCGGGCCCGCACATAATCATCCCAAACTCCCCATGGCAGCCAGTGTCGACCAATGCACAGTACGTGTCACACATTTAAAAACTGTGACTTTTTGGTTGGTTTTTGGTCTAGTCCTTGTCATACAGCCCTGTTGCATATCCCCATAAAGGTCAAACCTTAGCCCATGACGAAAGTCAAGATCTTTCGCACAAGCGGAGCTCTGCCAAAATTCCGACAAGGAAAAATTGGCAAGATCTTGACTCCGGCATTGACTTTGACCTTGACCCGCACGGGATGCGTAAGAGTCGAGACCAAGTCCGTGCCAAAAATCCAAAGATATTCCGCGCAAGCGGAGCTCTGCCAAAATTCCGACAAGGAAAAATTGGCAAGATCTTGACCCGACATTGAATTTGACTTTGACTCACGCACAGCGTATGCAACAAAGTTCAATGTGACACTGTGTCATCCGGCTTTTACCGCCCGACCCATGCCTATTATTTTCTCGGACATTGCCGAAAAAAGTCAAAACGTCATTCGCGCAAGCGAAACTCTGCCAAAATTCCGTTAAGGCTGAAAGACGAGACTTTCCCGGCATTGCCTTGACTATAATCTGCATCGCTCGCGCGTTGAAAGTTCCTATGACCCGCTAGACCCGTTAAGAGCGTTCTTCTCTCTCGATCGGTGGATCCGCGTGCCCTATAGGACCCTCGCTCGGGGCTGTCCACCCTGGGAGGTCGAAATACAGGTGGAATACGAGGGGCTTATAGACGTAGTGACGGAGCCCACTGATCCAGGATCTAGAGTAGTTGCGAAAAAGAAGGGCAAAGCCCCTTTTCCAACCAAATAGAAATTAATAAAAGACACCGTTTTAAGTAAACTGGAAGATTCCTAATTTGCATATTGCTTGAGCCTTCAGCCTAAACACCTACCCCGAGTCTAAACCTCTCCTATCCCTTTCCCGCAGTGAGAAAGAATTGGGTGAGAACACCGGTACAGCAGTTTGTCGGCACAGAGGTCTCAAATAACCCATCAAAATCTTCAAGTCTCAACTTCCCAGTGTCAAAATGGCCAATGTGGTAATCAACAATGGTAATGACCAAGTAGTTGGAGGGGCCGTCCCAGCTCAACCCAGGTCCCACATCTGGTATGATGTGTGTGATTGTGAGGACTGTTTGGAATATGATTATCAAGAATGGATTAACGAGGATGCTCCTTCAAGAAAGAAGAAGAAGAGGAAGTCCATGCAACAGAAATTAAAGGAAAGGTATGAAGCTGGGGACAAGAGCGTGGGAACTTTAGGAGAGCCTTCAGGCAAATTTGACTATTACGTCAGTTATGCCAAGGAGCCTACCAAAGAACCGGTCATCCAAAACACAATCCAGCCTAATACCCCTGTCGTCATTGACCCTCTTGAGGCAGAGTGTTCTGAATTCGTTGCCATTGTGAAGTTCAACGAAAAGCTAGCAGATTTGGAAGCAGAATACAGAAAGCCTATAGAATACGTGGTCAATCAAAGAAGGATCAAAGTCTCTCCTGAAGAAGACTTCATCAGCATTATCCAGGCCAACCCTCCTGTTGGCTACACCGACAAGGTTGTGATATCAAAGATCAGTAAAGAGAAAATGACTTATCAGCAGTGTATTGATAAGATGAGCCAGACCCTCCAGTCAATGAGTCCGGTTGTCACAGACGAGCTCGCCGAGAGATTGCATCAGGCTTCCCTAGCTCCCCTCACAGTCTTTCCAAGGTACCGGCCTACCAATGATTTTCGACAAGTTTTTGATCAGTTCGAAGTTTCCAACTTTTTGAAGAACGCTGACAAGACTGCCACTCCCTAGGGCAAAAGCAGGAAAGAGTGAACCCCAGTCCAACCCGTGTCAAACACTTCGAGTCAATAAGTAGTGTAGGGTCCATAGTCGTTAGGGTCAAGAGTCAGTTGAGTCAGGAATCTTTGAATTCCAGTCCTCCGAGTCATCCGAAGGCCTCACGCTTGAGGATTATGAGTATGTAACCAATGTCATCTTTCCTCTTGCTTTGAATGAAATGACAGATCTTTCTGAGTATCCCCTTATTGCCAACTTAACAAATGATAAATTAACTCAAAACTTAATAACAGTTAATAATGAATCATTTTAACAAGATGCAAACACACTAAACGAACAATACATTAAAGAAATCTTTAAGCAGGTTACAGACAAAGAGGAAAACCGGGCCCAAGCTGCCGAGGAGGTTTTGACAAGTGTGAACTTGGGTACTGTCGAGGAACCTAAAGAGACATAGATTGGAAACTTCTTCGAGGGGGTTGAACGGGACAGACTGGTCAATCTGCTCAGAGAATACATGGACGTGTTCGCATGGTCATATAGGGATATGTTGGGGCTAGACAGTTCGATAGTAGAGCACATAATCCCTCTAGCACCAGATGCTAAGCCAGTAAAGCAAAAATTGAGAAAGATCAAGCCAGAATGGTCTCTACTGGTCAAAGAAGAGATTGAGAAGCTACTGCGGGTAGGATTCATCAGAGTCATCGAATATCCGACATGGTTATCCAAAATTGTGACTGTAACCAAGGCTAATGGGAAGGTGCGCTGCTGTGTAGATTTCCGGGATCTGAACAAAGCTAGCCCCAAAGACGATTATCCTTTGCCAAATATAGACATTCTGGTGGATGCCACTGCCAACTACGAAGTCAAATCCTTCGTTGATGGCTTTGATGGCTACAACCAGATCAAGATGGTCGAGGAGGACCAAGAAAAGACAACCTTCACCACACCGTGGGGAACGTACTGCTATACAGTGATGCCATATGGGCTTAAGAATGCCGGGGCTACTTATCAGAGGGCAGCGACCGCACTCTTTCACGACATGATCCACAAGGAGATTGAGGTCTACGTCGACGACATGATAATCCACTCCAAAGGCGAGGATGGACAGCACTTTGTTGACCTGCGAAAGTTCTTTGAGAGGCTGAGACAGCATTTCATGAGACTGAACCTTGCCAAATGCACCTTCGGAGTGACAAGGGGAAAATTTCTTGGGTATATGGTCACGGAGCGAGGTATCGAAGTAGACCCTCGAAAGATCAAGGCCATTATGGACATGAGGCCACCTCGAATGCCAGGATGCCTTTGACTAAATCAAGGCGTACTTAGTACATCCTCCGATGCTATGCCCCCCAAATAGACAGAAACCTCTTATGCTCTATCTCACTATCACTGATACGGCAGTTGGGGCTATGCTTGCTCAGGAGAAGAAAGGCTCTCGAGTAGAGAACGCCATTTACTTTGTCAGCCGAAAGCTGCAGGGAAGTGAGCTCAATTACTCAGCATGCGAAAAGACTTGTGCAGGACTGGTCTGGGTAGTCGGTAAGCTAAAGCATTACATGCAAGCCCACTCTGTGAACTTGGTCTCGAAAATGGACCCCATAAAGTACATCTTCGACAAGCCTTCCCTCTCTATGCGCCTAGTAAAGTGGTCCTTCTTCTTAGCTGAGTATGAAATCAATTATGTGACGAGAAAGGCTATCAAGGGTCAAGCGTTGTCAGACCATCTGGCAGACTTCCCTAGTAATGGGGATCGCGGGCCTGAACCCCAATTCCCAGATGAAGGGATCTTCGTAGTTGAGCCTGAGAATCGATGGCAGCTATTCTTTGACGGAGCTGCTAACAAGAGAGGAAACGGCGTAGGAATGCTACTGGTCGATCCGAAAGATGAGCACACGCCCATAACCCTCAAGTTGAACTTCCCTGCCACGAACAATGTCGCTGAGTACGAAGCTTGCATTGCTAGTTTAGAGGCTGCCTTAGAAAGAAATGTCAAGGAGCTCGAGGTTTATGGAGACTCAGCCCTGATCATCAACCAGGTCTCCAACAAGTGGAAGATTGTGGACCCTAATCTTCAGCGGTATCATGCCTACATGGAGGAGTTGACTGAGCAGTTCAGAGAAGTGACCTTCCATTACCTGCCAAGGGAAAAGAACAGATTCGCAGATGCTTTAGCTACTCTAGCCTCACTGGTAGAGATCCCCGAGGGAAAAGCCATAAAACCCTTCAGAGTGGGTAGAAGAGAAGCCCCGGCTTTCTGTTGTGAAGTAGACTTGGGACCCGAGCCTGTCAAGGAACCCTGGTATAGTCAGATTTACCAGTTCCTCAAAGATGGAGAGTCAACTTTTAGAGATGAAGAAGGTAGACCAAAAGAAGGCATTAAAGCCAAGAGCTTGCAAGCCTTGAAAAGGTTGGCCTCCCATTATGTCATTTTAGGAGGCAACCTGTACAAGAAATGGTACCAGGGACCACTCCTCCTGTGTGTCACCCAAGAAAGGGCTAGAGAGTTGATGACCGAAGTCCACAATGGTCCCTGCAGTCCTCATATGAATGCCAGAGCATTGATGCAAGTGATCCTCAGAATGGGTTACTACTGGATCTCCATGGAAACAGACCGTGTCCAGCATGTCCGAGCGTACGACAAATGCCAACGATTTGCCAACCTCAACCATCTCCCGCCTCATGACCTGTACTGCATGATGACTCCTTAGCCATTTGCAACTTGGGGTATTGATGTGATAGGGAAGATAGCCTCGGCAGGAAGCAATGGGCATGAATTCGTGTTAGTAGCAGTCGACTACTTCACCAAGTGGGTAGAGGCCAAGTCCTACAAGGTCCTCACTTTCAGAAAAGTGGCCCAATTCATCAAAGAAAACATTATGTGCAGATATGGGGTGCCCAATGAGGTCATTTCAGATAACGGGTCACACTTTGAAGGGGACTGCGATAGATTGCTTTGTCGAGTCAGTAATCACTCGCCACAAGTCGTCCCTATACAGACCTCAGACTAACGGAGCCGTGGAAGCTGCCAATAAGACGCTCGAGCGGATCATCCGGAAAATGACCACCCGTGGTTGTGACTGGCCTGAGAAGCTGCACCTGGCACTCTGGGGCTACAGAACGTCTGTCAGAACAGCCACGGGAGAAACTCCTTTTGCCCTAACCTACGGGATGGAAGCAGTGTTACCAGTGGAGTTGGAAATCCCATCACTAAGGGTCCTCCTGGAAAACAGTGTCAACGAAGTAGAGTGGCTCCGCAGTCGGCACGATGAGTTGGCCCTGCTCGATGAAAGAAGGCTAAAAGCCATGGAGCACACCCGAGCCTACCAAAGGCGAATGGCCAGGGCATTCGACAAAAAGTTCAAGGCCAGGGACATCAAAGAAGGTGATCTAGTGTTGAAGGTGAAGCCCCCTACTAGGGACAACCCCCTGGGAAAGTGGGAACCCGTTTGGATCGGCCCGTATGTGGTGCAGAAGATACTATCGGGAGGAGCAATGAAGCTTGCAGACCTGGACGGCAATCCCTTTGTCCACCCAGTCAATGGCGATAAGCTCCGAAGGTACTATGTCTGAAAATTAAAAAAAAAAAAAATCTTAGTGCAAAAAGAGTAATACCCAGCTAGGCTGAAAAAACCCAAAAGGGCTGTCTAGGCAAAAAACAGGGTTGCACATAAAAAAAAAAGAAGAAAAAGACAAAAAAAAATTTAATGCAAAAAGAGTAATGCCCAGCTAGGCTGAAAACCCAAAAAGGGCGGTATAGGCAAAAAACAGGGCTGTACGTAAAAAAAAAAGAAAAGAAAAAAAAAGACCAAAAGAACAAAAATCCTGATAGTTCACTAGAATGAACTACGAAGACCTGAGCCCCTTAGTCTTTCTTGTAAAAGGGGAACGTAGGCAGCCAGCAATGGTTCGGTCTAAACAATAAATAAGACAATAAAGTTTCCATGAAATATGTGTCTTATAAATTCTAAGATAATATCTCTTGTTCATTACAAGTTAAAAACTTCTTGATGAGTTCAAGAACGGTCTACTCTTGACTTTGCTAACCTGCTACAAAGATCTAAAATACAATAAAATGCCTAATAAACTATTGTGTTTGCAAATGGCAATAAGGGAATCCTAAGAAAAGATCTATCAGTTGTTATTCACTGAGTCTTCTTTGTTCTTCTTCCCTTTACCTCGACCTCGTCGAGTGTTCTTTCTTTTCTTCTCTATGATGTCAGTCTCCCTCATCCCAATCTCAGGAATCCTCACTGGAGCCTCCATCAAACCTGTGTCAATAAGTGCCCTCTCGATCCGAGCACGAGTCCGTACTTCTTCCCTCTGAGCCTCAGTCAAGGGAGCGACTTCAGAAAGCCTCTTGTATCGAGCCTCCATGTCTCTGATAAGGTCACCCGACTGGTTATGGCGACTCGCCTTAGCTTCAGTCTCCCTCAGAGTCCTACTCGATTCGTAGTCAGCCCCCAATAAAGCCTGACGTCTCTCTCCCAAAATGACCTGAGTCGCTCCCATCTCCCTCTCATACCAGTCCAAGTAGGCTGTGGTGAAGATAACACTCTTCCTGCTCTTGAGAATGGCCCTGGGTGGGAAAGCAGTATATGTCCAAGCCCTTGAGAAAAATGAGAAGCTGGCTGGATCCCTCATGTCTAAAGGCACCACCTCCATGGTACGGATGTCCTCCCAATCGCTCAACGGCTCCTGTAAGGCCCCGAACTGCCTGGATACGAAACAGGGTATGTAGAAGGATGACCAAGAAAGCCCTAGAACCCTCACTACATAGGACTCCTGAAATGTCCTCCGGGTCTGCAGCCTCCAATGAGGCACCCACCAGTGAATATCCGAAGTGGATAATCTAGCCATCGTCAGCTCCCAGCTACCCTGATCCTGCTGCCTAGGTGCACCTCTCTGGGAAATCACCCAAGGGCACTGAGTAGGCGAAGCCCCTGGCAAAACCCCAAGCCTCTCCTGCAGCCATAGAGTCAATACAGCCGGGCTCCCAGACCTCATGAAATGGTCTCCCCTAGCCATCCTAGCAATAACATGCAGGGTCTCACCCAAAACCAATGGGACAATGTCTTTCCCAGCCCTGCAATCCGTGACCATGTCCAAGAGGCCACCGTGACAAATCCCCACAGACTCGGCCATGAACAGAGACGAGAACACACAGAGGATAAAGGCATCCATAGCCACAGTGGTCGTCGCCGTATCCGGAAACCCAAACCTGCTTGGGATATCAGAAAGGTCAATCCGATCAAGAGCTACCATCATCCCCTCAGCCTCTCCCAGAGAAATTTGCAGAAAAGATGCCAACTTTACTGCCACCAGCACATTCCCGATCAGAGGAAATGACACAGCTTCAATTTCTGGACCCCAAATCAATGCTCGGAAGTCTTCATAAGTTGGGACGAGCTCGTTGTAAAAAAAGCAGTAAACATGTCTCCGGACGTCCCAAAACTTTGCTGCGGCCCTCAAAAGGTCCCAATCGGGCGGGAGATCCTTCAAGTGCCATAAAGACTTGATTTTGAAGGTGGTATCAAATAGCCTCTTGTTGGATTGAAAGTTATGCCTCATCCAAGATTGAAGATCGGACAGAAAACGGTCTCTTTTCCCCTTTTGCAATCTGACGGGTTTCTCCATTGCAAACGATCAAAGTTGATGTCTTTTGGTTAAAAATATGCCCTGGGATCAATTGGGACAAATCTAGGATGAAAATGAAATGAAAGGGCCAAGCCTTGGTTTTGTTTTGAAAAAAAACCAGTTCAGACAGAACTGTTAGCCGCACGGCTTCATTTTCCCCAGGTCTAGGCCGGACGACCTCATTTGCCATCTGCAGAAAAAAAATCTGCAGCAACCAAAGTTGCTGCCCAAGTGGAGTTCTCACCCCACTTTCTTAATGAAACCTGTACAAAAACATATCCAAACACTAACCATACAGTTATATGTCATCACAAACCATTTTGGCTCAGTTTCAACCCCATTTCCAAGCAAAAAACTGGCCCGAGGCTCAAGTAATATGCAAATTCATAAAGCATAAATTAAAAAAGCAAATAAAATAGTAATGCATTGTTTTCGCCCCATCGGCCCGCCCAAATAAAACGAAAAACAAATAAAATGTGCATAAAAAAGTGTTCATCATTTGTTTCCTGCCTCCTAGGTCAATTCTAAGGAATCCTAAGCCTCCGACTCCTCGTCGCTGCTTATCTCATAGAAGCTAGGATCCCTCATCAAGTCCTCCGTGTCACTCACATCAGAAAGGTTCACATTCACGTGCTCGTACTTTGCTAGCTGCTCCAGGATGCTGGTATTGGGTCCTTGTCCCCGAGGCATGGCATTAGAGGAATACTCTAAGGCCGAGGAGGTAGATGCCGTGCTCCCGACGTGCCTTCTTTTGCGCACGGGCTCCTGCACATTAGCCCCAGCCCTGGAAGCGCATGCCAACTTCCTCAGAAAGGACCGGCACACATCCTTCCAGCCCCTGTTCTGCCGTACCAAGCCATCATATGAGCGAGCAGGAACCTGAGTGAAAAAAAAAGAGAGAAGAAATCTCAGGAAAATCTCAAAATTGCTGAAAGCAAAGAAATCCAAAGAAGGGAAAAGGCCCTAAAGGTACTTACAGTGCTGTCAGGCGGCAGAGTATACCGGGGCTCCCTCGTGTCAGGAACGGGAATCATGAACCTCCTCGGTACCCCGTTGACCACATAGGAAAGATGAGCAGGAGGCATCGGCGGGTCAGTAGGCTCAGCTTCCCCGTACCCCTGAGTGACAGCCAGCTTCACTAGCTTCTGTGGCATCCTCAACCGCTGCTCCACGAAGGTGGCATACGGGGTAGCCAAGTCAAAATACTCCATGGCCGCCACGCCTGCCTGATACCTAGCAATATCATCCTCTGACCAGTCCCTGGGCTGCAGCATCCGTGCTGGAGGATCATGAGGAGTAATGGCGTCCAAGGGAGGGACATGGCCATGCTGCCTAGAAAAACAATCCCCCAGGTATATGACATCACATGTCAGGCCCGTCAGCCACCTCCTCTTCCTAGTCGCCTCCACGACATCCCCTAGAAGAACCTCCAGGTACCTCCCCCAAGGGTAAAAGTCCACTCCCTCATGCCCATATCTGTTGATGATTGGTCTCACCATCTTATAGTCAAAAGTAATCCGGGTCTTCCCGGTGAACTTGTCTCTCGCATCTCCCCTCCAACGGATCATGGCCGGGAAGATCTTTGGATCGCTCTGCTGGTTCCACGAAAAGAACCCAATCACCTCGCAAAACCAGACCTGCATGTTCAAAACAAAAAAGGTCATTTCTCTCATAAAAGTCTCAAGACAGAAGATAAAAGAGAGAAAAGAAAGTGAGACTACCTCCAAAGCAAAGGAGAAGCAGTCCATAGAGGCAGCCTTGTTCCGGCTATACATGTCCAAGGAGAAATAAAGCTTCGCCAATCCGGCCTCACCCCAAGAGACCGCCCCAACCTCATCCAGATTCTCCAAAGAATCAAGCAAACAAACCATAGCCAGTGTCCCAGAGTTCGCAAAGATGGTGACTGACAGCATCAACCACAAGAAAGCTCTCGCGAGCTGGTGGGCAGTCACCTCATTGGCGGCAAATCCCTGCATACACTCCTGGACCGCCACCTCCACATTCCTTGTCTCCAACCCGAGCCCCTTAGGACAGTGCTCAAACCCAACTAGAGCCCTAAACTCCTCCGCCGTGATGTGGTCCCTCCAAGTCACAGGCCTCCCAGTGAACTGCAAACCCGTAATAGCAGTGAAGTCAGTTGGAGTCACCGTAATCTCCCCCCAGCTGAGATGAAAGCTGTGGGTGGTGTCCCACCAGAACTCTGAGAGGGCCTGGACTAGCCCCTTGCTCTTAGAGGTCACGTGAATACCTCTGCCAATGGCATCAATGAACAAATCCAGACCAGTAGCCATCACAAGCTGCTTGGGGTTCACCCCATCCTTCTCAAAATTGGGCATCCTCCCCCATAGCTTCACTGCGACCTCAGAAGGTCCCCTCAGCTTTTTCTCCTGTAGGAAAACACAACAAAAAACGTGTCAGTCCTTCATCTCATCTCAAAAGCATGCATATATTCAAAAGTGCACATATTTTCAAAAGAAAAGCATTCATAAAAGATTTCTAGCATCTTTTGCCTAGAAAGCGTGTCTTTCATCACTTGAAACACGTCATGCCAAGCACATTGCTCTCCTAAGCACAAAAAAATTCCAATTTTCAAAATTCTTTGCACATAAGCATTAATTTTTCAAAAAAAGATAAAATGGCATGCATGAATCCTTTTCATCGTCCAAAATCCCATTTTCTCATCCATGATCAAGAATTGACCTAGTTCTGGCACATGCAAGGGCTCCGTCACATTTTAGACATTATTTTTCTTACTTTATTTTCGAAAAATGGGTCATTCTCATTATTTTTCAAATAAATCACACATGCATGTTCATTTATCTCCTTAGCCTCATAGGTTAATCATCAAAATTTCAAAATCATCAACAAAAATTCTAGGAAAATTCGAAAAATTCCTAAAAATTGGGTCAAGCCCTAAGTCAATCAAAATTCAATCAAAATTGACAAAATCAAGCAAATCAAGAATGCTTACCCCAACTGATTGAGGTTTCGTTGATTTGTGCTCTCCCCTACCGGGATAAAGCTCCGATGGAGGCGTAATGAAGTCATACTTCCTCTCCGTGCGAATGAGCTCCCTCCTCCTCCTTCTAGCGGCTTCGGATATGTTCCTCCGTGCTTGCCTAGGCATCGGGTTCCCTTCCGGATCCATCTCGATCAAGAGAAACAAAGGGAATTGAAGGATTTTGAAAATTCTCTCTCTCCTCTCTCTCTTCCTCGGCAGCAGGTGGGCGGCAATGGTGCCCAATGCCCGTTCAAATCCAGTTTTAAATAATCTGGTGAAAATTAACTTCTAGCCGGACGGCCTCTTTTGCCCTCATCTCATGCCGGGCGGCCTCTTTTGCTCTGAGCAGAAAATTACATCTTTGCCCCTGGACTTTCAACTTGGGCATATAACTCCTGTTATTTCTTAACTAGAGTAATGTCGTTTTCCCAAAAGAGATCCGTTATCTCTAAGCAAATAGACTTTCCTCCCGAGTCACCTCCGTTACTTCCGTTATAACGGAATAACACTAGGTGACAACCTCCGAATTGTCAAAACCCAAACTTTAGCTACCTCTATCTCACAGATTGAGAAGTACGCTCAAGTTCTCCAAACTTTAGCTACCTCTATCTCACGGATTGAGAAGTACGCTCAAGTTCTCCAAACTTTAGCTACCTCTATCTCACAGATTGAGAAGTACGCTCAAGTTCTCCAAACTTTAGCTACCTCTATCTCACAGATTGAGAAGTACGCTCAAGTTCTCCAAACTTTAGCTACCTCTATCTCACAGATTGAGAAGTACGCTCAAGTTCTCCGAACTTTAGCTACCTCTATGTCACAGATTGAGAAGTACGCTCAAGTTCTCCAAACTTTAGCTACCTCTATCTCACAGATTGAGAAGTACGCTCAAGTTCTCCAAACCTTCCGAGGGGCAAAGGACTTGCTAGGAATTAAAATTTCACGTAGTCCTTCGCTGGAAAAGCCCTTCTAGAAGGCCACCTTGCATGGTTCTAGAAATGAGCTGAGTCATCTAAGGATAAGATCGCACGGCCTCATTAGATCTGGAGTTACAGCCGCACGGCCTCATTAGCTGCTACCAGACTGCCTATAAATATAGACCTCCTCTATTCATTTTAGGGAGGATTTTCAGTAGTGTTACTCTGCCAAAATACCACCACGAAATTCTAGAGAGTGTCAAAAACCACCTCCTTCCTCATCAAAACCTTCCAAAGTTGATCCTTCCCTAGGCAAACTCCAAGGAGAAAGAGGGACACCACCATTGGTAATCTCTCCTCCCCTTTATCTTGCATTATACTTGTATTTATGTGATATATTTGCTCCTTGCTTTACATATTGCTATATATTTGCTTGGTACTTGGTATATTGTCATTAAAGATCCTATCTTTAGGCATGTAAATCATACCCCCTCCCCCCTTTTTTGCATAAAGTAGCATCCTTTTCTCCTAAAATGCCATTTTTACATATAAAGTTGCATCATTTGCATTAAAATGTTATCTTTACATAAAGTAGCATCCTTTGCACTTAAAATGCCATTTCCACATATAAAGTTGCATCCTTTGCATTAAAAATGTCATCTTTGCATTAAAGTAGCATCCTTTGCACTTAAAATGTCATTTTTACATACAAAGTTGCATCCTTTGCATTAAAAATGTCATCTTTGCATTAAAGTAGCATCCTTTGCACTTAAAATGTCATTTTTACATACAAAGTTGCATCCTTTGCATTAAAAATCATTCTTTACATCAAAGAAGCATCCTTTGCACTTAAAATGTCATCTTTTTCATTAAAAGTGTCATCTTTAGCTTAAACATGCATTCCCTAGTCCCCCTTGGTACTTGGAGCATCTCTTGGAACGAGATGGTGTAAAGGTCCTATCTTTACATCATTTCTTCCACTTAATGATGCCATAGACGGATTCTCCTTTAGAAAAGGATGAGCCCTAGCCACATATCTCCGATCATCACTTGAGACGAGCATAAATATCCCGAAAGAGTCCAAATCGTCTCAAGATGTAGGATTGATAGGCAAAGGTCATTCCTTTCTAAAGAGTCTCATCCTTGGACTCTAGAACGGTGTCCCTATCTTGATCACTTGCGACCCAAGGTCTCATCATGATGATCATAAGTCCAGGATGAGAATGGGACCAAAGTCCCTAATACATAAAAATCCAAGGAATCCCGAGCGATAACCAACTCATGGTTTATACGTCCGGAAGACCACTTGGTACATTCCCTCCTTTTCAAAACACACATCCCACACACGAAAACACTAAGGCAAGTATGAAAAGCGGATCTTGGAAGACTTGCTTCGGCAAGGCTCTTTGGGTGAACAACGATCCGTTCTTCCCAAAGGGTAACTTAACCTCTGAACCCAAATCCTTTTTTTCAAAGTTTTGAGGAAATCGAAATGGCATGGCGACTCCATTTTTCAATTTAAACCGGACGTTTCCAAACTGATGTGAGGCGATGATCCCCCTTACACGAGAAAGTGGTTCTAAAAAAAAAAATAAACAAAAAGAGAGCCGCTTATCTTGGGCACCACACTCACAAGTACGCTCAAGTGTTTCCAACTTAAGCTACCTCTATCTCATAGATAGTGAAGTGCGCTCAAGTTTTTGCAACTTAAGCTACCTCTATCTCCTCGGTATTGAAGTATGCTCAAGTTTTTCCAACTTTAGCTACCTCTATCTCATAGATAGTGAAGTATGCTCAAGTTTTTTCAAACTTTAGCTACCTCTATCTCATAGATAGTGAAGTACGCTCAAGTTTTTCCAACTTTAGCTACCTCTATCTCATAGATAGTGAAGTACGCTCAATTTTTTCCAACTTTAGCTACCTCTATCTCATAGATATTGAAGTACGCTCAAGTTTTTCCAACTTTAGCTACCTCTATCTCCTCGATAGCGACGTAAGCTTTAGTTTATTCAGGTGACAACCTCCATTAATTGTCAATCAGGTGTCAACCTCCATTAATTGTCGATCAGGTGACAACCTCCATTAATTGTCAATCAGGTGACAACCTCCATTAATTGTCATTAAGGTAACTCCTCCATTAATCGTCAAAATCTCAAGGATCCTAGACATTGTTCCTAACTATCTAGTGAGACTTGAACTACGACCTAGGCTTGATTCCCCTGGGATACGTAGGTAGCCTTTCATAAAGGTCCAGCCATCCGACCACAATGGTCACCCTTTTCATTCATCACTCCTCAGTGGTACATGAGCCTTTCATAAAGGTCCAGCCATCCGACCACAATGGTCACCCTTTTCATTCATCACTCCTCAGTGGTACATGAGCCTTTCATAAAGGTCTAGCCATCCGACCACAATGGTCACCCTTTTCATTCATCACTCAGTGGTACATGAGCCTTTCATAAAGGTCCAGCCATCCGACTACAATGGTCACCCTATTCATTCATCACTCCTCAGTGGTGCATGAGCCTTTCATAAAAGGTCCAGCTATTCGACCACAACGGTCACCCTCTTCCTTCATCACTCCTCATTGGTGAAGTAGCCCCTCATAGAGGTCCAGATATCCGACCATATTGGTCACTTCCTTCATCTAGTATATCCCCAGTAGGATCAGTCATTTGACCTCCTAGGTCACTTTCCTTCCATCTTCCTAGAAAGGGACCAGTTTCTCTTCGCCATTCCCCAGTGGATCCTGAACTATGATCTGGCTTGATTCCTCCGGGATACGTAGGTAGCCTACTTTAGGTTCAGCCAATTCATCGCATATGACACCCCTTTCCCCAGTGGATCTTTTTCGAACTACGATCTGGCTTGATTCCTCCGGGATACGTAGGTAGCCTTCCAAAGGTTCAGCCACTCGACCACCTTGGTCACCCAATCCGTCTCAGCAGTTCGCCAGATTGGATCCTTTTTTATCGACAACCCCACTCGCCCTGCAAGTGACATTGCCGAGGGGCTTCTGTAAGTACCCAAATCTGGCTCATGCCTTCCAGTTAAGTTTCCCGGCAATTCCCCGGACTTTCCTAAAGTTCAGGGGCAATTTGGGAACTTTTCCAAACCTTCCGAGGGGCGAAGGACTTGCTAGGAATTAAAATTCCACATAGTCCTTCGCTGGAAAAGACCTTCTAGAAGGCCACCTTCCATGGTTCTAGAAATAGGCTGAGTCACTAATGGATAAGACCGCACGGCTTCATTAGCTGAGGGTTACAGCCGCACGGCTTCATTAGCCATCACCAGACTGCCTATAAAGAGAGACCTCCTCTATTCATTTTGGAGGAGGATTTCAAGCACTGTTACTCTGCCAAAATAACTCCACAAAATTCTAGAAAGCTGAGAGCTCCCAAAATCACCTCCCTCCTCTCCAAAACCCTTCCAAAGTTGGTCCTTCCTTAGGCAAACTTCAAGGAGATAGAGGAACACCACCATTGGTAACCTCTCCTCCCCTTCTCTTTAAAATATACTTGTCATACTTGCTATATTGCTCTTTGCTTTCTATATTGTCATTTACTTGCTTGATACTTGATCTATTGTTACAAAAATCAAATCTTTAGGCATGTAGATCATAATACCCCCATTCCCCTATCACATGGGATCCATGGAAGATCCATCCCAAGGATGAACAATAAGATCTCAAATGGCTTGTTCTAGGGTGGATCTCTCACATGGTGATGTGAAAATAGCATCCTTTGCATATAAAAATGTCATCTTTTCATATAAAAATGTCATCTTTTTCCATAAAAATGTCATCTTTACTCATGAATGTCATTCCCCCTTCCCATAGACCTTGCTTCCATGGATTGTCCACCTAAAAGGTTCATAAAGGACATAGAAAAGCCATAAAGGTCCTCCCTTTTACATTCCTAGTCCTAGCTTGCATCATGTTCATTACATATGTTAGTGTAAAAATGTCATCTTTACTTTAAAATGCATTCCCCATGTCCCTCATGGTTGGATCGCTCTCCAAGGATTGCCTAGTGACCTTCATAAGGCACAAAAAAGGCATAGGATGAGTATAAAGATCCAATATTTATACCCGTCCCTTAGTCCCCTTTGGTACTTGAGGCATCTCTTGGAGTGTAATGGTGTAAAGGTCCTATCTTTACATCATTTCCTTCAATTAAAGATGCCATAGCCGGATTCTCCTTTAGAAAAGGATGAACTTGAGCCCCTATATCTCCGATCATCACTTGAGACGAGCATCAATGTCCCGACAAAGCTCAAATCTTCTCAAGATGTAGGATTGATGGGCAAAGGTCCTTCCTTTCTAAAGCGTCTCATCCTTGGACTATAAAAAAGGTGTCCCTATCTTGATCACATGTGACCCAAGGTCTCATCATGATGATCATAAGTCCAAGATGAGAACGGGATCAAAGTCCTGAACACATAAAAATCCAAGGAATCCCGAGCGATAACCAACTCATGGTTTATACGTCCGGAAGATAACTTGGTACATTCCCTCCTTTTCAAAAAACACATCCCACACACAAAAACACAAAGGCAAGCATGAAAATCGGATCTTGGAAGACTTGCTTCGGCAAGGCTCTTTGGGTGAACGACGATCCGTTCTTCTCAAGGGGTAACTTAACCTTCAGACCCAAATCCTTTTTTTCAAAGTTTTGAGGAAATCAAAATGGCGTGGCGACTCCGTTTTTCAATTTAAACCGGATGTCTTCAAACTGATGTGAGGCGGTGATCCCCTTACATGAGAAAGCGGTTCAAACAAAAAATAAATAAAATAAAGAGCTGCGATCTTGGGCACCACTTATCACAATAGTCGATGGAACGAATGGCTGCCTCGGGGCGAGGACGTATAGCTGATGGAACGAATGGCTGCCTCGGGGCGAGGACGTATAGCCGATGGAAGGGATGGCTGCCTCGGGGCGAGGATTCATAGCCGATGGAATGGATGGCTACCTTGGGGTGAGGACGTATAGACGATGGAAGGGATGGCTGCCTCGGGGCGAGGACGTATAGCCGATGGAACGAATGGCTGCCTCGGGGAGAGGACATGTAGCCGAAGGAACGAATTTGACTGTTAGGGGAGTCACCCAAAGATTTGACTAATGCTTTTAGAAAAGTAGTTGACTGAGATATGCTTTCATACCTGTGCTGTGCTTACCTGTAGCTGACGGAGGGACTGATGCTGCTGCCGGTTTGCCGGGTGCGGGACGGTCTTTGTTGACGGTTGGTTGACTTTGGGAGTCCTGAACTTTGCTTGATGGGACATTGTAGCTGCCAGAGGGCCTCATGCCACTGCTTGATTCTGCTGGGGATGGATGTAGCTACCGGAGGGTCTCATGCTATCATTACTGGTGGCGGTGGCGGCTGTCGGAGGGACTTAGACCACTATTGCTGATGAATTGCTGCTTTGCCACGCGAGGGAGGGTCTTTTGTTGACGGTTGGCTGACTTTGGAGTTATGGACTTTGCTTGGTAGGATTTCTGCTAATGCTTTGGCAGCGGGGCCGATGATCCTGATGCACATTGCTGGGGAGACTGACGGATTTGGAATTCTTGTCTCGGTTTTGGCTGAGGGACAGTCCTCGAAATTCGATGGTGCTTGGTTGATTATTGTACCTGCGGGGGTATATGTAGCTACCGGAGGGACTTATTCTACCATTGCTGATAATCATGGCTGCCGGAGGGACCTATACCACTGTCGATGATTGCTGGATGGCCGTTCATGGACTGTCTCTGCTGACGATTGGTCATGCAGAATAGGCTTTGAAGTCATCGAGACTGGTGAGCATCATTGCTTGGATACTGGGGCAGCTGGAGCTCCTTTTTGACAAGCATAACTTGGGGGCTGGGACAGCTAAGGCTCTTTCAGATGACGCTGATGAGTCCGAAGGTGACAGGCCTGATGAAGATGATAAAGGAGGGGTCTGCCACCTGCAGGATTTGGAATCCTTGTCCAAAATTGTGATTCGAGGGGCAATCCCCACGATCAGATTATGATCACTTGATTATTGTACCATGCGGGGGGAAAACACAACACTCAAGGTACTTTGCATTTTATTTGACTTTTTGCTTTTGCTTATGCATTATTAATCTTTTGTTGCACAAGTCCATCTCAGCTAGGGATGGAAAGGAAGTGGGGATTTTGCACGGCTTGACGAGCGGATATGTATGTAACAGTTGTGCTATGATGGATTATGTATGGAACGAAAGTGTTTATAATGGGGTGGACCATCTCCCATGAGGTGGTAAAATGTATGAGTGATGGTGTATGGATGGCAAGGTATATCCTGGGCAAGTCGGGGACGCTCCTCGGAGTACTGGTTGCAGTAGATTCGTTGCTGGTGAGAACAAAGTATGTCGGGCACCCGAGGAGGGAAGCAGCAGAGAATGTGCAGAGAATGATCCCGGCTTGGATAAGCCCCAGTTGATAGTGTAAAGCAAACCTGGAGGGAAATCTGGTAAGGAGATCCTGAGGGATATCTTAACCAAAGCCCCAGCTCGAGGAAATTCTATGCAGCCTTATCGCAGACAGAGTCATCTTGTGGCCAAAGAGTCAACTCATCATTTCAATCATTAGTCAATCAGCCGTTGGACAAGACTCGGAAATGTATATGTGCAGGGGCGCATCTTTTGAGAAGTGGAGGGAATCCCGAATTCGTGTATGACACTCTCGCTTTTGGGTTTGACTCTTTTGGGAGAGTATGCGTCACAAGGTGTGGCAAAGTGTATGGAAGCCCCTGCTGATCGAAAACAGTGTTTGGCTCTATCTTCCTATGAAGTAGATAGAGAAGACTTGTCGAGACACTTGAAAACCTGTCTTATTCGTGATGATCACAAAGCTGCTTAATACCCTTTATTGATGTTCGGGTAATTCAACCACCAATCCTGATATGAACAAATATTTTGATCAATCCTGAGGAGAAAGCCCACTGATATCGAGAATCAAACTCGGTGGGATGGAAGGTGTATAGGGACGGCCCTTGCTGAGACCGGATTTTTTGAGATTTGTTTGTGGTTTCGACCAGACCAATTATGGTTGCCTACGTTCCCCTCCATGGGAGGAGCTCAGGTCGCCGTAGTTCGGGTTTATCCCGAATGAAGAGAATGAACGTTGGAATTCGAGGATCAGAGGACCTTTAAGGATTTTGAGGATTTGGAGAATTGAAAAAACATGTCCTCTTGGGGTGTCGATGGGAGACACGAATATGAAGCCCCAGTGGGACGTCCACGGCAAGTGTTTGCGTAGGAGAAATGAAATATGCTCACATGAAATGTCGAATGAACGGATAGAATTTGCACAATCTTCGATTGATGGTCTGAAACTATTATCTGGTAGGAACTGCGACTGGGTTTCAGGGTTTCGACCGGCCCTTGGGTGATTCGGGATATCATGACCTCTTAAGACGAGAGGTCGGCTAGGCCTTTTGCTGGTTGAACCTCTAAAGATGAGAGGTTGGCTTTCAAGGATGTGTTTGGGATTTCTAAGGTGAGGGAATTGATTTGCATCTTCATTGCCTCTAAGAATGAGAGGTCAATCTTGGCTTTGCCAAGGGCAAGGGTAATGGTAATGGGAATGTCCTCTAAAATCGAGAGGACGGCTTGGGATTGGCTAGAGGTAAAGGTGAAAGAACATCCATGCTGTCTCTTTATTCACTCTGAGACTCCTCTTGAGTAACGACCGGATCCTTTGACTTTTGCTTTCGAGAGGATCGCTAGGGACTAGGCTCTCTTTCTTTTCTTTTTTTTATTCTTTTCTTTTTTTTTTGTATTCTCTTTTTTTTTTGTCTCTCTTTTTTTTTCAATTTTGTTTTTGAGAGGAGAATTTCAGCTAGTCCCCAGGATGGATCATTGCTTTCCGTCGTTCTTGAGCTTGGAAATGGTCGATCTTCTTTTGAATCATGGGAGCCCCAAGGATAGTCCCTCTTCTTCTGGAGATGGTTAGACGGGTTTCAAAAACGTGCCGATCTTGAAATGAAAGGATATCGTTTAATGAGGGTGAGGTAATGGATTCCCTAGGGGTGAAAGGTTTCAACCGCAGTCTCTACCGGATGATCCGAACGAGATTAAGTCTTCATTGCTTGCTTAAGCTTAATTTGAGGAAGATCCATGCAAATTCATCGAACAATGAGATGGTGAGGACGATGAAAGATATGTGAGCACAGGAGACGCGAGATGGGGAGTTGGCAAGCCCTAATTTGGGAAGGATATCAGTCGATTTTCTCGCTCCGATTAATTTAAACATTAGTCATTTCAAAGCATTAGTCAGTGAGCAGCACAAGTGATTATTTGGAATAAGACCATTTCAATTGAGTGTAACGTAGGTGTACAAGTAATGCCTCGAGTCTAGCAAGAAGAGAAACAAAACTTTTATTACTGCAAAGCAAAAATTGGTCCGAAGTGGACTCGACAGACTCATGTCCGACAGCGGACATTCTAGATCCTACGAGGACTGATTGACTGCATCAACTTTGGATGGGAGGAAGAGCATTGTTGACAGCGATGGGGCGAGGACCCTTCTCAATATTTTTGTCATTCACAAGTCGTCTTCTTTAGCTTGAGCAAAATGAGCAAGCAACCGGGTCTCCCGCTTACAAGGAAAAATGTCTTCAAGGGTAGCTCGCATTTTTTCGATGGACACACCATTTGCACTTTACTGACCCATGGGATACGAACCTCCAGACTGGTGGGCCATAATTTTCTCTGCACCGAACATTTCAGATTCCGAATCAGATGGACAAACATTCGGGCACTTGAACTACTTCCGCCTCAGGAATATGGACCAATGAGCGCCGGGAATGAGAGCACACACCCAACTTGCCGTAGCCTTGCAGAGGTGAAGAGGTGAGAGTGCGTATAAGGTGGAGAATAGGAAACTTTGAGATGGTATGGGAGAGGGAGGAGTACGGGAGGAGATGGACTCGTGCAACATCTTATTAGTGTTCAAGTAAAAATCGATGTCTTTTAAGTCCTATGAACAGTTGGGAAAGTATAAGCCTTTATTCATGCAATCTAGACCTCGGGGGAACCTAGGGACACATCATCCAAAAATACACCAAATGCGTTGAGTCAAAATTAATAATAGGAAACGATACCTAAATAAAACCGAAGCATTTATGGGACGGACGAGCAATCCCAATTTCTGGAGAAATTTGGGCAGCATAACGGGTATTCCTGAAGAATTTCAAGGAAAAATTCGGCATGACCTCTCGTCGGTGCACATTGACAAAGCGACATGATCTCTCGTTAGAACATGCCGTGGGAATGACATGTCCTTTTGTGAAACCATGTTGCGTTGGCAACATGCCCACACGTGCTAGGTTTTGGGATAGGTACGAAAGTCTATTAAAATTTTTGAAACAATTCATTTTAGTGTATTTGAAAATGTTGTGTCAAAACCAACCGTTTTGGGTAAGATTAAAAGTGTGGCGCCACCTATAACGCACTAGGGGGATAGGTTTGATTTCAGGCGCTCAAGCATAGGCGAATTTCATGACCGTCCGCGATGCCGTCAATCGCACCCGAGGGTTCTAGATCTATGTGAAGTAGTGTGCAGATGACTATGTTCCTTTATTTATGAAAATGATCTTTTTTATTTTTTTTATTTTTTTTATTTGAAAAGGGGTGAGAAATGAAAAAAAATGCACACACACTAAACCCCACAGAGTACAATAAATCAAATGACCATAAATTGATCATGGGGAATTGCCCCACAATCACAACCTGCATCTGAGAAAACAAAACCTGCCAATTGACCACTTATGTCGCGTGACACATGACTGATGAGGTCAATTGTGTCGCGTGACATAAGGAGTCCTATATCCAGAATCTGAACAAAATCCAAATCAGCCCCACCCTCCAAGCACAATGCAATAGCTCACCAATCAAGCCCCAGAAAAACAAACATGGGACACAAGGAGGGAAAGGAAACAAACAAAGCACGTAAAATGCTTTTAAACACATAAAATGTCACACAACAAAGCACACACAAATGAATGAAGTGAATGTTGAACAATCACAAAACTTTGACCCACTTTTGAAAACCAAGTTTCAAGTCCCCAGCGGAGTCGCCACTAAATGAAAGCTCGCCGAAAAAATTTAGGAGTCGCCACGCCGTTTTTAAGGAAACATTGAAAACCTTTTTGAAAGAGAAAATGGGTTCGGGGGTCAGGTTACGCGTTGGGAAGAACCGAGAGTTCACCCAACACGCCTCGTCCGTAGACGAGTCTTTCTATGTTCAACATTCAAATTATTCAAACATGTGTGCAATTTGTGTGTGACAAAATATGTAATAAAATGCATTTTAATGCTTTGCTTTATTGATCAAAAGGAGGGATTACAACTTGTGAACCATTTACTGTGGGAGGCCGCATCCCACTTACAATGAAATAACCAACTTACAACTGAAATGGACCAGCTGCAAAGTGGTTACATGTGTCGCATGACACAGGACCTGAGATGGTCAAGTGTGTCACGTGACACAACAAACCCATTTGAAGAGGTTTCACAAAGCTGGATTACAGAAGGAACAAAAGCCAATTTATATTACCAAAGGATGGAAATGGATCACAGGTACTTCAGAGATCGAGCTTGGATGAGTGTGGATATGGAATGATCTACACTCATCTTAGCATCCAAACACCCAGCATATCAATACTAAACAAGAGTATGCATCATAACTAGAAGAAAATAACCAAAACATGCAGAGGTCACAGGGGGAGAAATCAACATTTAGGTAAGTCTGACTATGGATGATTCACACTCATCTTAATGCTTAGACCACAACCAACACAATTCAAACAATGGTATGGATAGAGCATATGAATCAGAACATGAATATCACAAACATAAACCCAGGCAAAACAGATCCAATCACATCAATCGACAATGGAAGATGAGATTACCCTTGTAGATCCACACTCTTTATACCACATCGGTATAGAGAGTCTTCTAATCAGCTCCGGAAACAACTCAAAACTCAGATTGAAATGGCTGTGAGGTTTCAGGCGTCTGTGTGTGAGTGTGTTGAACTGAGACAGAGGTTTAGGGCGTGATTCTGATGGAGGGACGCTAAGGGATTGGAAAGAGCCGAAGCTAGTAGGTGCGGTGATCGGAATTCGTTGGAGAAGCAGTGGTGGTGAACGGTTTAGGATTTGAAACAGGGGAGATGGCGTTGGCAATTTTGGGGGGAACTGAGAGGAATGGTGGAAGCGGTTGAGAGAGGGTTAGATTAGGTTTCCATTTAGCCGGAGTAGGGAGAGAACGACGATGAGCTTGGGGAGCGATTGAAATTGGAGGATTGCGTTCGTGGTTTGGGTACAGAGAGAGTTGGTGGTCGTTGTTTGGTTGAGAGGGAAATTGGGAGAGAGTAGATCGGTGAGGAAGGGAATTGAGGTAGAGGGAGTCAATTTAGGGAGAGGAAATTGGTGAGGAAGACGATCTGGGGAGCCAACAATGGTGAGGGAGTTGTTTGCGTATAGAGAGAGAAGGTCTTTGCAGCTAGAGAGAGAGTAGTAAGAGAGAGTAGTGAGCCGTCCCCTTTTCCAAATGACTAAATTTCTTATTTAACGTCGATTGGAAATATGCTTTATGGTGTCGCACGACTCATTGCTTCGCTTTTCCATGGCTCAAGTTGTCGCACGACGGGACGAGCCAATAACTGTTTCTGGCGCCAAAACCTGCTTCTGGAACATTCCGAGTTAATTCTTTAAAAGCCCAAAGCAATTAATTCCCTGTAGGTCATTTTGTCCGGGAAAAATACTAAAAAATACTTCCTTCGCGAGAAACTTATGGAATGATTCCGGAAGTCTCGGAACGGACCGGGAATTTACCAAAATGCCCCTTAATGCAATCTTATCGCATTAAAATGCACCTAAAAGGGTAGCGAATTGGATTGGCATACTTACAGGCTCGGCAAAAGGTTACAAGGCCAACACCAAGTTATCGAAGTCAAGGACCACACCACGGTCCAGGGGCTCGATTATGTGCCAACACCAGCTGACATCAGGAAAAACAAGAGGCTCGTCAGCACCAAGGCAGCAGCCCGCAGAAGGGGAACCTCCAACGGCGCACCCAACCTTCAACCTTATAGTTTCGACCTCGCTCATTACTTCATCAAGGGAACCGACAGCAGATCTGAGGGGACTGACAAGGGAACCGACAGCAGAACTGAGGGGATCGACAAGGGAACCGACATCAGAACTGAGGGAACCGACAGCGGGATCGAGGGGATCGAAAGTGGAACTGATGAAGATGAGAAAGAAGCAGGAAAAGTCAGCACAGAGATTACAGAAAGGATGGAAAAGCTAGCACGGGACCTCAAGCGTTTCAGAGGACTCAAGGCTAATCCGATAAGGGGAGCGTTCCTCGACATCACAGCTCTACCTGGACCAATTGCCACCACAGTTCAACATGAGTACACATTCAAAGGAATCCCAAACATGGAAGAGCAGCTCGAGACACTCTTTATGGGAAACAAACTGTTCGGGTCAGCCGCGGAGGCCACATTCGAGACAGTAACTCCAAAGCAGAAGGAACCAGAATTCATAGAAGACGCGTGGACCCTCTCTACAGAGTCTTTTTGAAGAAGTCATGGAGGTGCCAAACCTGAATGACCTGGGCTCCGAAAATAGCATGATCACCATGATTGGGACAGCAGAAGCCAAGCCTCTTGACCCCCGAATCCTCATCAAGCATCCAACAATGCCACTGAAAAACTGGGTAACTTTCACCGGACTAAGGGCAAGCCTGACAGAAATGGAAGACAAGCTGGGCCTGCACCCACATCTCCCTAAACCCGGTCTCAAACCCTCCGAGTCAGTCCTTGTCAAAGTCTAGTCCTCTGAGTCGTCCAACGGCCTCACGCCGAAAGACTATGATAACGTAGCCAACAATGTATTTCCGTTGGCGTTTAATGAAAAGTTTGACCTTTCGAATTATCCCCTCATTGCCACTTTAACAACTGATAAGTTAACAAACAACTTAAAAGACGTTAATAATGACTCACTTGATAAAGAAGCAGACACACTAAACGAACAATACATTAAAGAAGTTCTCATGCGTGTAGTAGACCAAGAGGACAATCGGGCCCAAGCTGCTGAAGAGGTTATGACTAAAGTGAACCTGGGGTCAGTGCAAGAGCCTAAAGAGACACAAGTGGGCAGTTTCTTCGCGGTGCGTAAAAGAAGCCCTGATAAATCTCCTCAAAGAATATGTTGACGTGTTCGCCTGGTCATATCAGGACATGCCAGGACTCGATCCCTCAATCGTGGAGTACAAAATTCCCCTGGATCCAGAATCCAAGCCTATCAAGCAGAAATTACGCAAGATCAAGCCAAAGTGGTCCTTGCAAGTGAAAGAAGAAATTGAGAAAATGCTCCGCGCCGGCTTCATCAGAGTAATTGAGTACCCGACCTGGCTCTCCAACATCGTGACGGTCACCAAGGCCAATGGAAAGGTCAGATGCTGTGTGGATTTCTGAGATCTCAACAAGGCCACCCCTAAAGATGATTTTCTACTGCCCAACATCGACATGCTAGTCGACACCACGGTAAACTTCGAAGTAAAGTCCTTCGTGGATGGGTTTACCGGATACAATCAGATCAAAATGTCCGATGAGGATCAAGCCAAGACTGCTTTTACCACTCCGTAGGGGACATATTGCTACACGGTCATGCCGTTCGGTTTAAAGAACGCTGGGGCTACTTACCAGGGGGCTGCAAAAGCCCTCTTCCATGACATGATTCACAAGGAAATTGAAGTGTATGTCGACGACATGATCATCCACTCCAGAGGATCAGACATGCAGTACATGATAGATTTGAGAAAGTTCTTCAAACGTACTCAAAGCACTCCATGAGATTGAACCTCGCAAAGTGCACCTTCAAGGCCAAACTCGCATGCCTATTCCCCGGATGACTCGGAAAACGTAGAGGCCGAGAGGTGCGGCCGCCGATAGCCGCGGCATTAGATTGGCGCGATACAGACTGATCCGAGTTTCGGATTCCGCGCATGGAAGTTACATACTATGAGGGACATTCAGAGGGGTCGATGGTAGTCGACCGCCACAGCTTGCATGTGTCTTCTTTCGTGTCCCATCACCGGTGAGCAGCAATATAGATACCCTCAGCAAATTATCCGAGATTTGAGAGACAGGTTGATGACTGATGCTGTTCCGATGGTCATGACCGAGCCCCAGACTGTGCAATTCTTCAATAAATCCTTCTTGGAGGGTTTCCTTCCCACACAGATGCTCCTTTGTTAGGCAAAAGGGTTTACATTTTTGACCACAGAGTACCTGATTTGGTATGAAGAGCAAGCAGGTCCCGTACACCGGCTATAGAGGCTCGCCGTCGGAATACTTAGGAGCTGACTACTCATCCAGCCGATCTTTTTGAGATACAGAGGCCCGAGGGAATCCAGATAATGTCACCGGTGATGTTGCTGAGGATTATCGGAGGCAAGAAATTCGGAGAGCTGCTCTGAGGGATGATCCAGAGGTGAGTGCACGCAGAGAGGCCTTGCGACAAGTGAGAGCTGCCAGGTGTAAGTACCCAAATCCGGATCGTCCAAATCCGTCAGAAAGTTAACCGAAATCCGTTAACTGGCCCGCTCCAGGTTAACCGGAACTCGTTAAACTCCCCGTTGCTGTGCCAACGAGACGTCCCGGATCGCCCTGCATCCCGACGTCGAACCGTACTTAGCACGTGACATCTCACGTAAAAGTATGGCTTTCCCCGAAAACGCATTTTCCGGCACTTTCCGGGCGTTTCGGACATTTCCTGATCGTTATTTTAAAAACGGACAAAACCGGACCGGGGAACGAACTCCCACACTTCGGGTGAGTCACAGACACGTGTCCCGCATGCCACCTCCCTCTAGTCACTCGTCAATCACAAATCAAGGCCAAAAGACCAAAATACCCCCGGTTTGCAAGCCTAGTCCCACGGACTCACCGTGCACTTTTCCCGAAATTGCCAAAGAAGTCCCCCGCATTTCCAAAATCCCCAAAACCCCGAAATTCACCCAAGTCCGGCACGGACTCCTACCGCAATTTTCACCCTATAAATAGAAGTTGTCACAAAGGGAAGAAGAGGATTTTAACACCAAAAATCACATACCCCACGGTCCAAACCGGTTTTCACCCCTCCCGAGCTCCCGTTTTGTCTCGATTCGCGTGAAACCTTCGTATTTCGATCAAATACGCACCCTACAACTTCGAAACAACCTTTCGAATAACTTTCCGTGTCCCGTGCACACCTCCCGAGCCAAAGGAGTCGACCCTAGCCATAGGTATAACTCCTTCTCTCTGAATCTTCCGTTCCGTCTCGGTTTACGCGCCGGCCGCTATAACTGTTTCGGACGTCGTTATCAAAATGTAGACGCCTCCGTCTAATGGGGTCCGATACGTTTTAGCCCCTCGATCCTCTTCTCTTTCCGTAAGAGAAGTAATCACGGGTTAAAACGGCGTTCCGACCCCGTTCCGTTTACTTTCATGTCATTTACAATTCCGAGCCGTTTGGCCTCGTTGATCGTCATTTACAATTCCGAGCCGTTTGGCCTCGTTGATCGTCATTTACAATTCCGAGCCGTTTGGCCTCGTTGATCGTCATTTACGAATCCGGATCGTTTGATTCCGTTGACACCGCTTTAAATACTGTCATTTACAAGTCCGATCCGTTTGGATTGTGATAGTATTTACTTTTCAAAAGTCCGAGTCGCAACCCGATTCGTTGATCGCATATCATTTAATACACATTTTTCCCGTAAAAATCGTTAACAATGTAATGCCCGGTTCAAAACCGGAATTCGTCCGTCGAACTCTCTTTCAAAACGCGCGAAATGACGTTCGGCCTCCGAATGCTCATCTTCAAACTCAAAGTCAAAGCCGCCATTTTGATACCTAAAATCATTTAATACGCATTTTTCCCGTAAAAATCGTTAACAATGACTCGTATGGCTCAAAGTCGACGTTTGCCACGCAAACGCTCATTTCAAACTCAAACCGACGTTTGTCATTCAAACGCTCGTCTTTTCAAAAGTCACCTAATCAACGTTTGTCATTCAAACCAAGATTAAGCTTGTCATTCAAGCCCCCATTTCAAAACACACACGCACACACACACACACACGATTTCGAGAAAGGTAGAAAGACTCGTCATGCGAGGCGTTTCGCGATCTCGTCATACTCTACCCGAAACGTAACTTGACCTCCGAACCTAACAATCTCTGGTACAAAAAGCTTTTTACTCGTTTTTGCTGCCAATAAAAATGATCCCCTTTTTCAAAAAAAGCCTTTTCCTAAGTTTTTGCTACCAATAAAAACGACACCTTTTCACAATAGCCGTTTCTCAACGTTTGGGCTCAAAATACAAAAACCGCGTGGCGACTCCTCATTTTGTTCCTTCCCATGAAGCGAGGTCTCAGACACCAACACCCCGCGAAAGACAACCGCGTTTCGCGTCCGCGCGAAATCCCGGGTAATTTCAGTTGGCGACTCCGCTGGGGAAAAGATACTTTTTTCAAAACTGCCGATGTTTTCTAAAAAGCCTTCCGTGGGTCAAACTTTTGTTTACCCTTCCTCGTTTTCGTGTGTGTGTGTTCCTTTAAACCTCGAACGGTTTTTTCAAAAGGCATTACATTGTCAACTTTCCAAAATCATACCATGTTTGTGCATCCCCATTCATGTTTGATTTTCATGCTGTCTTTTGAACTGTGCATCATAAATTCTTTAAGACACATTCTGAAAAATCTCTGTTTTACTCAGAAAAAAGAATTTTAGTGACCGCACACTACGCGCACTTGCCGCCGGAACACCGCACTTCACGTGCACTTGCCGCCTCGGTACACCGCACACTACAACCCCTAACCCGGGATGGCCTTATCAGTTGCACTCCGATTGGTCTGCCAGACACCTTTCGGGGGCGCACGGGGTCGTCCCAAACATCCCATCCTAGCCCGTGTAAGCCATGCACTCTTTGTGTCACACTTTGTCCAAGACCCCGGTTGGTTTTTTGGCTTAGCTCGTGTCATAAAGCCTAAGTGTATGTTTTTCACGCCGGGCCCCGCTCCGAGTCAAGCTCGAGAGTTTTAGACCAAAGGTCATTCCCGACCCGAAGTCTTGAGCTTTTCAGCCTTGACTTTGACGCGGAGCTCTGCCGAAAAATATACCCGAAGGTTCAATGTGACGCCGTGTCACCAAACCTCGCCGTATGTACCGTGCCAGCCACAACTTGGCCAACGCTAAAAGCTAAAGGTCTCTCGCACAAGCGAGTCAGGAGAGGTCATGCCCAAATTTTGGCACGACTCCCGCCTTAACTTAAGGACGTTGACCTCGACCGTGGCCCGTACGCCGCACACGTCGAAAGTTTGCGTGATCAGCTAGCCTTAAGTTCACTTTTTCCTTTGTCGGTGGAACTCGCTTGCCTTATCAGACCTCGCCGGGATAGTCCGTCCCGAGAAAGATGATCTACAATGGAAACGAGGGGCTTATAAGCGTAGTGACGAGATCCACCGATTAGAGCCCTAGGATTAGTTGCGAAAAAGAAGACACGCTCTTTTCCAACCAATTAGGACTCGGAGAAAACGCGCTTTAAGTAAACTTTAATCGGTAATCGCACATTGCACAAGCCCGAAAACCTTGAGCCAAATTCCCTTTTCCGAAGCCTAAACCCTTCCTTTCGCCTCCGCAATGAGCGTAAAGTGGTTCGATTTCCGGCCGCCGCCTTGCCAGATCACGCAACGGCAAGCTGCCGTACAGCTTCTTCGGTTCCTCGCCCTCAAATGCAATTTCCGACATGTCTAGCTCACCGAGAAATCGTGACGGGGAAGGACCCCGCCACCGGTAATGTATATGACATTGGAAGAAGCCATCCGGGCTTGTGAGGTTCACAAGAGGCGTAAAGAAGATCAGCAGAATTTCGTGGTACGCCTTCCGAATGAGCGTGGTATAGCAGCCTATCCCCTGCCGACGGTACTTTTGTCCTTGTCGAGGATGACGATTCCCCGAAACCAGCTCACCAAACCTTCAATCAGTTCCTCCCCCGCCAACTTACTTCGGATGCCTTCCAACCAAGGAAACAAATGACCTAGGCTCCATGTTGCCACCTCTCGTGGCAACCCCGTCAATTTTGGTCGCCCCCTGCTACACCCATCACTTCAATATCACTACCGCACCGCCGGACCATCTCAGATGCCAATATCCTCAATACCCTCCCTGTTCGTCCCGTTGCCTATACACGAATCCCTAAACACCGGGACAAACCCCGATACAGCTTCGTAAAAGGCTCCCGTATATTCTCATATACCAAGCCTTCCACCTCCAATCACTACCGCTCACGTGGTAGCACCCGGCGCCGAGCCTCACAAACCCACCACCGGACCCAACCTTAGCCTCGGATGGTCGAGCGCATGAAAGACCCGAAAGCCACCATGAGCACCAAAGCAGAAACGCTCAAATCCACGTATCCGGAATGGTCACGCCTCTCGCCAAGTTCGTAATGCCTGAGATGGACCGATTCGATGGAACCGAATGTCCTCAAACGCACGTCGACACTTACGTTCTGCATGAGAGCAAAAGGAGCAACCTCCAAAGAAATGGCCGACCACTTCCAAGATACGCTCAAAAGCTCAGCTACATGTATGGTTTCGAGGGTCAAGCTCGCGGATCGCCACACCTGGGAACAGATCGCAACATCTTCCCCGGAACGGCATGCATCCAACTTAGAGTGGGAAACAAGTCGCGAGGACTTAATCACCACCGAGCGTAAAGCGGATGAAAGTGTTGGGGAATTCTACAAGAGATGGAGCCGGAAACTCTCCGAAATCATGGAGCCACTCTCCAAAGACGAACATGTGATGCGGATCTTCAAGTCTTGCTTGAGACCGTCCATCGAACTCTCATCGGGCCACAATTTCTTCCTGCATCTCCGTGCCATGGTCAATGCCGGCTCACAGCTCGAGAAGGATCTCAAGGAAAAGTTGGCTATGGCACACGCCCATACGTATACCGCTCAACAAACAGCATTCAATCCCCGCACCGGCCCCTAAGCAAAGGGAAAGATACGTCCGTCAACTACGTCCATCGTGGACAATACGGTAACGTAAACCCTGGCCCCGCAAAGCAACAATTCTACTCGTAAACTGCCGTACACTTCGACAAGTTGGACATGCCACCGAGCAAGATGCCGGAAGGGTTAATCAAGGAGGGTCTCCTTAAGCCCGGCCAATTACAAACCCAAAGTTCCCGTAGCCAATGCGGACAAGAGCAAATATCGCGCCTTTCCATCGCATCACGGCCATACCACCGACAACCGTTTGGGGTTACGATACGAAATCCGTAACTTGATAGAAGAAGGCAAGTTAGAGCGCCCCGTGGCCCAATACGCCTGGGAATCCCTTTCCGAACAATAACAAGTGAACTCCATTGAGCGGGTGCCCAAGAAGCGTGCTACGTAATCCGCTCCGCCTCTTTCACTGGATCCTCCTCTAATGTCCACATCGCCTACGATGTTTGTGATCGCTCCGCCCGCCCGGGAGTACGAGTCTCGAGAAACCGTCCTGAGCAATCCTCCGAGAAAACAGAAGAAGAAATCCTCTCAACAAAGAATCGAGAGAAAGATACGAAGCCGGAGATACCAAAGGTAGGTACACTTGGGAGAACCCTCCGGAGGTTCGACTACTACGCACCGTACTCCACCACCCTTCTTTGCCTCCAGCCATGCAGCCTCTAGAGCAGACATGTGGAAAGCCGAAAAGCCCACCGAAACCGCATCTGCACTCGGAACACCGGAATACCTCGCATCTTGGTAGTCTTACCGCGCCGAAGCCTAACCCTCCACGGGATCGCCCAAGATTCAACTTGTCCAGCCTTCCGAGCCCGGACCGGTAAAGGAAGATCAAGGTCGCCTTGGCAATCGCACTCGATCAATGTGCTAACCAAGGGCGGCAACCGCCACAAAATTTCAACATACTCCCGAGGTTCCAAAGAAAGGCTTTACCTCGCAAGAGGAAGACAGAAACGGATGGCCGGATGACTCTCCTTCTACGGATAGAGACGAGATCTACGACTCCCGCCCCGTATGGCAAAGCATGATCACATTCTCGTGATGAAGACTTACCGAGAGACGCCTGGGCACAACGAAGCTCAGACATCACTCTCAAACTCAACACCATATCACTCCCCGAGTATTGGTAGATAACGGGTCAGCCGTTAATGTCCTCCCTCTCAGATGATGCGAGCTCTCCGCATCCATGAAAGCCATTTGATACCGTCTACTGACTATCAAGGCCTACGACAACTCGTCTCGTCCCATCCTGGGGACAATGACTCGAACTTTGGTTCGAAACCCAAATGGTGCCAAGAAAATTCCACGTGATGGACATGCGATCCGAATTCACAGCTCTTGTGGGACGCCCTTGGCTACACCACATGAAAGCCATAGCTTCCACTCTCCATCGCTGCGTCAAGTTCATTAACGGGCAGGGAGACCTCGAAGTCATCCGAGGGGACAGCTTCCTCATAGGAAACGGCCGAGACAAGAGCCAAGCGTGTCCGCACTCGTGCACCGGTTACCTCCTTCGAATCAACCAAGGGACTACCGGGCAAATCTCATCGTAATCCTCGTAGTCCGAGATGCTAACTATGTAAACGTACTCGAGCAAAGTGCACTCGGCAGCCCGATACATCAAGTTCAACCGTCGTTTCCAACACTTGGAGGCGATTGGAAGGAAACGCCGAATATCGCCATGATACGGGCACATAAACCCCAGCCTCCAATCCGAGATTCATCAAGCATCCTTCAAACTCATTCTCTCGCCCTCGCCAGCGAGGAGATCTTTGTAATAAAAGTCGACAAGTATCGTCATACTCATCTCGATCGTATGACCGTCTTATGGAAGGTCCTCTACGAGGGATTCCCTCTAAGCCTTTCCGCTCAAGCATGGGGTACGAGATTTTCCTAGCCGCTCCAAAGAACGCAACCCGACGCAATACGTCCCTACACCTCGGATTGAGCGATCGATGACGATGAATCTGACTCTCCGGAGTCGAGGACGCGGCACCCGCAAGCGCACCTCCGCATTCACATGCTCGCTTTGAGGACGGAACTCCTTCCGATCGTGTCACTTACGACCAAGGTTCCAATACCATGGAAATTGTCAAGCTCAACGTCCAAGCATGCATGCCTATCTCGATAATTGGAAGCACGTGATTCACGCAACGAGGAATCCCTCTCGATCAAGTAAATGACGACGACTTCGTCAATATCATCTATTCCTGTATCCCGATGAAGCCAAGGATCCCGTCCTTGTTATCGATTCTCGCAACACCAAGGTCACCCTCGATGACCGCCGCTCATGGTAAACGAGGCACCGGCCAAGCGAGCTCGTAGCTCATCACTACTTCCAAGTACCAGCCCTGGCCGCAACCGGCCCGTGCCGTCAGCCAAGCTTATACCCTCAAGCGCCGCCAAGGCCAAGGGCAACAAAGCAAAGGAGACCAAGCTCCTCACCCCGCTACAAGTCGATCAACCTCGGGAACGCTTCCACCACCCACCCCGAAAACATCTCGTGAAAGTCTTCCCGCAAGGCGTAGCCGCCTTCCGACACAGAAATGACCACCTCAAGCATCAACATGCTTCGCCCGATTCTACTCCCGCCGTCACGGCCCCGGATTCGTACATCCCGCCAATCGATCGCTAGCTTTGATAGACTTGGCGATCGAGCGAGATCACGAGACCGTCAACATTGCGGAATTCAATACCCCCGTGGGGTCAATCAAGCAAATATGGGCAAACTTCTTGGTGATCGAGATTAAGGAAGGACGCATGGAATGTCCCTGGCCCGACTTCCTTCGTCAATGTAATCCAAGTGTTCCCGCCATTCGGCGATTTGAATGTAATCACGGTTCTCGACACTAGCCGACGATGCGCACCTACGGAGACCGCCTAGGTCTCGCAAGGAAAGCTCTCATGGAACTAGCCGCTCAAGAAAGTCGTCTTTGGGACGAAGACCAAGCTCGAAAGACCTACAGTGGACCAAGCCCTTAAAGTGTCACAGTGCAAATTTTCCGTACGTAAAAGCTGTGAGGCCACTCTAGACCAGCTCGACCTCAAGAGTTTTGCCCACGGCAACTTCCCGACTACCGTCTGTTCTCATCCAACCCCTCTCGCTGTGCAAGGGTGGTCAACGGTCCCGATGACCTAGGAGATGGAACGACACGGGTAACGAATCCCGCCGCTTACCTTCCCGAGGAAAGCAAGTTCTCGTGAAAGCGACGATGAAGACGATGAAACCATTCTCTTCCAAGCCGGGCATGAAGTCAACAAAACCGGACTCCCAAGGGTCCTGGGAGGATGGGAACGGATCATTACCGCACTCAAATTGAAAGGCCAACTCAGGGAGGAAGGTCTATTTAAAAACAGGAGGATGATGGAAATTGCCTCGAGCAACTACTCAGTGGAAATTCCACATCCACAACCTTCATTTACGTAAACGATCAACTGGGACAAGAACCAATACATGGGCATGTTCGGGAAGCCGTGTACTCACCTTCCGACATACCCGCCACTCGTATAAAGCGTAGAAGAAAACTCTCCCCAATGGAGGTTTACCTAGATTGCCGCACGCAGCTCAAAGAAGCACCGGCTATTCTCACATGGGAAGAAACGCAGCATTAACTCTCGACGCAGCTCCGCCGCAAGAAGGTTGATCCGGGCCCAGAGTGGAGGAAAACTAGCCAACCACGAGTATCGCTGCACCCAACTCTGCATCGCCCGAGTATGCTCAAGAAGAAGGAAAGGAACGCGATATACCGTGAAGAGATCAAGGAGACCGTTCGCTTGAGCCGAGAACTCTCCAACCTCCCCTGAGGGTCGCAACGCACAGCCCGCCTGTGCAATCACTGTGCACCGACATTCGAACAGCCTACGCCAAACCGTAGGCTACCTCCCCGCAGAGGCACCTAAGCGCATCCCGGGGACGTAATCCGCCAAGCCGCCGAAGCTCCCAGAATTCATCCACAATCAATGAGTTGAGGGAAGACATATACGGCCCTATGCTACGAGGAATCCTCCTCTAACTATGGCTCAACTCAGTAGCACTGCTCGTAAGGGACCAAACCCGATGTCGCCGTTCTAACCCGATCGGGTCAAATCCATGCATTACCACCTAAGGCCACCAAAGCCGACGGAGCCAGAATTGCAGCCCGGCCAGCCCGAAGACGCAAGTTCCTTGAAAGAGGACCCGATCCTCACTACCAAGCGTACTCGTGCAAACATTTCCCTTTGGTCTCTCGCCACCTCCTCTTATCCTCACAAGCTCAAGCTAGAGGAAAGCCTCGGCCCGTACCATGGTCCCCGTGGACGCAACCCCGCATGAAGTCATTCGATGATTGGTAACATCCACTATGGCAACATTATCACCTTCACAGATTTGGACCTTCCAAAATTTGGGGCCGATCACAATGAGCCGCTCTACATCACACCCACTGACGAGCGTCGCCTTCCCCGCGTGTTGGTAGACGGAGGTTCCGGAATGAATGTCTTGCCCGCCAAGATGATGGACCCGCTTGACATCAAGCCCACAGTATCTTAAGCCTTCACCCACACCGTCAAGGCCTATGACTCTACTTCCCGTACAGCTTCCTGGGTTGCTACTCTTAACATCCGGGTTCGGCAAGCGGGTGATCCCCACCGAATTCCAAGTGTTGGACATTCCAATCACTTTCACAGCCCATCCTGGGGCGTCCCCGGCTGCATCAAATCAATGGCGTGGCATCCACCCTTCACCAAAGGCCTCAAGTTCATGCAAGGCAACGAGCTAACCACGCCTACGGCGACAGTTGTCACCACCGAGGGGACCAAAGACTAACGACATTCCAAGATTGGAAATCAAGCATAATGATGACATGCCATTAACTCGGATTCACTCGAGACCTCCAAGATCCAAATATGCAACGTGGACCTTCCACTGTCTCACGATCGATTCCTCCCGCCATGAGGATGATGAAACTCATGAACTTCATCCCAGATCGGCTCGGCAAAAGGCCGCAAGGCCGCACCAAGTTATTGAAGTCAAGGACCACACCACGGTCCAGTGGGCTCGCTACGTGCCAACACCGCCGACATCAAGGAAGACAAAAGGCTCGCCCGCACCAAGGCAAGCAGCCCCGCAAAAGGGGAACCTCCGACGGCACACCCAACCTCCGACCTTACAGCTTTGACCTCGCTCATTACTTCACCAAGGGAACCGACAGCAGAACCGAGGGGACCGACAAGGGAACCGACAGCGTAACCGAGGGGACCGACAATGAACCGACAAAGCAGAATCGAGGGGACCGACAAAGGGAACTGATGAAGATGAGAAAGAAGCAGGAATAGTCAACACCAAGACTACGTAAAGAATGGAACAGCCTAGCACGGACCTCAAGCGTTTCGTAGGACTCAAAGCTAATCCGATAAGGGAGCGTTCCTCGACATCACGCCTCTACCTCGGACCAACCGCCACCACGGTCCAAAGATGAGTACACATTCAAGGGAATCCTGCACTTGGAGGAGCAACTCAAGGTACTCTCCATGGGAAACAAGTTGTTCGGATCGCCCGCCGAGGCCACATTCGAGACAAGAAATCCAAAGCGTAAGGAACCGTAATTCATAGAAAACGCTCTCAAGGGACCAAATTTCTACGTAGTCCGTGCTTGAAGAAGTCATGGAGTTGCCCAACTTGATCGATCGGGCTCCGACAACAAAGATGATCGCCATGATAGGGACAAGCAGGAGCCAAGCCTCTCGATCCCCGCACCCTCCTCAAGCATCCAAGCAATGCCACCGAAGAATTGGGTAACTTTCACCTGACCAAGGGCAAGCTGTGCAGAATTGGAAGACAAGCCGGGCCCGCACCCACATCTCCCTAAACCCGGTCTCAAACCCTCTCGAGCCGGGCCTCCTGTCGAGTCCAGCCCTTCCGAGTCATCCAACGGCCTTACGCCGGAGGACTATAATGTTGTAGCCAATCATGTATTCCCGTTCTTGTGTAATGAAAAGTCCGACCTTTCTGAGTATCCTCTCATTGCCACTTTAACAACCGATAAGTTAACAAACAACTTAAAAGACGTTAATAATTCAATTGATAAAGAAGCGTACACATTAAACGAACAATACATTAGAGAAGTTCTCGAGCGTGTAGTTGACCAAGAGGACAACCGGCCCAAGCCGCCGAAGAGGTTATGACCAAAGTGAACCCGGGGTCGTGCAAGAGCCTAAAGAGACACAAGTGGGCGCTTTCTTCGCCGATGCGTAAAAGGAAGCCCCGATAAGCCTCCTCCGGAGTATGTTGACGTGTTCGCCCGGTCATATCAGACATGCCAGACTCGATCCTCAATCGTGGAGCACGTAATTCCCCGGATCCCGAATCCAAGCCTGTCACAAATGTAAGCCGCGCAAGATCAAGCCAGAGTGGTCCTTGCAAGTTAAAGAAGAAATTGAGAAAATGCTCCGAGTTGGTTTCATCGTAGTGATTGAGTACCCGACTTGGCTCTCCAACATCGTGACGGTCACCAAGGCCAACGGAAAGGTCGATGCCGCGTGGATTTTCGGGATCTCAACAAGGCCAGCCCTAAGGATGATTTCCCACCGCCTAACATCGACATGCCGGTCGACACCACGGCGAATTTCGAAGTAAAGTCCTTCGTGGACGGGTTTGCCGGATACAACTGCATCAAGATGTCCGAGGAGGATCGTGCCAAGATCGCCTTCACCACTCCATGGGGACATACTGCTACACGGCCATGCCGTTCGGTCTAAAGAACGCTGGGTTACTTTACTGCCGGGCCGCAACAAATTTCTCTTCCATGACATGATTCACAAAGAAATCAAGTATATGTCGACGACATGATCATCCACTCCAAGGGATCGACATGCAAAGACATGACAGATCCGAGGAAGTTCTTCAATGTACTTAAAACACTCCATGAGGCTGAACCCGGCAAAGTGCACCTTCGGCGTCAAGCGCGGCAAGGTACCGGGGTACATGGTTACGTAAAGAGGTATCGAAGCCGATCCTGTGAAAATCAAGGCCATCATCGACATGAAGCCGCCTCAAACCCCGACGTAAGTAAAGAGCTTCATGGGAAGACTTCAAGCACATCGGGCCGCTTCATCAACCGCTGACATCTTCTCGCGAGCCCATGTTCAAACCGATGAAAAGAATGCCGACATCAAATGGGACTCCGAGTGCCAAACAAATTTTCGAGAAAATCAAGACCTACTTGGTTAATCCCCACCCCGTGCCCGCCACACGAAGACAAGCCACTACTCCCGTATCCGACAAGCAATGTACACGTCTATCGGAGCAATGCCGGCACAAGAACAGAAAGATTCCAAGGTTGAGCATGCAATCTACTTCGTAGCCGAAAGCTTCAAGGAAGTGAACTCACTTACTCAAAGATCGAGAAAACCCGTACCGCCTTGGTATGGGTAGTCGGGAAACCGAAACACTACATGCAGCCGCATTCAAGCTCCCGGGTCTCCAAAGTGGACCCCGTCCGATATCTCTTTGACAAGCCATCCCCGTCAATGCGGCTAGCCAAGTGGTCATTCTTCCCGGCCGAGTTCGACATCAAGTACATGGTCGAAAATCAACAAAGGGCGTAGTAATGGCGCATCGCCTGCCGACTTCCCGAGCAAAGGAACCTAAGGGTCCCGATCCGCAATTTCCTGACGACGGAATCTTTTCACTTGACAACGCAAACCGCCGGCAACTCTTCTTCGATGGGGCAGCCAACAAGAAGGGGAATGGCATTGGAATGCTCCTTGTCGATCCCAAGGACGAGCATACTCCCATAGCCATCAAGCTCAATTTTGAAGCAACCAACAATGCAAACAGAATACGAAGCCTCGTGGCAAAGAAGTTTGGAAGCCGCCTCGAGCGCAACATCTTAGAGCCGGATGTATATGGAGACTCAAAGATTAATCATCAATCAAGTATCCAACAAATGGAAGACGGTAGATTCGGCCTTCGTAAGTACCACGCGTACATGGAGGAGCTCATTGCTCGCCCAAGGACATCTCTTTTCACTATTTGCCAAGAGACAGAACCGCTTCGCGCACGCCCGGCAACCTCGCCTCTTGTCGAAATTCCCGAAGGGAAAGCAAGAAACACCTCGAATAGGCAGCAGACGGGAAACACCCGCCTATTGCCGTGAGATCGAAAAAGAAAAAGAAACGATCGACGAACCCCGGTACAATCAAATTTACCAAGCACTCTCCAAAGCGGAGAAGCTTCCTTCACAAATGAAGATGGAAAATACAAAGAAGGGATCAAAGCCAAAAACATGATGGCATTAAAACGCCCGGCATCCCATTTCGTCATTCTCTGGGGGTATGTTGTACAAGAAGCGCCACTCAAGGGCCACTCCTTCGGTGTGTAAACAAAGAAAAAGCGCCGAGCTAATGAACGAAGTTCACAACGGAACCCGCGGTCCGCACATGAACGCCCGAGCATTGACACGCATCATTCTCCGTATGGGATACTATTGGATATCAATGGAAACAGATCGCATCCAGCTTCGTCCGAAGCCGCGACAAATGTCAACGGTTTTCCAACCTCAATCACATCCCTCCTCACGAACTCTACCGCATGACTACGCCATGGCCTTTCGCCACATGGGGAATCGACGTCATCGGCAAGATCACTCCTCCAGGGAGCAACGGTCACGAGTTCATTTTAGTCGCAGCCGACTACTTCACCAAATGGGTAGAAGCCGATCGTACAAGGTACCGAATTCTAAGAAGGTGGCCAAGTTCATCCGAGAGAACATCATGTGCCGATATGGAGTGCCCAACGAGATCATCTCCGACAATGGGACTCACTTCAAGGAGATTGTGACCAACTACCGACCGACCCGTAGTCACACGTCACAGTCTTCTCCTTACGTACCACAAACCAATGGTGCAAGAGAGGCAAACAACAAGACTCTCGCCATGATAATCGTAAAGATGACCACTGCAGGCCTGACTCGGCCCGAAAAGCTACATCTAGCCCTCTCGGGGATACCGAACATCAGCCGTAACCGCCACAGGGAGACTCCGTTCGCACTTACCTACGGAATGGAAGCAATGTTACCCGTGGAATTAGAAATTCCATCCCTCCGAGTCCTCTTGGAAAACGGGATCAATGAAGTCGAATGGCTACAGAGCCGTCACGACGAACTTGCTCTACTCGACGAGCGCAGATTGAAAGCCATGGAACACACTCGGGCCTACCAGAGCGTAATGGCACGAGCATTCGACAAGAAAGTCAAGATCCGAGACATCGAGAAGGTGACTTGGTGCTAAAGGAAAAGCCTCCTACGTGCACCAATCCCCTAAAGTGGGAGCCTACCTCTGGATAGGACCGTTCGTGGTACAAAGAATCTTCTCCGAGGAGCCATGAAGCTAGCGTACTTGGACGGAAACCCTTTCGTTAACCCCGTGAACGGAAGCAAGCTCCGCAGATACTTCGTTTGAGGAAGAGCACGAGTCAACTCACCTTCCCCATACACCGTCCCCTCGCAAATTAAAGTGCTAAAAGAGTAATACCCAACCGGATACATTCCCGCTAATGATCCGTAAAAAACAGTGGTCGCACTTCTTTTGTCTTTGTTTTTCTCAAATTCACCTAAAGTGTCGAACTACGGTGACCTGAGCCCCTTAGTCCAATTGTAAAAGGGGAACGTAGGCACCATCATTGGTTCGGTCTAAAAAACAAAAAAAAAAAAAAAATACAATAAGCATCAATTGCTTGTGTTTCGAAAAACTCTTTTCATTTAACCTACAAATTCATAACGGTTAAAACATTCTTTGATGAGTTCAAGCACGGTCAACTCTTGACTCGCTACACGCTAGCAAAACTACAATAAAACATTAATCAATTAATGTGTCTCGCAATGACAATGGATGGATACTGACAAAGAAGGTCAACCTAGTTTCCCGTACTAGGTCCTTCATCCTTCTTCCCCTTCCCTTTTCCCCGGCGAGTGTTCTTCACCTTCGCAGAAATATTCCGTAGGCCTTCTACCCGGCTCGTGGACTCTTCCCGACGCTCCGTCAATCCCGTGGCCGTCAATACAGCCTTTCTCTAGCTCGTCTCGAGCCGCCTCACTTCGAGCCATCATCGCAGCTGCTTTGATTGGCCTCCCGATCAGCACTTACCACATCATCGGCCATGGCATCGCGCACGATTCCTGTGGTTAGCCCTCGCTTCGTCCTCTCAATGTCGAGCCGTCCAGGTGATCGGCACTCAACAGCTCACTCCGTCTCCACAAGATAGCCATCTGTGTCTCCCCATACACTCTTCGTACTACCCGATATCGCGTCGACGTAACAAAGTGCCCTCTCTCCGGTGAAAGAGAACCCCGGGCAGAAAGGACGTGTATTGCCACCACCGGTGACCAAAGCAATAGCGTCGAAGGATCCTCCATCCGCAGAGATCCCACCTCAAAGGTAGCAAGATAACTCGATCGCCAAGGGCACCTCAAGCCCACTGCCCGCCGCAGTAACCAATGATGGAATATAGAAAGACGTCGAGACAGCCCCGCACTCGACGATCAATGCACCCTCCCGAGCGGTCCTACAAGTCTCAGAATTTCCAATGGGGAACCCACCATCGCAAGTGATGCGTGCAAAGTCCGGCCATCCAGAGCTCCAGCTCACTGATTACTCCCTATCACCAGAGGACGCCGCGAGAAAGACCAAGCGTCACAAGACATTGGCACCTCGTGCATCATCTCGCAGCCTCTCCTCGACCACATGGTCGGCATAGCGGGACTCCCTCCCCACATGTATGCGCTGCGGCCGCCATCCGGCCTATGCCCTGTGAACGTCTCGCCCAAGACCAATGGCACGATGTCTCCTCCACTCCGCATCAAGCTCACCTGTGTCCAAGACACCGTGATGGCACACACCCAGAGACGTGAATGTGAACAGAGTAGCAATCGCGCACAGAGCAAACGCGTCCCACGCAAAGACGCTCCTCGCCTCCGGCAAATCTTTCGGGCCCCCGAAATGTCAACGTAATCGGTATCCTCAGACAAGCATCCCGTATGCTTCTCCAAACGAGATACCCAACAAAGACACTAGCTTCTCAACGGTGGCCATGCCACCAAAGATACGGAAGAACTAGCTGCTCCGTCTCAGTCCTCCCTGCACGGCCCGGAAATCTTCAAACGTAGGAGTAACTTCGTTGTACGAAAAGCCGTACACATTCCTCCTTACGTCCCGTAACCGAGACGCGGCTCTCAAATGATCCCAACTCGGCATGAGCTCCTTCAAAGCCCAAACAGATTTAATCCCGTAATGTGCCTTTCGAAAAACCTTTTATTCTCGCCTCGTGTAGTTCCGTACCCACGACCGAAAGTTGTCCAAATATCGCTCTTGCATCCGAGACGATAACTTGGGAAAGGGAGCCATGTCGAAGGTGAAGAAAACCTTAAGAAATGGAAAAGAAATCAGCCGTAATGAGCAAAAGCAATGCGTAGCTTCTTACAAATTGCAAAGCCGAAACCGCAATTTAAAGAATCTGAAATTCAATTCTAGTCCTACGGGACTCCTCTCGCAGCTGACTTGGTCAACTCTGCAGCCAATGCTTTAAAGTTGGAAACATTTCCAAACCATGCCCTGTTCACTCTTATGAAATCTCGCGTGCTCGCCCCCGATTTCATTTAACCAATGACAATATCCCTTCCGCCCCTGTGCTCGTGCAACAAGCAGCAAATAATTAAAAATTAGTGCATACATGCTTAATTTTTGACCCGTTCAATTTTTAATGCATTTCTCCTTTTATTTATTTTTGATTAACCTATTTGCTTATTTGCCGAAAATAACGTAAGGTGATCACAGTAATAAATATGCGCATGTGTTCCCCACCTAGCGCCTTTTTGCAAATACATTTCAAATCAAAATTTGTTCTCGACAAATACATGCATTTTGTCTAAACAAAATAGTAAAGAAAGAAAGCAATAAAAAGTGGACTACTCGAGTCCCTGCTCGTCATCCGTACACTCGACGTCTTTGCTCCGCCCATTGCCGGATGCCGCAAACAGGAACTCGCCGAACTCCTCCAGGGAATAGGCAAAGGGCCTCCTCGGATTACGCGAACTCGAGGACTCCCCCTCGCGCGCCCGAGTGCGCGAAGAAGGAGCTCCAAATCCAGCCGTTCCGCCCGCGAACCGGCCAAACCCCGTGTGAAGTCCTCCCCACCGCCCGTGGGAGCAAAGGCGAACCCCTCGCCTAGACGGCCCCCGATCGCGGACGTCCACGCTCCTCCGGAACCGCACCGCATGAACTCCACGAGCCTCCCGGGCGTAGGCGGACCACCCGTCCACCAGCCTCATGGCCTCATTGTACGTACGGCGGATACCTGCGAACCAGGAAAATCATCGAAGCGAACGAGAAAGTACGTATGCATCATGTGCGTAATGCTACTATCAAATGCAGAAAATCAAAAAAAAAAGATGCTCACCGAAGCATTGGGGTCCGCTCTGTATCGTGGTCTCGGCTCCGCCGGGAGCGGGATCACAAGTCGCCTGCGCGAACCGTCCAGCCCCTCGTACGCTAGCCTAGCTCGCGGGACAGGAAAATGTCGAGGACCTCCGGGGACCTCGCCTCTATCTTTGCCGCACTGCGGGCTCCTCGGCCTCATCCTCAAGAAAACATCATAGGCGGCCCCCGCTATGATGTTCTCGGTGAAGTACACACCCTGAAGGTACCCCTCCAGCTCATCAATCGACATCTCCCGGGGATGCTGCATGTACAAAGGAGGATCCACCGACACCAAGGGAAGAGACCTCTGCCTATGCTGACGAGTCACCCCATCCCCCGAGGATAAATCGAAGTTAGTTTTCACTAACGTTCGTCTCCAGACGTTAAATTCTCAGTTAGTCCTCACTAACGTTCGTCTCCAGACGTTAAATTCTCAGTTAGTCCTCACTAACGTTCGTCTCCAGACGTTAAATTCTCAGTTAGTCCTCACTAACGTTCGTCTCCTGATGTTAAATTCAGTCCAGTTGACGTTTGACATTCAAACGTTCAACCATGTCTCCGGACATTTCAGTTACGATTCCGTCTCCCGACGTTAAAATTTAATAATGGTTCTCACCATTAAATTCTCAATCGTGACCTTTCACGGTCCGATCTCAATCCTCAATCGCGACCTTTCACGGTCCGATTTCAATCCTCAATCGTGACCTTTCACGGTCCGATCTCAATCATCAATCGCGACCTTTCACGGTCCGATCTCAATCCTCAATCGCGACCTTTCACGGTCCGATTTCAATCCTCAATCGCGACCTTTCACGGTCCGATCTCAATCCTCAATCGCGACCTTTCACGGTCCGATCTCAATCCTCAATCGCGACCTTTCACGGTCCGATCTCAAACATTCAATTCCGACCTTCGCGGTCCGACCTCCACCCTCTTATCAAGACCTTAGTGGTCATCTCCGGCAACAGCAATAAGCCCGAACCCCAAGGTACGAACGCCTTGCAAACAGTCATCTCCGGCAACAGCAATAAGCCCGAACCCCAAGGCACGAACGCCTTGCAAACAGTCATCTCTCCGGCAACAGCAATAAGCCCGAATCCCAAGGCACGAACGCCTTGCAACAATCCCTCTTCGGCCATCCAAGTAAGCCCGAACGCTCATCCCCAGCAGGATAAAACTGGCAACAGCAATAAGCCCAGCACCCAAGGCACGAAAACCCTCGTCAGCATCGCAACTCCGGTTTGAGGCGCCACATGCCCTCGAAGGTTTCGTGAAGTCCCGTGTTCGACGCCTCCCAGCAGCCTCCATTCGGCAGTACGGGCACCTCGCGAATGGTCTCCTCCCGGTGTTCGAGACGCCTCCCAATAGTCTCCATTCAGTTCCGATACCTCGCGAATGGTCTCCTCTCGTGTTCGACGCCTCCCAATAGTCTCCATTCAGGTTTCGATACCTCGCGAATGGTCTCTCTCGTGTTCGACGCCTCCTAACGAGTCTCCATTCGTGTACGTGCACCTCGCGAATGGTCTCATCCAGGTTTAGACGCTCCTAACAGCCTTCGCTGTGTCAAGGTCCCCATGCGCGGCCCTTGCCCCTTTTCGAACTACGATCGGCTTGATTCCCGCTCGGGATACGTAGGAATCATTTTCGCTATGGTCTGCACCACCGACCGCCCTGTGTCTCCTTCAAAGTAAGGCATCCCGATTTGGATCCTTATCTTTTTCAACGACCCACCTCCTTCGGAGGAGACGTCGGCGAGGGTCTAACTGTAAGTACCCAAATCCGGATCGTCCAAATCCGTCGAAAGTTAACCGAAATCCGTTAACCGGCCCGCTCGGAGTTAACCGAACTCGTTAAACTCCCCGTTCTTTGTGCCAACGAGACGTCCCGGACCGCCCGTGCATCCCGACGTCGAACCGTACTTAGCACGTGACATCTCACGTAAAAGTATGGCTTTCCCTGAAAAACGCATTTTCCGGCACTTTCCGGGGGCGTTTCGGACATTTCCCGGACTGTTATTTTAAAAAACGGACAAAACCGGGACCGAGGGACAAAATCCCACCTCAGCTGGTGACTCAGAGGGCACGTGGCAGCCATGCCACCTCCCTCTAGTCACCCTTCAATCAATTTCAAAGGGAAAAGACCAAAATGCCCCTGGTTTGCAAGCCATGTCCGGCCGGACTCACTGTGCACTTTTCCTGAAATTGCCAGCAAGTCCCCCAGATTTCCAAAATCCCCAAAACCCCCTGAAATTCAGTCCAAGTCCGGCCGGACTCCTACTGCAATTTTCACCCTATAAATAGAAGTTGCTGTCAAAGGCAAGAAGAGGATTTTTCACACCAAAAATCACCACCCCCCACGGTCCAAACTGGTTTTCACCCCTCCCGAGCTCCCGTTTTGTCTCGATTCGCGTGAAACCTTCGTATTTCGATCAAATACGCACCCTACAACTTCGAAACAACCTTTCGAATCACTTTCCGTGTCCCGTACACACCTCCCGAGCCAAAGGAGTCGACCCTAGCCATAGGTATAACTCCCTCTCTCTGAATCTTCCGTTCCGTCTCGGTTTACGCGCCAGTCGCTATAACTGTTTCGAACGTCGTTATCAAAATGTAGACGCCTCCGTCTAACGGGGTCCGATACGTTTTAGCCCCTCGATCCTCTTCTCTTTCCGTAAGAGAAGTAATCACGGGTTAAAACGGCGTTCCGACCCCGTTAGTTTACTTTCATGTCATTTACAATTCGAGCCGTTTGGCCTCGTTGATCGTCATTTACAATTCCGAGCCGTTTGGCCTCGTTGATCGTCATTTACAATTCCAAGCCGTTTGGCCTCGTTGATCGTCATTTACAATTCCGAGCCGTTTGGCCTCGTTGATCGTCCTTTACAATTCCGAGCCGTTTGGTCTCGTTGATCGTCATTTACGAATCCGGATCGTTTGATTCCGTTGACACCGCTTTAAATACTGTCATTTACAAGTCCGATCCGTTTGGATTGTGATAGTATTTACTTTTCAAAGTCCGAGTCGCAACCCGATTCGTTGATCGCATGTCATTTAATACGTATTTTTCCCGTAAAAATCGTTAACAATGTAATGCCCGGTTCAAAACCGGAGTTCGTCCGTCGAACTCTCTTTCAAAATGCGCGAAATGACGTTCGGCCTCCGAATGCTCATCTTCAAACTCAAAGCCGCCATTTGACACTTAAAATCATTTAATACGCATTTTTCCCGTAAAAATCGTTAACAATGACTCGTATGGCTCAAAGTCGACGTTTGCCACGCAAACGCTCATTTCAAACTCAAACCGACGTTTGTCATTCAAACGCTCGTCTTTTCAAAAGTCACATAATCAACGTTTGTCATTCAAACCAAGATTAAGCTTGTCATTCAAGCCCCCATTTCAAAACACACACTCACACACACACGATTTCGAGAAAGGTAGAAAGACTCGTCATGCGAGGCGTTTCGGGCGATCTCGTAATACTCTACCCGAAACGTAACCTGACCTCCGAACCTAACAATCTCTGGTACTAAAAGCTTTTTACTCGTTTTTGCTGCCAATAAAAATGATCCCCTGTTTTCAAAGCCTTTTCCTAAGTTTTTGCTACCAATAAAAACGACACCATTTTCTAAAGCCGTTTCTCAACGTTTGGGCTCAAAATACAAAAACCGCGTGGCGACTCCTCATTTTGTTCCTTCCCATGAAGCGAGGTCTCAGACACCAACCCTCCGCGAAAGACAACCGCTTTCGCCGCGCGTGAAATCCGGGTAATTTCAGGTGGTCGAGTTCATCAGAGAGGACATCATGTGCCGATACGGAGTGCCCAACGAGATCATATCCGACAATGGGACTCACTTCGAAGGAGATTGTGACCAACCGCCGAACGACCCGTAGTCACACGTCACAAGTCTTCTCCTACGGACCACAAACCAATGGTGCAAGAGAGGCAAAGAAACAAGACTCTCGCCATGATAATCGAAAGATGACCACCGCAGGTCGGGACCGGCCCGAAAAGCTACATTTAGCCCTCTCGGGGATACGTAACATCGCCGAACCGCCACCGGGGAGACTCCGTTCGCACTTACCTACGGAATGGAAGCAATGTTACCTGTGGAATTGGAAATTCCATCCCTCCGAGTCCTCTTGGAAAATGGGATCAATGAAGTTGAATGGCTACAGAGACGTCACGACGAACATGCTCTACTCGACGAGGGCAGATTGAAAGCCATGGAACACACTCGAGCCTACCAAAGCAGAATGGCCCGAGCATTCGACAAGAAAGTCAAGATCCGAGACATCAGAGAAGGCGACTTGGTGCTAAAGGAAAAGCCTCCTACGCAGACCAATCCCCTCGAAAAGTGGGAACCTACCTGGATAGGACCGTTCGTGGTATAAAGAATCTTCTCCGGAGGAGCCATGGAGTTAGCAGATTTGGACGGAAACCCTTTCGTTAACCCCGTGAACGGAAGCAAGCTCCTCAGATACTTTGTTTGAGGAAGAGCATGAGTCAACCTCCTTCCCCATACACTACCCCTCAGTAAAATTAAAGTGCTAAAAGAGTAATACCCAACTGGATACATTCCCGCTAATGATCCAGGTAAAAAGCAGGGTCGCACTTCTTTTGTCTTTGTTTTTCTCAAATTCACCTAAAGTGTCGAACTACGGTGACCTGAGCCCCATAGTCCAATTGTAAAAGGGGAACGTAGGCAGCCATCATTGGTTCGGTCTCAAAAACAAAAAAAAAAATACAATAAGTATCAATTGCTTGTGTTTCGAAAAACTCTTTTAAATTAACCTACAAATTCATTACGGTTAAAACAATCTTTGATGAGTTCAAGCACGGTCAACTCTTGACTCGCTACACGCTAGCAAAACTACAATAAAACATTAATCAGTTAATGTGTCTGCAATGAAAGTGGGTGGATACTCTGGACAGCAAGGTCAACCTAGTTTCCCATACTTGGTCCTTCAACCTTCTTCCCCTTTCCTTTCCCACGGCGAGTGTTCTTCACCTTCACAGGGAATATTCTGATAGTCCTTCTACCTGGCTCAGGGACCCTTCCCGATGCCTCCGTCAAGCCTGTAGCTGTCAACGCAGCCCTTTCCCTAGCTCTGTCTCGAGCTGCCTCACTTCGAGCCATCATGACCGTGCTTTGATTGGCCTCCCGATCAGCATTGGCCTCATAGTCAGCCATGTCATTCCCAGTACGATTCCTAGGGTTAGCCCTCGCTTCGGTCCTCCTCAAGGTCGAGCTGTCAAGGTGATCATCACCCAACAGCTCACTTCATCTCCACAAGATAGACATCTGTGTCTCCCCCATACACTCTTCGTACCAGTTCAGATACTGCGTCGATAAAATAGTGCCCCCTCTCCGGTGAAAGAGAACCCTGGCAGGAAAGGACGTGTATTGCCATAACCGTGTGAGCAGCAATTATGTCGAAGGATCTTCCATCAGTAGAGATCCCACCTCGAAGGTAGCAGCATGAACTAAACCCGTCAGTGGCACCTGCTCCAGCCCGTACTGTCGCAGAACCAACGATGGAATGTACAAAGCCGTCTGGGACAGCCCCGGCACTCTAACAACTAAGAGACCTTCCTGAGTGGTCCGACAAGTCTGTAACTTCCAGTGAGGAACCCACCATCACAAGTGATGCGTGCAAAGTCTGGCCATCCAGAGTTCCAGCTTAGCCTGATCGCCCCCTATCACCAGAGGACGTCGAGAAAAGGACCAAGCGTCACAAGACATTGGCACCTCGGGCATCATCTGCAACCTCTCCCTCTACCACATGGTAAGCATAGCGGGACTCCCTCCCCACATGTATTGGCTGTCGGTCGCCATTCGACCTATGCCCATGAACGTCTTGCCCAGAACTAAAGGCACGATGTCTCCCCCGCTCTGGCACTGCCTCACAAGGTCCAGTACGCTGAGATGGCACACACCCAGAGACGTGAATGTGAACAGAGTAGCAATCGCGCACAGAGCAAACGCATCCCACGTAAAAATGCTCCCCTCAGCTCCGGCAAATCTATTGGGCAGTCCCGAAATATCAACATAATCAATGTTCAATATCAGCATCCCGTATACTTCTCCAGCCAAGATACCAAGTAGAGACACTAGCTTCTCAACACTGGCCGTGCCACCAGCATAGGGAAGAACTAGCTATTCCGTCTCAGGTCCTCCCAGAATGGCTCGGAAATCTTTGAACGTAGGAGTGATTTCGTTGTACGAAAAGTTGTACACATTCCTCTGTACATCCCAGAAATGAGCCGCTGCTCTCAAAATATCCCAATCTGGCATGAGCTCCTTCAAAGCCCAATCAGATTTCATCCCGTAACTGTAACGATGTGCCACCGGAAAAGATTTTTCTCTTTTGAAAATCAAAACACGGAGTCGCCACGCCATTTTTGTTTTAAGGGCCAAAACTTTTAAAAATGCCCGAGATGAGAGATTTGGGTTCGGAGGTCACGTTACACATCAGGAAGAACATTAGGGTTCACCCGGAATGCCTCGTAAAACGAGTCTTCCAAGCTTAAAAAACCATTTGTGTGTGTGTGTGTGTTTTGGTTAAAATAAATTCAAACTGAGAAAACTAAAAATTTAGAACTCTTTATAAGATATAAAACAAGTCCCATGATTTTTGGTATGATTTTAGGGTTGAGTTTTGGTACTCAAAAGACTCCTTGAAGTTGAAAATAAATTCTGCCAGAATGAAAAAGACAGTGGACACTTGATTTTAAAATGGATTTAAGAGCTTTAAAACTTCAAAATCTGGGGAAAGTCCAAGAATGAAAGTTGTTCAAAACACCTTAAATAAGGTTTCTACTAATGACTTTTCCATTTGGAGATGATTTGATGGACCAAAACCTTCTGGAAATCACAGATATGGAATCTGGATTTCCAGAGACTGTTGAACTGACCTTTAGGAAATAATTTGAAAAAGGGAGCTATACTCACGCAAAAAATAAAGTAAAAATATTTCTGGAAAGCTATGGATGTTGGCTACAAAAGTATTTTGTAGTCAACACCAAATTCCAAGTTTTTCTGTGTCCAAAAATTTAGACAATGGACTGAGGTCTTAGAACAATGCTACTAGACAGCAAGATGTTCTTGAAGGAAAATGTGATTTTAAAGGGGGTTTTGCATCCATGCTTGTCTCCATTTCCTTAGGCTTTGATTAGTGATCACAAACATTTTAGTGGTGATCTACTATATCAAGCCATCCTTAGGGTACATTAGGACTTGAAGCATTTCATTTGCTTGGGAAGGGGAGTTTTAACCTTTGAAATAGAGATTTTTGTTGTGAAAATGGATTTTGAAAAAAAAAACACTTTTAAGTGAATGATTTTGAGGAAAAAAATTTTTAAGTGAGTAAGAAGTAATTCGGACCTTTTAAATGGTCATCCATGGAAATTTATTCCAAGGTGACTACATTTTTAGATCAAGCAAAGATGAACAACAAACAAGTTGATGAACAAACTACATTTTTGAAGTTTGAAATGCATGCATGGATGAAGGAAGTTTAGGGTAAGGAGAAGGAGGGTTTACCAATATTCTTTGTGTTTGTGTTTGAGGCTTGAATTTGAGAGTGATTAGTGAGTGAGATTTGGGAAAATAATCAAAAGAAAAAGGTGGCAATTCAAGGGAATTCCCACTGTTTTCTCTAGTATTTTCGCCAAGGTGCTGTGAGTGAATTGTTCTTGCTCTCCCTTTTTTTGAGACTGAGGGGCTCTATTTATATCCCTCTGAAAAACTCAGAACCATCCGCGCGGACCAAACCTGCAGCGTGCACTGTTCATTAAATGCAGCTGCAGGCTTTGGACCAAAGGAATATTTTTCAAAATATTGAACAGCTGCTGTTTCACAGCTTGCCTATTTCGGATTTTTGGCTTTTTTGAGATTCTTTTCTTGGTTTAACTTTAAATAGCAATCCCTAATTTACCCTTGCTTTGTTAGAAAAGTTAGGAATTGTTAGAAATGTTAAGAATGTTAGGGCTTTCGTTAATTTTCTAACGAAAATACTAACAACTCAAATTGGAGCACTTACAGTAGCCCCTCGGCGACGGTGCTTTCGAAGGAAGCGGGGTCGTCGATAAGAGTAAGGCTCCATATTTGACAGGATGGAAAGGGGTGACCAAAGTGGTCGGATGGCTGGAATTGTATATCCGCTCTGCTGGGGATAGGAATGACCATTTCGGTCTGATGGCTAGAGTTGTATATCCGCTCTTCTGGGGAAAGAATGACCATTTTGGTCTGATGGCTGAACCTAATGATAGGCTACCTACGTATCCTTAAGAGGAATCAAGCCAGTCGTAGTTCGGGTCTTTGATGTTGACCCTAGAGTGACTATTTTTAGGCGTCAACCTGGCAATGATGGTGTTTTAGGTGCCTCGATCCTTGAAGATGGCGTTTTAGGTGCCTCGGACCTTGATGATGGCATTTTAGGTGCCTCGGACCTTGAAGATGGCGTTTTAGGTGCCTCGAACCTTGATGATGGCATTTTAGGTGCATCGGACCTTGATGATGGCATTTTAGGTGCCTCGGACCTTGATTTGAAATGTTTTCCCTCGATGGTTTGGGAAAGATGGTCCTTTGGTGGACTTCATTTGAAGGGATTGGTCTTACGTTTGCTGTCGAGGGAAAGGATAACCATTTTGGTCGAGTGGCTGGACCTATGGTAGGCTACCTACGTATCCCGATTGGGGAATCAAGCCCTTACGTAGTTCGAAAAGCTGCTGGGGGTGGAATCGAGATTCCGTTGGCCTTTGCTGGGGAAAACGGGCTTACGTTTTACGGCCGGGATTCCGTTAATTTTCGTTGGAGAGAACGGGCTTACGTTTTACGGCCGTTGATGAAATTGATGAAAGAAACGGGATTCCGTTATCTTTCTCGGAGAAATCGGACTTACGTTTTACTGCCGTTGATGAAATTGATGAAAGAAACGGGATTCCGTTATCTTTCTCGGAGAAATCGGACTTACGTTTTACTGCCGGGAAGCTCTTTTGAAAGGGGTTTAACTTTGGTTAACTCTGTTAAGTTGAGGACTAAACTGCGGAGTCCTGGAATTTTAAAGGGCAAAATAGTCTTTTTGACCCTTCAATTTGATCCGCGCGGGCTGGAATGAAGCCCAGATTGATTTTAAAAAGGGTGCCGCCCTTCCTTCTTCTTCCTCACAGTTTCTTTGCAATTTACTAGAGAGAAGAGAGAGAAAGCGAGAGAGAAGCCATTTTTGGCCCAAAAAGCTTCGAAATTCTTCCATTTTCTTTTATTTTTCAAGCATTGGAACACGGGGGAGTTGCCATTCAAGGCCAAGGACGTGGCCCGGGCGCGGAGAGGCGATTAGAGCTTGTAAGAATGAGGAGGCATTACTCTCTTTCGCAATCGATTGCGGAGGAGCCATATCCCGATGCGTGGCAACATTGGGCCACTGATCCGAGTCTTCGCACGGTATACTTCGAATCTTTCTATTTCCTTTGTTGATTTTTGCTTGAAATTGATTTTTTGTGATTTTTCCTTTTTTTTTAGATCCGAAAATTGATGTTCTTGATATGGAAATTGGACTTTGATGATTTGCATGTTGTAATGAGTATATGGATAACGCAAATATGCATTTTGTTTGAAAGGACGGACTCTCTTTTTTTTTTGTTGCATGTAGGATTTTTGCAATGAGATGTTTTTTTTTTTTTTTATGAATGATATGAATGTATGCATGCATTTTTTTTTTGTAAAAATATGATTTTTTTTTGTGAAGAGTGGGACGGATTTTTTGCTTCCGTTAATTGAATGTATGAATGTGGAAAACTGTTTATGTATGCTATTTCATGAAAAATGGGACGGAGTTTTTCTTCCGTTGACTCAATGTTATTTTATGATGAATGGTGATTGTTGAAAAGTCTTTTTCTTTTGTGCGAGAAAAATGGGGTTGAGTCCATTATATGCCGTTATGCTGCCGAATTTTCTTCAAAACTTTATGTCTATGATGCATGTGTATGCTTTTAAATGCAAATGCAAAAAAAAAAAATTTGACATTTTTTTTTTCAATTGCAGGGTGGAGATCATTTTGTGACGGAGCAGCTGAATAAGCTGAAGACTCGAGGATCAGTGGAGGCCGTGGTCGACCTGTGGGACCGGCTTCCGGTCTTGGGCCGAGGAGTTCTGATGAGTCCGAGACAGATCGTCATTGGGACCGGTTTGTATGAGTTCATTGAGTGCCTGAGGGGGTTGATCAAGTTCCCAAAAAGTAAGGGCCTGATTTTTGCTTTGGCACAGCACTGGTGGGACGTGACCCACACATTCCATTTCTTCTGGGGCGAGGCTACGGTCACTCCTTCCGATTACGCTGCGATTACGGGCCTGTCCTTTAAAGGACGGAGCATTGAGTGGAGAGACGGCTACAGTGACCTGGAGCTGCAGGATCTTCTGGGCTTTACCCCCATTTCCAAAAAGGGGATGGGGATGGAGAATGTTGTGGTCCACGGGAAGATCATGGAGAGCATTGAGAGTTATGAGGTTGGGGATGAGAGAGTGGCCGCTGTGCAGATTGCTAGGGCTTTTCTGTGGCTTGCTTTTTTGAGCACACTTTTTGGACACGCCGAGGGGACGGCGGTGTTCGCTTTGCTGAGGACATTGGAGGATGTGGAGATGGTTGGGGAGGTGTCTTGGGGAGAGGCAGGGCTGGCAGAGCTATATTTTGCTCTGGATCGGTATAGCCGGAAGGCTGTCAGCTCCCTGACGTGCTTTGAGTTTTCTCTGGAGGTATAAGCTTTTGCTTTTTCTTTTCCTTAAGCACGCATTTCTCCTTTCTGCACTTAATTGATGTGATCTTTTCCTTTCGCAGGTATGGGCTCTGGATTTCTTTCATGTCACGATGTGGCGGCCGACCTTTGATGAGAGCTGAGACGGATGGGGGGATGAGGTTCTACCCCTGGGGCCGCTTTGAGGTGGAGCAGTTGAAGGGTGCCGATAGATGGACCGTGCAGCGGAGGATTTTGAGAGGTTTGACCTGTGATGTGTATTATCTGGGGGAGAGAGTGATGCGCCAGCATGGCGAGGGTGCGCCTCTGATGGCACCGGTGGAGCCTCCTGTCGACATGATGCATCCGAGTGAGAGATCGGAGACCTGGGGTGATTATCGAGGTGGACAGCACTTCTCGATGTTTGTGACGATTGAGGAGTATTCGAGATTTATCTTGAGGAGGCTGAGGATGCCCCAGGTTCTTGAGAGAGAGAGGGGTTGGGGGTCGTGCGGTACCCTCGATCGGACTTTTCATATGTCCAGGATGGGGTCAGGTTGAGAGTGCAGATTCCTGTCCCTGATCGGGTTCCACGAGCTTTTCGACCTCGTCTGAATATGAAGGTATGGCTTTTTACTGCTTCTGTCTCTTCTTCTTTTCTTTCGCATCATCATTTTTCACATCAATTATTTCTGACGCTCTTGTCTCCGTGCAGTTCCCGGCTGTGGTTGTGGAGAAGCTGACAAAGCAGGTGATCGGGGCCAAGAGGTTCCTTAGGAGGATGGTTGCCTGTGGGGCTGCTCAGGGTAGAGCGAGATGGGCACAGCCGGCGCCTGTGGAGCGGGAGACTTCCCCTATTCCTTCCGAGCATTCTACCGAGACTCCTTTTTCTCCTCTCATAGATCCTGGCATGGAGCTGCCTCTGGACCACGTCATCCTCGGGGATTTGCGTGGGCAGGGACATGTTTGGCACCACTGCGGGTCATCTTCGCACGTCCAGGAATCCGACGCGTTCACGTTCGGATATGACTTCTTTGCGGACCTCGGGTTGCCTTATCGTGGCGTACCGGTTGATCCAGGCGAGCCTCTCTCTGGAGACGAGGATGACGATTCCGAGCCCGAGATATTCATGGCTACTAAGGAGGTGGGCCCGAGTCGCAAGAGGGATCGGGGGAAAGCGCCAGCCACTGAGGATTCTGATTGATTATCTTTGATTGATTCTAGGATTATACCTACTTTGACAGATACACTTTATTTTTCATGCACACCTTTTTTTTTTCACTCTTTTCGGGATGTAATAATCTAGGATTTCTTTTTTTTATTATTTATCTATTATGAATGCAATGTTGCATGAGCCCTGGTTTTTTGGCAAGGGTGTGAAGGTTTTGAGCTGTGAACTGTTTGAACAGGCTTTGCACAGGTTTCGAGCGAAATATTCCTCAGTGGGTGAAAGCTTAAACCGCCGCAGATTTTTTTTTTTTGGTGGTGACATTTTCCATCCGCGCGGATAGGGGTTAAATCTGGCAGGTTTCATTTATTTCGGTGGTTGGATCTGGTTTGGACCATAAATGTTATTAAAACTTCATCTTCTCCAGTTCAAACTCACTGGAATTTCGGGAGAGAAGAGAGAAACCATGGAAATGACCAAAAATTCTCTAAAATTGTCCAAAGAAATCCAAATGTCATTCTTTGAAAAGTTCAAGGAGTGGTGTAGGGAGATTATGCACGAGAGAAGATCATTCTTTGAAGAAAGGTACACGATACGATGCTTGTGGTCTCTCAAAGAATTGGTTCCGGATTATGATCTCTTGAGTGCTTCTTCTTCATTTTGGGATACTAGAAGGCATGTTTTTTGCTTTTCTTACAATGAAATGGTTCCGACTGTTGAAGAATTCCGGGCTTTGCTTGGTGGTCCCGAGGTTGAAGAGATTGCGATTCTTTTGCCCGGAGGAGCTTCTTTCGTTGATAGGTTGTGCAACCTTCTTCATCTTTCCCCGGAGGAAGCACAAGGTATGATCTGTGGTCCCGATCATTTTGACATTTCTGGTCTTCCTGATAGATTTAGGGGCTTAGGCTTGATTGATGATGCCTATTGGGATGCATTTGCACTTTATATGTTTGGGACCTTGTTTATGGTTTACTCTTTTGGGATCTGCCATCGAGCTTTGCTGGATGTGGTTATATACTGCCGTTTGGGCCGGGATGTTGTGCCTTTGATCCTGGGAGAGACCTTTCATGCACTTGACAGGTTGGCTACCGGGAGGCGATATATGCACGGGGGCAGCCCGTTTCTTTTGACTATGTGGCTGATGGAGCGCCTGGGGGTTCTTCGCAAAACTTCTGATCCAGTCAAGCCTTGGACATTTGCCAGGAGAGGGGTTACCGTAGATCTTGATGATCAGGGCTCATGGGAGCGTTCGATGGCTTGTCGCCAGACTGCGGATATCAGGTGGTTGGTGCCTCACTGGCGGGTAGAGACTCGGAGAGTACTTCAGGATGGGTCTCATGTGGTTCTGCTTCCGGGGCTTTCTCAGTCCAGTTTTTACATTCCGGCTCTGGTTCGGAGACAGTTTGGCTTGGAGCAGATTCCTCTGGAGGGCTTTAAGGACATAGCTACCAGGGTGGTAGCTTCTGCTTCGATGGATGATCCTTCAGTGTTCCCCTTTCTTTCCCGAGCATAGAGGTATGACGTCTTTTCTCCTAGGGTTATCCTCAGGCGTCCGGGACATATATTTCTGACCACTTGGTACTTGGATTGGTACGAGAGGCATTTTGGGGAGACTCGGATGGCTATCTTAAGACGGCGTGAGGCCATTGTTGATGGGGAAGACATGACAGTTTCATAGAGGAGGAGAGGTGAGGCGAGGGCCAACCCTCATGATAGGAGCGGAGATGCTGTGACTGACTATGAGTCTTATGTCAAGAGACAGGAGGGGAGGATTCCTATGTTGCCAGCTCGGCTACAGGAGATGAGAGATGAGGCTAGGGCTCCTAAGGCCCTGATAGACGCGGGTTTGATAGATCCTGTCCTTACACCAGAGCTTGGTAGGAGGAAGACTGACATTTTTCCAGTGCAGAAGAAAAAGACCTGAAGAGGAGGGAAGAAGACGGGAGAAGCCAGTACGAGTGGCTTGGAGTGACCTTGAGGTTTCCGAGTACCCTTTTCTTGTCGTAGCAGACACATTAGTTGAATTATGTATCTTAATATCTTTTAGGAGGTTGTAAGTCGTAGGAATGAATTGAGCTTAGACTCATCAAAAAGTTTTTTAACTGTAATGAATGTGTGAATTGCTTTAGAGTTTTTCTAGACGCCTTCATGGCTTGATCAATGTATTGATGACAAAGTATGTGTTTTATTTGTGTTTTAGACCGAACCATTTCCGACTGCCTACGTTCCCTTCGGACTAAAGGGCTCAGGTCTCCGTCAATTCGACATGGTTAATTTGTTTTTTTTTTGGTGCAACCCTGTTTTTTACCTAGGCCGCCCTTTTCGGGTTTTCAACCTAGTTGGGTATTACTCTTTTAGCACTCTTTTTTTTTGTGTTTTTTTTTTGGTTTTTTTTTTTTTTTGACTTAGTGTTTTATGCGTAGTATCTGCGCAGCTTATCGCCATTCACCGGGTGTACAAAAGGATTTCGGTCGAGGTCTGCAAGTTGCATGGCCCCTCCGGAGAAGATCTTCTGAACAATATATGGCCCATCCCAGACAGGCTCCCATTTGCCAAGTGGGTTGATGCGGGCAGGGGGCTTCTCTTTCAGAACGAGATCACCTTCCCTGATTTCCCGATGCTTTACTTTCTTATCGAAGGCTCTGGCCATTCTTCCTTGGTAAGATCGGATGTGTTCCATGGCTCTTAATCGGCGTTCATCTAGCAGGGCCAATTCATCATGGCGACTTTGGAGCCATTCGACCTCGTTGATTTGACTTTCCAACAGCACACGGAGTGAGGGGATTTCTAGCTCGATTGGGAGTACGGCTTCCATTCCGTAGGTGAGAGCAAATGGTGTTTCCCCAATTGCCGTTCTGACGGATGTTCTGTAGCCCCAGAGAGCAAGGTGAAGCTTGTCGGGCCAATCTCTACCTCGGACAGCCATTTTCCGAATGATGTTTTCCAAAGTCTTGTTTGCTGCTTCAACGGCTCCGTTGGTTTGGGGCCTATAAGGAGATGACTTGTGACGGGTTATTCTGAATTCCGCTAGCAGCCTGTCGCATTCCCCTTCAAAGTGGGATCCATTATCTGAGATGATTTCGGCTGGCAACCCGTATCTGCATATGATGTTCTCTTTGATAAACAGGGCTACTTTCTTTGAGTTGAGAACTTTGTAGGACTTGGCTTCAACCCATTTGGTGAAATAGTCCACTGCTACCAGGACGAATTCGTGGTCGTTGCTGCCTGGTGGTGTGATTTTGCCTATGACATCAATTCCCCATGTGACGAAAGGCCAAGGGGTTGTCATGCAGTATAACTCGTGAGGAGGCAAATGATTGAGATTTGAGTACCGTTGGCATTTGTCGCAGCTTCTGACGAACTGGATGCAGTCAGCTTCCATGGAGATCCAAAAGTACCCCATTCTTAGTATGATTTGCATTAGAGCCCGGGCATTCATATGGGGGCCGGAGGTACCACCATGTACTTCTTTCATGAGTTCGGTAGCCTCTTGTTTACCGATACATCGCAGGAGGGGGCCGATAATGCTTCTTGTACAACATATTTCCCAAAAGAACATAGTGGGAGGCGAGTCGCTTCAGGGCTGAGAGGGTTTTTGCTTTGATTCCTTCTTTATATTCCCCATCTTTATTTTTGAAAGAGGCTTCGCCATTCCTCAAGTACTGATAAATTTGAGTATACCAGGGATCATTGGCCAGTTCGGCCTCCGCTTCGATTTCAAAGCAATAAGCGGGGTTCTCTCTTCTCCCAACTCTGAATGGTTTGACAGATTTTCCTTCAGGTATTTCAACAAGAGAGGCTAGTGTTGCTGAGAGCATCTCGCGAACCCGTTGCGATCTCTCGGGCGTAATGGAAGCTGATTTCTTTGAATTGAGTCACTAGCTCTTCCATGTAAGTGTGATACTTCTGCAGACCCGGATCCACGGTCTTCCACTTGTTAGAGACTTGGTTGATAATGAGGGCAGAGTCACCATATACTTCTAACTCTTTGATATTCCTTTCGAGAGCGGCCTCCAACCCGGCTATGCAAGCTTCATATTCAGCAGCGTTGTTGGTGACCTCGAAGTTCAACCTTACTGCTATGGGAGTGTGTTCGTCGGTGGGATCGACCAGAAGCATTCCTATTCCGTTCCCCCTTTTGTTTGATGCCCCGTCGAAGAAGAGTTGCCACGATTTTCTCCTCCTAGAGCAAAGATTCCATCATCGTGAATTGGGATTCAGTCCTCTGACTCATCACTTGGGAAATCGGCCAACCGTTTCGCCATTATACGCCCTTTCACGGATTTCCTCGTCACATATGTGATGTCGTATTCAGCCAAAAAGAACGACCATTTTGCCAACCTCATGGAGATGGAAGGCTTGTCGAACAGATATTTGATGGGGTCTAACTTTTAGACGAGGTGTATCGGGTGAGACTGCATGTAGTGTTTCAACTTTCCCACTTCCTGCACTGTGCCTACGCAAGTCTTTTCACAAGCAGAGTAATTGAGTTCGCTTCCTTGAAGCTTTCTGCTCACGAAATAGATGGCGTTTTCGACCTTGGAATCTTTCTTTTCTTGAGCTAACATAGCCCCAATTGCTGTATCCGTGACAGTTAGATATAGCAACAGTGGCTTTTGCTGATGTGGCGGGCAAAGAATCGGGGGATTCACAAGGTACGCCTTGATCTTTTCAAAAGCGAGCTGGCATTCTGGAGTCCATTCTGTGTAGGCACTTTTCCTCATCAACTTGAAGATTGGCTCGCAGATCGAGGTCAACTGATTTACAAAACGGCTTATGTATTGTAGTCTTCCCATGAAGGATTTTACTTCTGTCAGCGTCCGGGTGGTTTCATTTCGACTATGGCCTTGATTTTCTGGGGGTCTACTTCAATTCCCCGTTCCGTCACCATATATCCTAGCACCTTGCCTCGTCTTACACCGAAGGTGCATTTGGCTGGATTCAGTCTCATGCTGTGGTCTCGGAGGCGGCCGAAGAATTTTCTCAGATCAACGAAGTGCTGGCCATCTGACCCTTTGGAGTGTATTATCATGTCGTCCACATAGACCTCAATTTCTTTGTGGATCATGTCATGGATTAGGGCTATAGCTGCCCTCTGGTAGGTAGCCCCAGCATTCTTTAGTCCGAATGGCATGACCGTGTAGCAGTATGTGCCCCAAGGGGTTGTGAAGGCTGTCTTGGCTTGATCTTCTTCTGCCATTTTGATTTGATTGTAATCGGCAAAGCCGTCGACGAAGGATTTAACCTCATGGTTGGCCGTGGAATCCACCAGGATGTCGATGTTTGGCAGGGGGAAATCGTCTTTTGGACTAGCCTTGTTCAAGTCTCTGAAATCTACGCAGCATCGGATCTTCCCGTTGGCCTTGGTTACTGTCACTATGTTGGAAATCCATGTAGGATATTCAATGACTCTGATGAACCCTGCTCTGAGCATATTTTATATCTCCTCTTTTACTTGTAGAGACCATTCGGGCTTAATTCTTCTTAGTTTCTGCTTTACTGGCTTGATGTCCGGGTCGAGCGGTATCCGGTGTTCAACTATGGAAGGGTCAAGGCCTGGCATATCCTTATAGGACCATGCAAACACATCCACAAATTCTCTTAGAAGCTCGATCAGAGCATCCCTTTCAGTTCCTTCGAAGAAACTACCAATCTGCGTCTCTTTAGGCTCTTCCGCAGTTCCCAGATTCACACTTGTCAAAATCTCTTCGGCAGCTTGGGCTCGATTTTCCTCTTTCCGAACAACCTGCTTAAAGATTTCTTTGATATATTGTTCGTTTAATGTGTCTGCTTCTTTATCTAGTGAATCATTATTAACTGTTTTTAGATTATTAGTTAATTTATCATTAGTTAAAGTGGCAATCAAGGGATATTCAGAAAGGTCCATCATTTCATTAAGAACGAAGGGAAATACAGCATTGGCTACAACTTCGTAGTCTTCAGGCGTAAGGCCATCGGACGACTCGAGAGACTCGAACTCAATGATGAGAGACTCGGAGGACTTTACATAGGTTGACACAAAGGGACGGGGGACTAATCCAAGCTTGGTGATCATTTCCTCTTTGGACGCGGACGGGCCTGAGAGAGTTTCCCAATTCTTCAATGGCATTACTGTCGGTGGCCTCATGACTCGGGAATTGCATTGTTTCTGTCCTCCTTCCTTGATCATTGCTACCATCTCTTTGACTGAACCAAAGTCGATCAGATCGGGACTGGTACCATCCTCAAAACTGAGCATATGAATGTAAGGGTCTGCTTGCGGATATGCCGCATCCTCGACCCTGGAGAGTCCTGATTTGTTATCGTCTGATTGTTCAATCCAGACATAAGGACGTCTTGAACCTTGCTGTGCTACGGGAGCTGCTAAGGAAACCTCATGCCCCATACTTGAGAGGAAGGGCTTGGTGGGTAATTCCTCTTGTAAGACATCCCACACAACTGTCATGCATTCAATACGAGTATGCCGGTGCTTGTCGACCTTTACCACAAAGATTTCCTTACATGGCGGGGCCGGAGAGTTGACTTGAAGAATGCTGACAAATCTTTGATTGGAGATCGGGGGTTTATGTGCCCGCATCATGGTGATGCTCAGTGTTTCTTTCCAGTCTGCCTCCAAATGTTGGAAGCGTCAATTGAACTTGACGTATCGGACTGTTTCAGGATCTACCTCCTCGAGTAAGCTGACATAGTTAGCATCACTGAACTCTGAAGGATTTTGATGAGACTTGCCTCGATAGTCCCTTGATCGATTTGAGGGATGTAGCCCCGGTGTCTGACTGCGAGCACGCTTAGCCACCGTCTCGGCTTCGTTCCCTATGAGGAAACTATCCCCTCGGATGACTTCAAGATCTCCCTGCCGGTTAATGAATTTGATGCATTGATGGAGGGTGGAAGCTATGGCTTTCATGTGATGCAGCCAGGGGCGTCCCAACAGAGCTGTGAATTCGGACTGAATGTCCATCACGTGGAATTTTGCTGGCACCATTTGAGTTTCGAACCAGAGCTCCAGAGTCACCATCCCCAAGATGGGGCGAGACGTGCCATCGTAGGCCTTGATATTCCGGGTAGATGGGATCACGTACCTTTCGTTGATACTTAGGGCCCGTATCATGTTGAGAGGAAGGACGTTAACGACTGATCCGTTGTCCACCAATACTCTAGGGAGTGATAAGGTGTTGAGCCGGAGAGTGATGTACAGGGCTTCATTGTGTCCGGAGGCATCTCTTGGCAGGTCTTCGTCGCAGAAGGTGATCATACTACCATACAGTCGGGGATCGTAGATTTGGTCTCTATCTGGTGAAAGAGAGCCATCAAATCATCTGTTTCCTATCTTTCTTTTGCGAGGTAAAGCTTTTGCTGAAGCCTCAGGGTTGTGTCGAGGCTGTTTGTAGTGGTTTCCACCCTGGGTCAGCACATTGATTGAGTGCGAGCGCCAAACTGGTTTTGATCTTTCTTTGCCGGTACGTGTTTGGAAGCTGGACAAATTGAACCTTGGCTGATTCCACAGGGGATTAGGCTTCTGGCTGGCAATGAAATTACCCAGATCTGAGGTACTCTTGTGTCCCAAGGCCTACATCCTGTTGTCAGCAGGACTTTTCGGCCTTCTCACCCCTGTTTGTTCTAGAGCGGCATGGTCTGGAGGAAGGGAGGACTGGCTGGAGTAGAGTACGTAGTAATCGAACCTTCCGGATGGCTCTCTGAGTGTACCCACACTGGTATCACCGGCTTCGAACCTTTCTTTCAATTTTTGCTGGGAGGAAGCTTCCTTCTTCTTAGGTGGGCGGTCCTCGCTTATCCAATCTTGATAGTCCCTTTCGAGGCAATCGGGACAGTCACAGATATCCCACCAAATGTGCTCGGCAACTGGTGGTGGATTTGGGACCTCGGGTTGAGCTGTGCTAGAATGACTCTGAGCTGAACCAGTCTGGGGAGATTTACTGTTGGGCTCACCAGGAAGCAAATGGTTGGATTCTGCCGAGTAATGAGAGGCAACAGGCACATATTTGTCCTTCAGGGGAGCCCCAGTCAGTTGGGGGATTGCCAATGTTCCGAGATGACGTGTGGCTTCTTCGATCCAGGCCTGCTGTTTATTCTGGCGTTCCTCAAGAGCCCTGATGGCTAACCACATTTCCTTCGTTGTTCCCCAATCTTCATTCTCTCTACTGATGTTTGCAGGACCGGTATCATCTTGAGAGGGGACGCCCGACGGCTGCCGAGGCATACCGAACTGATCCATCCTTGATCGCTGTTGGAATGGTGGAGCTTTGAACTTCTGTTTGGGAGCTAGCTGACCTGTAAGTCGACGGGCGGGAGTTCCTGCGGTGGTGGCATAGGAAGCCGAGGGTGGTATCCCGGGATGATTGAGAGTGGGAGTAGGACTTTCTTCATTCTTTATGGTAAAAGTGTCATCGGGATTGAGACTGACAGCCAAACCATGGCTCCTGATGGCTTCCATAAGGCTATTAATCTGTGCTTCCTGTCGCAGTCTCATCTGTTCTACCAACCGGATCCAATGTTGATGCATGCGAGGGATCCGGGGCGGAGTGATGTTGTCCCCATCGTTACCAGCTGATGCAGACATTCTGAAACCCGGAGTCGGAACAAATGGTGAAGCTGACGATGCGCTTGACTCTTCCCAACTGATCAAACGGTGACCCGGTGCCCGAAACCAAGCTTTGTGAGGAGCTGCGGGGGGAAAGACACGAGGGTTTAGATGTTTGGGAGTGAAGGAGGGTAGGTGTTTGGGCTTAGGGCTCATGCAACATGCAGTTATTAGTTCTTGTTTACTTAAAACGTATTTTACTAACCTAATCGGTTGTAAAAGATTGCTCTTGTTTTTCGCAAACTATTCTGATTCCTGGATCAGTGGGCCCCATCACTACGCCTGCGGACCCTCAACCTGTAACCTCGAACAAGGGTTCCGTAGGGCAAGCGGGTCCCACCGACCGAAAAGAAAAACGATCCTAAAGTCTGGCGGGTAATCCAGTCTTAACGAGCATTCGATGTAAATTACGGACAAATCTGACGTCAAAAGTCAAGATCATGTCCGGAGGGCTCGACGAAAAGTCGGCATGGCTCGGACTGATAAACGTCCATAATTGATCTTGACCCGTCGTTAGTTAGGCCGTAATTAGACATGGAATAATCAATAATCCTTGATGACTCAGTGTCATGCTGGGAGTCAGTGTATAATTTGTGCCAGTCAGAGTCAAAGTCAAGGCGCCAGTCAATATTTGGTCAAAGCCCGTGACGGAAAACCGGCAGGACTTCGACTGATTAGGGTCCCGAAAGATATTGACTTGGTAGGCCGACTAAGGCTTGAAAGGAAAGGTCTATAGACAGACAGGGCATGACACAGACCAGACTAAAAACCAACCGGGTCTCGGACAAAGTGTGTCACGGACAAGTGCATGGTCGACACGAGGCTCCATGGGATGTTTGGGTAGTCCCGTGCTCGCACCAAGAGGCGTAATAAGGCCAAACGGGCTGCTACTGGGATTTCCCCGGGTTAAGGACGTAGTGTGCAGTGTAAGGCCAAGTGCGCGTAGTGTGCAAGCAGTCTATCTTCTTTTTCTGAGTAAAATAGGAATTTTCATGTGTCTTAAAAAGTATGATGCATGCACAAAATGATTTTTTTTTTAAACCCTTTTTTTTTTAAAGCCTTTTTTTTTTGAAAATCTTTTTTTTTTTGAAATTTTTTTTTGTTGAAATCTTTTTTTTTTTGAAGTAAATGAACACATAAGCACATAATTCAAAATTCAAGTCAACGGGTCCGATAGTCAAAATTTTGACTTTTTCGAGGCGGCCAAAACAACACGAAATGTGTAAAACCAACACACACACACAGTACAAGTGATTTCAAATGCCGGGACGGAAGCTTGACCCACAAAAGCTTTTCCTTTTTTTTTTTGAAAAGATAAAACTTATTTTTCACCAGCGGAGTCGCCACTGTAACGATGTGCTACCGGAAAAGATTTTTCTCTTTTGAAAATCAAAACACGGAGTCGCCACGCCATTTTTGTTTTAAGGGCCAAAACTGTGAAAAATGCCCGAGATGAGAGATTTGGGTTCGGAGTTCACGTTACACGCCAGGAAGAACGTTAGGGTTCACCCGGAATGCCTCGTAAAACGAGTCTTCCAAGCTTAAAAAACCATTTATGTGTGTGTGTGTGTGTGTTTTGGTTAAAATAAATTCAAAATGAGAAAAATAAAAATTGAGAACTCTTTATAAGACATAAAACAAGTCCCATGATTTTTGGTATGATTTTAGGCTTGAGTTTTGGTACTCAAAAGACTCCTTGAAGTTGAAAATAAATTCTACCAGAATGAAAAAGACAGTGGACACTTGATTTTAAAATGGATTTAAGAGCTTTAAAACTTCAAAATCTGGGGAAAGACCGAGAATGAAAGTTGTTCAAAACACCTTAAATAAGGTTTCTACAAAATACTTTTCTATTTGGAGATGATTTGATGTACCAAAACCTTCTGGAAATCACAGATATGGAATCTGGATTTCCAGAGACTGTTGAACTGGCCTTCAGGAAATAATTTGAAAAAGGGAGTTATACTCACGTAAAAAATAAAGTAAAAATATTTATGAAAAGCTATAGATGTTGGCTACAAAAAGTATCTTGTAGTCAACACAAAATTCCAAGTTTTTCTGTATCCAAAAAATTATAAAATGGACTGAGGTCTTAGAACAATGCTACTGGACAGCAAGATGTTCTTGAAGGAAAATGTGATTTTAAAGGGGGTTTTGCATCCATGCTTGTCCCATTTCCTTAGGCTTTGATTAGTGATCACTAAACATTTTAGTGGTGATCTACTATATCAAGCCATCCTTAGGGTACATTAGGACTTGAAGCATTTCATTTGCTTGGGAAGGGGAGTTTTAACCTTTGAAATAGAGATTTTTGTTGTGAAAATGGATTTTGGAAAAAAAACACTTTTAAGTGAATGATTGAGGAAAAACATTTTTAAGTGAGTAAGAAGTAATTTGGACCTTTTAAATGGTCATCCATGGAAATTTATTCCAAGGTGACTACATTTTTAGTTCAAGCAAAGATGAACAACAAACAAGTTGATGAACAAACTATATTTTTGAAGTTTGAAATGCATGCATGGATGAAGGAAGTTTAGGGTAAGGAGAAGGAGGGTTTATCAATTTTCTTTGTGTTTGTGTTTGAGGCTTGAATTTGAGAGTGATTAGTGAGTGAGATTTGGGAAAATAATCAAAAGAAAAAGGTGGCAATTCAAGAGAATTCTCACTGTTTTCTCTAGTATTTTCGCCAAGGTGCTGTGAGTGAATTGTTCTTGATCTCCCTTTTTTTGAGACTGAGGGGCTCTATTTATAGCCCTCTGAAAAACTCAGAACCATCCGCGCGGACCAAACCTGCAGCGTGCACTGTTCATTAAATGCAGCTGCAGGCTTTGGACCAAAGGAATATTTTTCAAAACATTGAACAGCTGCTGTTTCACAGCTTGCCTATTTCGGATTTTTGGCTTTTTTGAGATTCTTTTCTTGGTTTAACTTTAAATAGAAATCCCTAATTTACCCTTGCTTTGTTAGAAAAGTTAGGAATTTTTAGAAATGTTAGGAACGTTAGGGCTTTCGTTAATTTTCTAACGAAAATACTAACAACTCAAATTGGAGAACTTACAGTAACAGCCTTTGAAAAACCCCTTGTTCTGCCTCGTGTGGTTTCGTACCCTGATAAGTAGTTTTTATATAGTATTTTATAGTCTTTTTATTACATTATTTACCTTAAATTTTGCACCAATTAAGTATAAATTAGCCTCTTTTTGTATATATCTTCGATTTTATGCTTGGTTGGTATATTGTGTGATTTTACAGGTTTTAGGTACACTTTATGGAAGATTATGGGGCCTAAAAGCAAAGCTGTGGAAATAGGAGTGTCAAAAAGCAAGAGCTCAGCCAAAGCAGCAACTGCTCGGCCGAGCAAAGCCCTTGACTCGGCCGAGCATAAGAAGAAATAAGATCAAAGCTTCTGGAAACCTGCTGCTCGGCCGAGCAGAACCCTTGACTCAGCCGAACACCCCCTGATTTAAACCAAAAGGTGCCTTTTACAACGGTTGTGACTGTCAGAAAAGCTCTGCTCGGCCGTGCAACTTCCTTGACTCGGCCGAGCACCTCCAATATCAGCCAAAAGGTGCCTTTTCGCAAGAGATGTGTCCCTAGTATAGAATGCCTATATAAAGGCTATTTGTACTCAGTTTTAGATCATCCAGAAACATCGAGAAAATCCGAAAATGTTCCTAAATACATTTAGAAAGAATCATATTATACTTAGAATGTATAGCAAAATACTTTAGCAATTTATACACGATGTTCAAGGTGTATCAATGATTCGTGACAAGTCTTGTGTACTCTTGAAGATGGTGAATGCAATACAAGGAATATTTTCCAACCATTGTTTCTCTTTTTTATGAATAAGTATTTCTTTCCTTATCTCTATTTCTTACTTACTTCCTTTTTATTTCAATGGTTTGAGTAATCCTCCATTTCTCGGAGTTGGAAACTCATTTATTTATATTCATGCTTTTTCTACATGTCATTTCAATTCTCTTCTTATTAAACTTAAATACTTGCAATTAGGGAGACGTTCTTGATTGTATAGCCTTAGTTAATCGAGAGAAGTACCTAGCGGAGAATCTTGATTAGCGGAACTCTAAGAATTGAACTAGGTCGATAAATTACATAAAGTGATTTAAAGACCTAGGGATGATCCTTTAGTGGAAAATACGTGAGATGATAGACTTAAATGGTATTTTTGATTTATTTGGTACCCTCGAGAGGTGAGTCGGATTTCCCGCGTGACGAACGGGATTACACTAAGCCGAACCCTCGAGAGAAAGGCCGGTGAGTCTTAAAATGCATGTGCTAGTTAGCACAACTTAGCGTATCATCCTTGACTTGGCACTTTTATCTTAAAACAATTTCTTCATATTATTCTTGAATTGCTTGCAAATATATTTATATTTCTGGAACCCTAGTCAATTGAGAGAAGTACCTAGCGGAGAATTTCGATTGACGGAACCATATGAAGGAACTAGGTTTCATTGATCACGAGAGTAGTTCAACGGCCTAGGGGTGTTCTTTGAATGGAAAGTACGTTGACTTTCGATCTTAATGGATTCTTTCTAATTGTGGTCAGCTAGAGTTAAGCCGGAATGCCCGTTTGTGACAGGGCGGGAATAACATAAACGGAAATCTCAAACAGTTAGGGCATGATTAGTGAAGTATACAAACGCTACTGTCTTAACCCGAAGTAGTGTAGGCCTAACGTACCATCCTTGTTATTTTGATAAAAGCCTTTATCTAAAGCATATTTATTTGTTTTCAATCCCGAGAATACTATCATTATATGTTAGAGTAGTTTTTGCATCTTTCTAGTATTTTATCTTACAAAATTCTTATCTTCCCCCCAATCATTATATCTATATATTTATATAAAGACAAATATCATCCCAAAGTAAACCCTGTCTCTGTGGGATCGACTCTTACTTGCACCCGCTATATTACAATAGCCCATGCGCTTGCGGATATAAATAAACCGTTAGGTTTCGACCGAACAAGTTTTTGGCGCCGTTGCCGGGGACAACGGTTTACTTTCTTAATATTTGTCTTTATCATTTATTTTTATTTTTATGTTTATGTTTATTTTTATTTTTATGTTTATGTTTTATATATATTATTATTGTATTGTTTTCTAACTTTGTTTTGTAGAAGTATAAAATATATATATATATATATATATATATATATATATATATATATATAATGAACAGTGTTGGAGCGGCCGTGCACCAATTATTGGAGCGGCCGTGCATTCAGGAGCGGATGAACTAAATTGAATCAACCAAGTGGAGCGGCCGCACATTTCTGTTGATTCGATCAAGCATTTCTTCGTGAATGGATATGTTGTTTCAAAAAAAAAAAAAAAATTTGCAGCAAAAGTGCTCGGCAGCGGTTCCTTGACTCGACCGAGCAAGGAGGGACGAAACTTTGTTAAAAGCTGGAAGCTTATGCTCGGCCGAGGCAAGGCCTATGCTCGGCCGAGCAGTTTGAATTTTCGAGAAAAAATTGGTCAAAACGGGGCCATTGGTGGTGACCCTCACTTCACCTCCCTAAACCTCTCCACTCTCTCTCTAAACCCTTCAACCCCTCCGCCCCTTCCCACCATAAAACTACCAAAACCTCCATAGATTCCAGTCATTCAACCTTCCTTTCACCCTAAATACTTCTCCTAAACACTACCCAAACCTTACACAACCCAAATTTCACCCAAATCCCCCAAAATCCGAAAAAACCCTAGTTCTTTCCCAAAATTCCAAGGTTTTCGAATTTAATCAAATTGGTGAAGAAGGACGATTTGTTCAAGGCATTCAAGCAGCAACAAAGCAAAAAATCAAATTTTCAAGGCGATTCTCTCCCTCCATTGTCGGGTATCAAAAATTCTCTCTCTTAAATTTTTGCTTTTAGTTGGGTTTTTGAATTTAAGCTATTTTTGCCATGGAAAGAGGTAGGGGAAGAGGAAGAAAATCATCTAGGACCACAAAGAGGTCCCGGAATGATGATGCCTCTAGTTCTAAGCCCATCCCTACATTGAACACTTTGGGAATTGATTTTCAATCCGAGGATGAGGCAACTAGGTTTGCCAAATTATGTGGAAAAAGCATTAAGCCCACCCAATTTCCCGACTTAGAGACATTAAGAATTATGGGAATTAGGGGCAATATCCGGGCTTTGCACCAAGGTTTGAATTGTGAAGGTTTTATGCGTTTAAGCGAAATGACCTACGAAGGTATCACCTTGGAGTTCCTAAGCTCTTTAACTAAGAGAAATAGGGATTTGATTGATGATAATACGGGGGAAGAATTTGAGGATGTTCAGTTAAGTTTTCGGCTCCTAAACACACCTTACACCCTTAACCTTGAAGAGGCCAATGAAATGCTTGGTTGGCCTTCCCCCAGAAATGCCGCAAACATTCCCCCTCCTCAGTTTAATGCAGATTTATTTTGGTTGCAAATTACAGGTCATACTCCTTTCCTACCCAAGACATCCAAAACCTCTCTAATAATCCACCCCGTCCTCCGTTACATACATAGGATGTATGCTTGCACTGTTTTTGCAAGAGAAGATAAAGGGACGATCAATAGGACGGAGTTGTTTCTTTTATGGGCATTTGTGACAGGGTATGAAGGGATAAACTTGGGAAAGTGGTTGTTTGATAGGCTTTGGGATCACGTCTCCCCAACTTTTCCGGGTGATGTTCATATTGGAGGGATTATAACCCTCATAGCAATATATGTTGGTATTGAGATACCGGAGGAAGGCGAAAATGCTTGGGTGCCAGTTAGAGGATCTAGGGTGCTTGATATAGCAGCCTTAAAAATTATGAACATGATCACCGAAGAAGGGCATGGGAGGTATACTTGGTTTGTGGGAGGTGGTGCTAACAAGACACCACATGCCATCTTGCCCAATGCCAACATTCCGGTGGTATTAATAAACCAACCGGATACTTGGTCCTTCCCTCTTCTGTTGGGGCAAGATGAAGTGGGAAATGAAGATGTGAACATGGGGCAAGAAGAAGAAGAAGGGCAGGCCAACCTTAACCAAAATCAAATGCCACCCGATTTTTATCAACAATTCAACCAAATGGCCCTCCAACAAACTCAAATGCTTCATCAACTCAACCATTTCAATCAAAACTTCAATCAATTCCAAGAGAATATTGAAGGGCGTGTGCAGCATATTCAGGGAAGAGTTGATTACATCTACGATTATGGAGTAAGGCATTGGGAGAACTTCTACCCACCACCACCACCACCCCCACCCCCAATGTAAGTCTTTTCTTTTTATTCTTTCCCTATCAATCTAGAGTCCTTGAATCATTGAGGACAATGCTTAATTTAAGTGTGGGGGAGGAACTTGCATTTTATTTTAGTCTTTCATTTTTAGTTTTTTCTTTTATAACTTAGTTGCATTTTTTCTTCTCTTTTTATGTATGCATTTTTGATGAGTTATGTATGCATGCCTAGTATTAAAAAAAAAAAAATCCCTATGATGATCCATATTATTAATCTTTATGCTTGCTATATGCCTTAGATTAATGCCTTTATTTTTTCTCTCATATTTTCTATAAACTTAGAAATTAATAGAAAGAAAAATATAGGGATATTTCTAGGAAGTAAATAAAAATCTCATAAGTTAATATAGCAATATATAGGGATTTATCAAGAAAAGCATTTGATTAGATTGAATCTTTTTTTGATCATCTTTTTACTTGGTTGTTCTTATGAAAAGTCATTGAGAATATTTCTTTAAGGTTGTACATCTTTTATCGTTATTAAATGTTTATTCCCTTATTAGAAGCACCCTTTGTTTTGCATCCCTTGAATCACACCCTTTCATCAAAAAATCCATCTTTCCATTTCTCAAATCGAATCAAAGTTAGACATCTTTATCTTATTGCTAAAAAAGAGTGACTTAGTCACCAATCCTTAAAAGCAAAAAGAAATCTATTACTTCCTAAGTAACTCGGGGCACGGTGTTCGCTGCAACGATGCTTCCTTGCCAAACGGGAGTAATATCCAAAAGTATTCTTGATCTAAGTATTAGGAACATGGGGTTCGCGACCACAATGTCTCCTACTTGAAAGGATCAAAAATAACTTAGGTCTTTTGCAAAAATATAACACGTGCAAAGATAAGATAAATTTGTTTAAACTTTGATGAGATTTTTCCACTACCATCATCCATTTTTCACCCTTGTGATTCAAGAATGCAATACAATTCTTCGGAAACTTCTAAATTCGTGAATAAATGTTTATACTTTCTCTTGTACATTTTAAAGAAGTAAATTCATTTTTTCTCAAAACCCACTCTAAGAGTGTAGCTTCTATTCTACCAAGTTTATGATCTAAGATTTATCCTTCTAGCATGCTTTGCTTGATCAAATTCCTATGTTTGCTATATTAGTTTATTATCTTGAAATTACTCTCTTAAAAAAATATCCCCTAAATACTTCTTCCTAATAATTTTTAAAGGTATGAGAAATGTGACTAGAAAGATAAAGGCAATCTTCAAAAGGGCGATAGGCATGCTACAATAAATTTTCTGAGGGATCATTCTCGTTTGCATAACATTTTTCCTCTCCATCTTTTCATTCTAATCTTGCTTGGGGACAAGTAAGGTTTAAGTGTGGGGGAATTTGATAAGTAGTTTTTATATAGTATTTTATAGTCTTTTTATTAAATTATTTACCTTAAATTTTGCACCAATTAAGTATAAATTAGCCTCTTTTTGTATATATCTTCGATTTTATGCTTGGTTGGTATATTGTGTGATTTTACAGGTTTTAGGTACACTTTATGGAAGATTATGGGGCCTAAAAGCAAAGCTGTGGAAATAGGAGTGTCAAAAAGCAAGAGCTCAGCCAAAGCAGCAACTGCTCGGCCGAGCAAAGCCCTTGACTCGGCCGAGCATAAGAAGAAATAAGATCAAAGCTTCTGGAAACCTGCTGCTCGGCCGAGCAGAACCCTTGACTCGGCCGAGCACCCCCTGATTCAAACCAAAAGGTGCCTTTTACAACGTTTGTGACTGTCAGAAAAGCTCTGCTCGGCCGTGCAACTTCCTTGACTCGGCCGAGCACCTCCAATATCAGCCAAAAGGTGCCTTTTCGCAAGAGATGTGTCCCTAGCATAGAATGCCTATATAAAGGCTATTTGTACTCAGTTTTAGATCATCCAGAAACATCGAGAAAATCCGAAAATGTTCCTAAATACATTTAGAAAGGATCATATTATACTTAGAATGTATAGCAAAATACTTTAGCAATTTATACACGATGTTCAAGGTGTATCAATGATTCGTGACAAGTCTTGTGTACTCTTGAAGATGGTGAATGCAATACAAGGAATATTTTCCAACCATTGTTTCTCTTTTTTATGAATAAGTATTTCTTTCCTTATCTCTATTTCTTACTTACTTCCTTTTTATTTCAATGGTTTGAGTAATCCTCCATTTCTCGGAGTTGGAAACTCATTTATTTATATTCATGCTTTTTCTACATGTCATTTCAATTCTCTTCTTATTAAACTTAAATACTTGCAATTAGGGAGACGTTCTTGATTGTATAGCCTTAGTTAATCGAGAGAAGTACCTAGCGGAGAATCTTGATTAGCGGAACTCTAAGAATTGAACTAGGTCGATAAATTACATAAAGTGATTTAAAGACCTAGGGATGATCCTTTAGTGGAAAATACGTGAGATGATAGACTTAAATGGTATTTTTGATTTATTTGGTACCCTCGAGAGGTGAGTCGGATTTCCCGCGTGACGAACGGGATTACACTAAGCCGAACCCTCGAGAGAAAGGCCGGTGAGTCTTAAAATGCATGTGCTAGTTAGCACAACTTAGCGTATCATCCTTGACTTGGCACTTTTATCTTAAAACAATTTCTTCATATTATTCTTGAATTGCTTGCAAATATATTTATATTTCTGGAACCCTAGTCAATTGAGAGAAGTACCTAGCGGAGAATTTCGATTGACGGAACCATATGAAGGAACTAGGTTTCATTGATCACGAGAGTAGTTCAACGGCCTAGGGGTGTTCTTTGAATGGAAAGTACGTTGACTTTCGATCTTAATGGATTCTTTCTAATTGTGGTCAGCTAGAGTTAAGCCGAAATGCCCGTTTGTGACTGGGCGGGAATAACATAAACGGAAATCTCAAACAGTTAGGGCATGATTAGTGAAGGATACAAACGCTACTGTCTTAACCCGAAGTAGTGTAGGCCTAACGTACCATCCTTGTTATTTTGATAAAAGCCTTTATCTAAAGCATATTTATTTGTTTTCAATCCCGAGAATACTATCATTATATGTTAGAGTAGTTTTTGCATCTTTCTAGTATTTTATCTTACAAAATTCTTATCTTCCCCCCAATCATTATATCTATATATTTATATAAAGACAAATATCATCCCAAAGTAAACCCTGTCTCTGTGGGATCGACTCGTACTTGCACCCGCTATATTACAATAGCCCGTGCGCTTGCGGATATAAATAAACCGTTAGGTTTCGACCGAACATACCCACGACTGAAAATTTTCCAAGTATCGCTCTTGCATCCGATACGATAGCTTAGGAAAGGGAGCCATGAAAGAAAGTGAAGGAAACCTTAGGAATTTGAAAGAAATTCAGCCAACTGATCAAAGCAAAGGCGCAGTTTCTTACGAATTGCAAAGCTGAAACTGCAATTTAAAAGACTCTGGAATTCCATTCTCAGTCTGGCCGGACTCTCTCTGCAGTTGACTTGGTCAACTCTGCAGCCAGCTGCTCTTAAATTGGAAACAATTCCAAACAAAGCCCTGTTCATGCCTTTATGAATCTGCGTGCTACCCCTGGTTTCAATTAACCAAAGCCAACACCTCTTCCGCCCCGGGCTCGTGCAACAGTGCAAATAATTAAATATCAGTGCATATAGGCATAATTTTTGACCCGTTCAATTTTTATGCATGTTTCATTTTATTTATTTTTGATCAACCTACTTGCCTATTTGCCGAAAATAAAAATAAGGTAATCACTGAATAGATGTGCGAAGTACAGGTTCCGCCTCAAGGGCGCCTTTTCGAATACAGTTCAAGTCAAATTGTTTCGGACAATACATACATTTTGTCTAAAAAGCAATAAAAAAGGACTACTCCGAGTCCTGCTCGTTATTCGAGCACTCGAAGCACTGTTCCGCAGCTGCCGGATCTGTCGAGAACAGGAAATCTCCGAATTCCTCCAGGCGGGAATACGCGAAAGGCCTCCTCTGCACCTGCGAACTCGAAGACTCTCCCCTCTCGTGCCCCAAATGCGAAGGAGGATGAGCTCCAAACCCCGCCGTTCCGCCTGCGAACTGGCCAAATCCCTGCGCAAAGTCCTTTCCACCAGTCGTGGGAGCAGACGAACCTCTCGGCCTAGACGGCCTCCGCTCACGAACATCCACGCTCCTCCGGGAACTACACCTCAGTAACTCCAAGAGCCTCCTAGCATAGTTGACCCACCCATCCAACTGTCTCATAGCCTGATTATACGTACGGCCAGACACCTGCGAACCAGGAAAGTCATCAGAAGACAAGCAGAAAGTACAGATGCAACATTTGCAGAATGCTACTATCAAATGCAGAAAATCAAAAGTGCTTACCGAAGCATTGGGGTCAACCCTAGACCGTGATCTCGGCTCCTCCGGGATCGGGATCACCAGCTGCCTGAGCGAACTGTCCAGCCCCTCGTACGCCAACCTAGCGCGTGGGAGCGGGAGATCTCGGGGATATCCAGGGCCCTCGCCCTCCTTGTGCTGCACCTGCGGGCTCCTCAGCCTCATCTTCAAGAAAGTGTCATAGTCGGCTCCCGCTATGACATACTCGGTATAGAACACACCCTGTCTATACCTCTCCAACTCCTCCATCGGCATCGATGAAGGATGCTGCATGTGCAAAGGAGGATTCACCGGCACCATCAGAAAAGACCCCGGGCCATGATGACGGGTCACCCTCTCCCCCAGATACATCACATCGTAGTGAAGTCCCACCAGTAGCTTCCGCCGCCGCGTGACCTCATTTGCAAACAAATTTCCAGTTTCTGTTATTTTTCAGTTTAGTCACTGTTTTCAAAATGTTTTCCAGTTCAGTCCCTCGTATTTCAGTTATTTCCAGAAAATCCTTTAATTCAAAATCTTTTTTCAAAACACACACACACCCACACTCACAAAGGTTTCAAGTGAGGAAGACTAGTCATACGAGACATTCCGGGTGAACGCCAAATGTTCTTCCCGGAGTGTAACGTGACCTCCGAACTTATTTCTCTAATTTTGGGCATTTTTCAATGTTTTGGCCCTTAAACTAAAAACGGCATGGCGACTCCGTTGATTTTTCAAAGTCCGATAAAGATATTTCAAACTTCCAAAAAGTATTGTCGGGCGGCCAAAAAATCAGGTACATCACACTTAGTCCTCGGTTTAAGCCAAGGAAAGGAGCCTTCCAACGAGCGGGTTAGTGCTCGGATAATCCTATTTCCACAAGGATTCCATTCAATGCAAGACTCTAATCTTGGTCAAGATTCACTTTCCTAATTCAACTCCAATTCTAATCCCTATTTTTGATGATTACTCCACCTTTCTCCTATAAATAAGAGACCATGACCCCAAAATTAGATCTATTCCATTATCTAATCTTTTTCCATTATTCTTTTCTTATTCTCTCAATCATATACTTACTCTCACGCTCTAGGGTATTCGTCGATGAAGCCCCGACTTAGTTTTATTGTTTGTTCAACTGTTTCAGACTTATTTGAGGCAAATCCAGAGATTCTATCCGTCGATTTTGGCTAGAATGACCCGAATACAATTTTGGTTGGATCAGTTTGGTTCCATTGCCGAGAAAGTACAGATGAAACATTTGCAGAATGCTACTATCAAATGCAGAAAATCAAAAGTGCTTCCCGAAGAATTGGGGTCAACCCTATACCGTGATCTCGGCTCCTCCGGGATCGGGATCACCAGCCGCCTGAGCGAATCGTCCAGCCCCTCGTACGCCAACCTAGCGCGTGGGAGCGGGAGATCTCGGGGATATCCAGGGCCCTCGCCCTCCTTGTGCTGCACCTGCGGGCTCCTCAGCCTCATCTTCAAGAAAGTGTCATAGTCGGCTCCCGCTATGACATACTCGGTATAGAACACACCCTGTCTATACCTCTCCAACTCCTCCATCGGCATCGATGAAGGATGCTGCATGTGCAAAGGAGGATTCACCGGCACCATCAGAATAGACCCCGGGCCATGATGACGGGTCACCCTCTCCCCCAGATACATCACATCGTAGTGAAGTCCCACCAGTAGCTTCCGCCGCCGCGTGACCTCACTAGCAACCTGAACTGCGCCCGCATGAATCCGACTCCACCAGGTCAGCTGGATCCGCTCGGAGAACTCTCAACTCAGGGCCAGAGAAACCTCCTCATATGATAATCGAGTGCCCTCTCTTAACGATACCGCCTTCCTCGCCTTCTTCTGCCAAGTCAGCATGGCAGGGTACAAGGACCGGTACGCCTCCTTAATCTCCCACCGCTGCGGGTTGAACACCTCATAGCACCAGACCTGTCAAGCAAATGGAAAGTTATTTTAGCTACAAAGCAGATACATACGAGTACAAAAATGAGACAAGGAAGAGAAAAAGACGTGAACTTACATCCAAAGCAAATGAGAAACAGCTCAAGGAGTTCTCCTCTCCCCGCGAGAACCTGTCTAAGGAATGGTAGAGCTCAGCCAGTCCAGCCTCCCCCATGCATACCCCCTCACGGCATCCAGGTCTGTCAGCGACCCGAGCAAAGGGAAGTGACAGGACGTGTCAGAAGTCGGGAACAAAGTCGCTGACAACGCGAACCATATGAACCCTCGAGCCAGACGCTCAGCGGTTATCCTAGGGGATCCCTCCCCATAATCAGTAATACCTGTCCTCAGATGCCTCTCCATCGGCCTGTACCGAATACCTAAGCCCTTGACATCGGTAATATCGAAACCAGTGGCTCGGACAAGCGCCAGGGGTATAACCATCCACCCACACCCGCCGCGTTGCCCAGGTTGGCAACCCAAGTAATGGCAAAGAAATCGAAGGAGTCACCGTCGCCTCCACCATCTGAAATGAAAAGTGTGGGTCGTATCCCACCAGTACTCGCTCAGAGCTACGTACATGGCCCTCGCCCTCTCCATCACAGCCACCGCGGCTACCGCGCTAATAAATCCAGCCAATCCGGAGTCAACCACCAGCTGCCGTGGACCCCTCTCTCCGTCTCGAGCCTCGTCCGAGAATATCTCCCACAGCGCTCTCAGCCTCAAAGGCTCCCAGGACTCTTTTGAGTGTGAACATCAATCGTCCTCGCCCCTGCAGGTGAACACGGCAAGAATACGTTAAGTACAGAAGCGACATCAACAGAGTGCACGAATGCATGTCAAAATGATGCAATGCAGATACAGTTCTCATTCCTTTCCTAAAATATTTCCATCTCGGTTGGAGTATTGACGGTCCAAGATTTCCAAGCATTTTGAAACCTCCGTCGAATCCGGAACTTTCAAAGCCCTTCGAAAACTCCGTCGAATTTGGAACTTTCAAATCCTTTCGAACATTTTCGAAAATTTACTACGTCCCGATTTAAACATACTTTAAATCCGGAAAACACATCTAGACATGGAATTTTGCGACCAAAATTTTTATGTCATCTACCCATAGTGTCAATTGACCTACACTCTAGTCAATTTCGACAAAGGCTCATAGCAAAGTCAAAAGCCCCAATCCGGGAACCAAAATCCCTAACTCATTCCTAATCAAATTTCTAACATTTAAAGAACGCACATTCTTAAAATTAATGGAATTTGAAGGAAGCTTACTTGTCTCTCGATCCCTCCTTCGGATTTGTGGTTCTCCCTAACCGGGTAGAACTCCGCCTGATTCAATGGAAGAATTGTGGTTCGAATGGTCCGAACCAATCGCGTTCTTTCGTCATTGGTCCTTCCATGACGAGCCATTGGTTCCAAATCGCCCTCCATGTTGATTTTCTCTCACAAATTTGAGCAAACCTCACAATTTGGATTGGTTTTTCTCTCCTCCTTTCTCTCTTCCTCGTCGAAAATAATGAAAGAAAATGGCCAAATTTGCTTCAGCCTCGGCGCTGGAATGAACCTGGTCAACTTCAGGTTCAGTCCGGCCGGACTCTTTCTGCAGCAGAAAGAGTCCTTGCCAATTCAGCCCCTCAACTTCTCGCAGTTCCAATTTTACCCCTTTTAGCCCCTAAAAGTGTAAAACTTCCCCAAAGTTAGACATTTCTAACACCCTATCCCCCGAGGATCCATTCCCAGTTAGTTTTCACTAACGCTCGTCTCTAGACGTTAAATTCCCAGTTAGTTTTAACTAACGCTCGTCTCCAGACGTTAAATTCCCAGTTAGTTTTCACTAACGCTCGTCTCCAGACGTTAAATTCTCAGTTAGTTTTCACTAACGTTCGTCTCCAGACGTTAAATTCCCAGTTAGTTTTCACTAACGCTCATCTCCAGACATTAAATTCTCAGTTAGTTTTCACTAACGCTCGTCTCCAGACGTTAAATTCTCAGTTAGTTTTCACTAACGCTCGTCTCCAGACGTTAAATTCCCAGTTAGTTTTCACTAACGCTCGTCTCCAGACGTTAAAAATTCTCAATCCCCAGTTGACGTTTGACATTCAAACGCTCACTTCCATCTTAAGTTGACATTTGACATTCAAACGCTCAATCCCATCTTCGGACATTCCAGTTACAATTCCGTCTCCCGACGTCAAAATTTCTATTGGTTTTCACCATCGTTCACTTCCCCGGCTGCCAGTCGTAAGCCCGATCGTCCCACCTCAGCGGCCATCAAGGTAAGCCCGCACAACAATCCCTCTTCGGCCATCAAGGTAAGCCCGAACGTTCATCCCCAGCAGGATTCTAAAGAAGAAACGTCAATCCTTCCGAGTTGTTAATAACGCCAGTTTAACACAACCGTTCCCATCATTGCCACCCTATCCCCAGCAGGATAAACCTGGCCGTCATCGTAAGTCCAGCACCCAAGGCACGAATGCCTTCGTCCCAGGATAAACGTATCCTCGTCAACCCCGGTTTGAGGCGCCACACGCCCTCGTATGTTTCAGCAACCCCGGTTTGAGGCGCCACACGCCCTCGTATATTTCAGCAACTCCGGTTTGAGGCGCTACACTCCCTCGTATGTTCCAGCATCTCCGGTTTGAGGCGCCACACGCCCTCGTAGGATTCAGCAGCTCTGGTTTGAGGCGCCACACGCCCTCGTATGATCCAGCAACTCCGGTTTGAGGCGCCACACGCCCTCGAAGGTTTCAGAAGTCCCAGGTTCAGACGCCTCACAATAGTCTCCATTCAGGTACAGGTGCCTCGCAATGGTCTCACTTATGTCTCATTCAGGTTTAGACGCCTCCTAATAGTCTCGCTCAGGTCAAGGTCCCTACGCGCGGCTCCTTGCACCTACGAACTACGATCGGCTTGATTCCCGCTCGGGATACGTAGGAATCCTTTCGCTAAGGGTCCAGCCAGCTGACCGCCAAGGTCTTTCGAAGTAAGGCATCCCGATTTGGATCCTTATCTTTTTTCAATGACCCCACCTCCTTCGGAGGAGACATCACTGAGGGGCTAACTGTAAGTACCCAAATCCGGATCGTCAAAATCCGTTAGAAGTTAACTATAATCCGTTAACTGGCCCGCTCCAGGTTAATCGAAACCCGTTAAGCTCCCCGTTGCCAAGCCAACGAGACGTCCTGGGACTGCCCCGTGCATCCCGACGTCCAAGCATACTCAACACACGTCATCGCACGTAAAAGTACGGCTTTCCATGAAAAACACACTTTTCGGCACTTTTCGGGGGCATTTCGAACATTTTCCGGACTGTTATTTTTAAAATGGACAAAACCGGGGCCCGGGCATGAACTCCCACAAAGCCTGGAGAGTCATGGGACACGTGGCTTGCATGCCACAGCCCTCCCATCACCTTTCAATTAATTTCAGAGTGAAAAGACTAAAATACCCCTAGTATGCAGTCTCAGTCCGGCCGGACTCATTTGCAGACTCTCAGAAATTGCCAACAAGTCCCTCCAATTTCCAAAATTCACAAAACCCCCTGGATTTCAGGTTCAGTCCGGCCGAACTCATGCTGAAATTTTACCTATAAATAGAAGGGCTGTCAAAACCAGTTATAACAACAAATTTACTCTCCAAATTCACCATAGCCACGGCCTAAACTGGTTCTACCTCTTTCCGAGCCCGGTTTTACCTCGTTTTGCATGAAAACTCCATATTTCGATCAAATACGAACCCCGCCACCTTGAAACACCATCTCAAACCACTTTTCGTATCCCGTATACACCCCCGAGCCAAAGGAGTCGACCCTAGCCATAGGTATAACTCCCTCTCCCTAATCTCTCGTTCTGCCTCGGTTTACGCGCCCATCGCTACAACCGTTTCGGACGAACATTATTGAAATGTAGACGCCTCCGTCTAATGGGGTCCGTTACGTTTTAGCCCCTAGATCATCTTCTCTTCCCGTAAGAGAAGTAATCTCGGGTTAAAACGGCGTTTCGACCCCGTTCCGTTTACTTTTATGTCATTTACAATTTCGGATCGATCGATCCGTCGATCTTCATTTAAATTTCTATCTTTTACCATTCCGGACCATTTGATCCATCGAACGTCATTTACATTTCATGGAACTTTACAACTCCGAGCCGTTTTGGCTCATCGATCGTACTTTACAATTCCGGATCATTTGATTCCGTTGATACCGCACTTTAAATACTGTCATTTACAAAGTCCGACCCGTTTGAATCGTGATAGTATTTACTTTTCAAAGTCCGAGTCGCAACCCGATTCGTTGATTGCATGTCATATAATACATTTTTTCCCGTAAAAATCGTTAACAATGTAATGCCCGGTTCAAAACCGGAGTTCGACCTTCGAACTCTCTTTCAAAACGCGCGAAATGACGTTTGGCATCCAAACGCTCATCTTCAAACTCAAAATCCGACGTTTGACATTCAAATCTTAAAAGTCAACATTTGACACTTAAGATAAACAGTTAAAATCAGCATTCGCGCCACTTTTCCTAAAACTTCAAAACCGACGTTTGTCATTCAAACGCTCACCTTTTCAAACAAGATCACCTAATCAACGTTTGACATTCAAACCAAGATTAAGCTTGTCATTCAAGCCCCCATTTCAAAAATGCAAACACACACACACACACACGTTTTCGAGAAAGGTAGAAAGACTCGTCATACGAGGCGTTTCGGGTGATCTCGTAATACTCTTCTCGAAACGTAACGTGACCTCCTAACCTAACAATCTCTGGTACTAAAAAATCCTTTTACTCGTTTTTGCTGCCAATAAAAATGATCCCCGTTTTCAAAAAAGACTTTTCCTAAGTTTTTGCTACCAACGACACCCTTTTCTCACCAATAGCCGTTTTTCAACGTTTGGGCTCAAAATACAAAACCGCGTGGCGACTCCTCTTCCTTCCCGAAAGCGAGGTCTCAGACACCAACCCTCCGCGAAAGACAACTGCTTTCGCTCGCGCAAAATCCCGGGTAATTTCAACTTTAGTCACTGTAATTTCCATAAAGTTAACTGGATTTACAAGACTTAATCGAAATGTAAGCTGTGAACAGAAAATGAAAGGATTGCTTGGATTTTTGGCGTCCATGTTTTGTCCTCTCTTTCCTTAGACTTTGGTTAGTGGTCATAATTTATGAATCCACTTAACCAAGCTATCCCGGGGGTACATTAGGACTTGAAAACATATCATTTGCAAAGGGGAAGGAGATTTGACATGAAAGTAAATTTGAATAAGGGATAGGTCAAGATGTATAAACTTTTAGAGGAAGATCTCTAAGGTGGTCATGGGAAGACCATCCTTGAGACCTATACTCAAGTGTATCTTATACATCTTGTGTGACCTAAATTGTGAGTCTAGATGATTTTCATCCAAGGAAAGTGTTCCAAGGTGAGCATCTTAGACATGGGGAAGGGATTTACAAGAAAAAAATAATGTGGACCTTTTAAAGTGGTCATCTATGGAGATGGACTCCAAGATGACCATACTTTAGAGTAAAAAAAAAAAGGCAAGTACCAAGGAAATGTAAACAAAGGGATAAGGGATTTGCATAATTAAAAGTATGAACCCTTGTAGAGAATCATCCATGGAGATGAACTCTATGGAGATCCTCTTCGATCCTTTGGACAAGAGGGGGAGGGGAGTCAAACAACAAGTAGTAAGTAAGACTACACAATTTGAATATGGAGTAAGTGTATAAACAAGAGAGATATGAGCAGAAGGAGTGAGGGTTTACCAATTTTCTTGGGTTTGTGTTTAGGGTTTGAAGGCTTTCAAGGCTTAGAAGTAGTTTTGGGGTGGATTTGGGGTTGAATTTGGTGTGGATTTTGAATTATGAAGGTGAAAATGGCTGTTTGGGAGTGGGTTTTGACAGCATAACAGTAGGTTTTCGTATTTTTTGGCCTTCTGAAACTGAGAGAAAAGGGTTGTATTTATAGGTTGACTGGATGACGATCTCATCCGCGTGGACAAGATTGTAGGTACAATCTCATCCACGCGGACCATATCAGCAGCGTGCCTGGTTTTTGTAGAAAGGTGTTTTGGCAGCTTCTCCTTTGGTCAAAAAGGCAATATTACTTGGAAATGATGATTTCCAGCAAGGTATTTGCCCATTTTTTATTCCTAAGAGGTCCTTCCTCATTTAAATTGTCAAAATAATGTCCAAAATGCCCCTAAATGATCATAAATCATTAATTTGGGCTGACAGAACATTAATGACCCAGATTGGGGTACTTACAAGGACTAGGCACGCTACTGATCCCATCCGCGCGGATGAGATTGTGCCTACAATCTTATCCACGCGGATAAGATTGCACCCCAGCCAACTTATAAATACAACCCTTCTCCCTCAGTTTTAGGAGGCCAAAAAATTACGAAATCCTACTGTTACTCTGTCATAATTCCTCCTCAAAAAGCCCTTAACACTCTCACCACTAAAATTTCACACCAAATTCAACACCAAATCCACTCCAAAACCACTCCTAAGCCATTGAAACCCTCAAATCCTAAACACAAACCCAAGAAACATTGGTAAACCTTTGTTCTCCCTACTCAAAACTCTCTTATTCATGCATCCATTTCATGTCTCCATGATGTGATTTTACTTACTTGTTATTTATCCCCTTTCCCTTTGTCCTAGGATCCAAGAGAATATCCATGGAGTCCTTCTCCATGAATTATTCTCTACAAGGATTCATATTTTATTATGTATTCCCCCTTGTCCCTTTTACATTAACTAGTCTTTACTTGTTACTTGCTCTTTTGACCTAAAATGTGGTCATCTTGGAGTTCATCTTCATAGATGATCACTTCAAATGGTCCATATTTTTACTTTCATGCCTCTTTACATTTATAGTCCATACTTGTTCATTTGACCTAGAAGATGGTCATCTTGGAGCCCAACTCCATAGACGACCACTTCAAATGGTCCAAAATCTTTATTTTCTTGCAAATCCCTCTCCTTAGTCTAAGATGCTCACCTTGAAACTCTTTCCTTGGATGAATATCATCTAGACTCACATAATTAGGTCACACAAGATGTATGAGATACACTTGAGTATAGGTCTCAAGGATGGTCCGTCTTGTGACCACTTTAGAGATCTCCCTCTAAAACTTGATACATCTTGACCTATCCCTTGTTCATTAATTTACTTTCATGTCAAATATCCCTCCCTTTTGCAAATGACATGTTTTTCAAGTCCTAATATACCCCCGGAATGGCTTGATTAAGTGGATTCATCACTTATGACCACTAATCAAAGTCTAGGGAAAGAGAGGACAAAACATGGATGCCGAAAATCCAAACATTTCCTTTGTTTTCTGTTTACAGTTACATTTCCAGTTGAGTCCTGTAAATCCAGTTAGATTTCTGGAAATTACAGTGACTAATTAGGAAACTGTAAAAAATATTGACACTGCAGGTTAGTCCGTGCGGATAAGATTGTACTACAATCTCATCCACGCGGATAACATTGTCATTTGCAAACAAATTTCCAGTTTCTGTTATTTTTCAGTTTAGTCACTGTTTTCAAACTGTTTTCCAGTTCAGTCCCTCGTATTTCAGTTATTTCCAGAAAATCCTTTAATTCAAAATCTTTTTTCAAAACACACACACACCCACACTCACAAAGGTTTCAAGTGAGGAAGACTAGTCATACGAGACATTCCGGGTGAACGCCAAATGTTCTTCCCGGAGTGTAACGTGACCTCCGAACTTATTTCTCTAATTTTGGGCATTTTTCAATGTTTTGGCCCTTAAACTAAAAACGGCATGGCGACTCCGTTGATTTTTCAAAGTCCGATAAAGATTTTTCAAACTTCCAAAAAGTATTGTCGGGCGACCAAAAAATCAGGTACATCACACTTAGTCCTCAGTTTAAGCCAAGGAAAGGAGCCTTCCAACGAGCGGGTTAGTGCTCGGATAATCCTATTTCCACAAGGATTCCATTCAATGCAAGACTCTAATCTTGGTCAAGATTCACTTTCCTAATTCAACTCCAATTCTAATCCCTATTTTTGATGATTACTCCACCTTTCTCCTATAAATAAGAGACCATGACCCCAAAATTAGATCTATTCCATTATCTAATCTTTTTCCATTATTCTTTTCTTATTCTTTCAGTCATATACTTACTCTCACGCTGTAGGGTATTCGTCGATGAAGCCCCGACTTAGTTTTATTGTTTGTTCAACTGTTTCAGACTTATTTGAGGCAAATCCAGAGATTCTATCCGTCGATTTTGGCTAGAATGACCCGAATACAATTTTGGTTGGATCAGTTTGGTTCCATTGCCGAGAAAGTACAGATGCAACATTTGCAGAATGCTACTATCAAATGCAGAAAATCAAAAGTGCTTCCCGAAGAATTGGGGTCAACCCTATACCGTGATCTCGGCTCCTCCGGGATCGAGATCACCAGCCGCCTGAGCGAACCGTCCAGCCCCTCGTACGCCAACCTAGCGCGTGGGAGCGGGAGATCTCGGGGATATCCAGGGCCCTCGCCCTCCTTGTGCTGCACCTGCGGGCTCCTCAGCCTCATCTTCAAGAAAGTGTCATAGTCGGCTCCCACTATGACATACTCGGTATAGAACACACCCTGTCTATACCTCTCAAACTCCTCCATCGGCATCGATGAAGGATGCTGCATGTGCAAAGGAGGATTCACCGGCACCATCAGATTAGACCCCGGGCCATGATGACGGGTCACCCTCTCCCCCAGATACATCACTTCGTAGTGAAGTCCCACCAGTAGCTTCCGCCGCCGCGTGACCTCACTAGCAACCTGAACCGCGCCCGCGTGAATCCGACTCCACCAGGTCAGCTGGATCCGCTCGGAGAACTCTCAACTCAGGGCCAGAGAAACCTCCTCGTATGACAATCGAGTGCCCTCTCTTGACGATACCGCCTTCCTCACCTTCTTCTGCCAAGTCAGCATGGCAGGGTACAAGGACCGGTACGCCTCCTTAATCTCCCACCGCTGCGGGTTGAACACCTCATAGCACCAGACCTGTCAAGCAAATGGAAAGTTATTTCAGCTACAAAGAAGATACATACGAGTACAAAAATGAGACAAGGAAGAGAAAAAGACGTGAACTTACATCCAAAGCAAATGAGAAACAGCTCAAGGAGTTCTCCTCTCCCCGCGAGAACCTGTCTAAGGAATGGTAGAGCTCAGCCAGTCCAGCCTCCCCCATGCATACCCCCTCATGGCATCCAGGTCTGTCAGCGACCCGAGCAAAGGGAAGTGACAGGACGTGTCAGAAGTCGGGAACAAAGTCGCTGACAACGCGAACCATATGAACCCTCGAGCCAGACGCTCAGCGGTTATCCTAGGGGACCCCTCCCCATAATCAGTAATACCTGTCCTCAGATGCCTCTCCATCGGCCTGTACCGAATACCTAAGCCCTTGACATCGGTAATATCGAAACCCAGCAGCTCAGACAACTGCCCCGGGGTATAACCATCCACCCACACCAGCGCGTTGCCCCAGGTTGGCAACCCAGTAATGGCAGCAAAATCAGAAGGAGTCACCGTCGCCTCCCCCCATCTGAAATGAAAAGTGTGGGTCGTATCCCACCAGTACTCGCTCAGAGCTACGTACATGGCCCTCGCCCTCTCCATCACAGCCACCGCGGCTACCGCGCTAATAAATCCGGCCAATCCGGAGTCAACCACCAGCTGCCGTGGACCCCTCTCTCCGTCTCGAGCCTCGTCCGAGAATATCTCCCACAGCGCTCTCACTGCCTCAAAGGCTCCCCGACTCTTTTGAGTGTGAACATCAACTGTCCCTCGCCCCTGCAGGTGAACACGGCAAGAATACGTTAAGTACAGAAGCGACATCAACAGAGTGCACGAATGCATGTCAAAATGATGCAATGCAGATACAGTTCTCATTCCTTTCCTAAAATATTTCCATCTCGGTTGGAGTATTGACGGTCCAAGATTTCCAAGCATTTTGAAAACTCCGTCGAATCCGGAACTTTCAAAGCCCTTCGAAAACTCCGTCGAATTTGGAACTTTCAAATCCTTTCGAACATTTTCGAAAATTTACTCCGTCCCGATTTAAACATACTTTAAATCCGGAAAACACATCTAGACATGGAATTTTGCGACCAAAATTTTTATGTCATCTACCCATAGTGTCAATTGACCTACACTCTAGTCAATTTCGACAAAGGCTCATAGCAAATTCAAAAGCCCCAATTCGGGAACCAAAATCCCTAACTCATTCCTAATCAAATTTCTAACATTTAAAGAACGCACATTCTTAAAATTAATGGAATTTGAAGGAAGCTTACTTGTCTCTCGATCCCTCCTTTGGATTTGTGGTTCTCCCTAACCGGGTAGAACTCCGCCTGATTCAATGGAAGAATTGTGGTTCGAATGGTCCGAACCAATCGCGTTCTTTCGTCATTGGTCCTTCCATGACGAGCCATTGGTTCCAAATCGCCCTCCATGTTGATTTTCTCTCACAAATTTGAGCAAACCTCACAATTTGGATTGGTTTTTCTCTCCTCCTTTCTCTCTTCCTCGTCGAAAATAATGAAAGAAAATGGCCAAATTTGCTTAAGACTCGGTGCTGGAACGAACCTGGTCAACTTCAGGTTCAGTCCGGCCGGACTCTTTCTGCAGCAGAAAGAGTCCTTGCCAATTCAGCCCCTCAACTTCTCGCAGTTCCAATTTTACCCCTTTTAGCCCCCAAAAGTGTAAAATTTCCCCCAAGTTAGACGTTTCTAACACCCTATCCCCCGAGGATCCATTCCCAGTTAGTTTTCACTAATGCTCATCTCCAGACGTTAAATTTCCAGTTAGTTTTCACTAACGCTCGTCTCCAGACGTTAAATTCCCAGTTAGTTTTCACTAACGCTCATCTCCAGACGTTAAAAATTCTCGCTAGTTTTCACTAACGTTCGTCTCCGCACGTTAAATTCCCGCTAGTTTTCACTAACGCTCATCTCCGCACATTAAATTCTCGGCTAGTTTTCACTAACGCTCGTCTCCGCACGTTAAATTCTCGCTAGTTTTCACTAACGCTCGTCTCCGCACGTTAAATTCCCGATTAGTTTTCACTAACGCTCGTCTCCAGACGTTAAAAATTCTCAATCCCCAGTTGACGTTTGACATTCAAACGCTCACTTCCATCTTAAGTTGACATTTGACATTCAAACGCTCAATCCCATCTTCGGACATTCCAGTTACAATTCCGTCTCCCGACGTCAAAATTTCTATTGGTTTTCACCATCGTTCACTTCCCCGGCTGCCAGTCGTAAGCCCGATCGTCCCACCTCAGCGGCCATCAAGGTAAGCCCGCACAACAATCCCTCTTCGGCCATCAAGGTAAGCCCGAACGTTCATCCCCAGCAGGATTCTAAAGAAGAAACGTCAATCCTTCCGAGTTGTTAATAACGCCAGTTTAACACAACCGTTCCCATCATTGCCACCCTATCCCCAGCAGGATAAACCTGGCCGTCATCGTAAGTCCAGCACCCAAGGCACGAACACCTTCGTCCCAGGATAAAAGTATCCTCGTCAACCCCGGTTTGAGGCGCCACACGCCCTCGTATGTTTCAGCAACCCCGGTTTGAGGCGCCACACGCCCTCGTATATTTCAGCAACTCCGGTTTGAGGCGCTACACTCCCTCGTATGTTCTAGCATCTCCGGTTTGAGGCGTCACACGCCCTCGTAGGATTCAGCATCTCCGGTTTGAGGCGCCACACGCCCTCGTATGATCCAGCAACTCCGGTTTGAGGCGCCACATGCCCTCGAAGGTTTCAGAAGTCCCAGGTTCAGACGCCTCACAATAGTCTCCATTCAGGTACAGGTGCCTCGCAATGGTCTCACTTAGGTCTCATTCAGGTTTAGACGCCTCCCAATAGTCTCGCTCAGGTCAAGGTCCCTACGCGCGGCTCCTTGCACCTACGAACTACGATCGGCTTGATTCCCGCTCGGGATATGTAGGAATCCTTTCGCTAAGGGTCCAGCTAGCTGACCGCCAAGGTCTTTCGAAGTAAGGCATCCCGATTTGGATCCTTATCTTTTTTCAACGACCCCACCTCCTTCGAAGGAGACATCACTGAGGGGCTAACTGTAAGTACCCAAATCCGGATCGTCAAAATCCGTTAGAAGTTAACTGTAATCCGTTAACTGGCCCGCTCCAGGTTAATCGAAACCCGTTAAGCTCCCCGTTGCCAAGCCAACGAGACGTCCCGGGACTGCCCCGTGCATCCCGACGTCCAAGCATACTCAACACACGTCATCGCACGTAAAAGTACGACTTTCCATGAAAAACACACTTTTCGGCACTTTTCGGGGGCGTTTCGAACATTTTCCGGACTGTTATTTTTAAAATGGACAAAACCGGGGCCCGGGCACGAACTCCCACAAAGCCTGGTGAGTCATGGGACACGTGGCTTGCATGCCACAGCCCTCCCATCACCTTTCAATTAATTTCAGAGTGAAAAGACTAAAATACCCCTAGTATGCAGTCTCAGTCCGGCCGGACTCATTTGCAGACTCTCAGAAATTGCCAACAAGTCCCTCCAATTTCCAAAATTCACAAAACCCCCTGGATTTCAGGTTCAGTCCGGCCGGACTCATGCTGAAATTTTACCTATAAATAGAAGGGCTGTCAAAGCCAGTTATAACAACAAATTTACTCTCCAAATTCACCATAGCCACGGCCTAAACTGGTTCTACCTCTTCCCGAGCCCGGTTTTACCTCGTTTTGCATGAAAACTCCATATTTCGATCAAATACGAACCCCGCCACCTTGAAAAACCATCTCAAACCACTTTTCGTATCCCGTATACACCCCCGAGCAAAAGGAGTCGACCCTAGCCATAGGTATAACTCCCTCTCCCTAATCTCTCGTTCTGCCTCGGTTTACGCGCCCATCGCTACAACCGTTTCGGACGAACATTATTGAAATGTAGATGCCTCCGTCTAATGGGGTCCGTTACGTTTTAGCCCCTAGATCATCTTCTCTTCCCGTAAGAGAAGTAATCTCGGGTTAAAACGGCGTTTCGACCCCGTTCCGTTTACTTTTATGTCATTTACAATTTCGGATCGATCGATCCGTCGATCGTCATTTAAATTTCTGTCTTTTACCATTCCGGACCATTTGATCCATCGAACGTCATTTACATTTCATGGAACTTTACAACTCCGAGCCGTTTTGGCTCATCGATCGTACTTTACAATTCCGGATCATTTGATTCCGTTGATACCGCACTTTAAATACTGTCATTTAGAAAGTCCGACCCGTTTGAATCGTGATAGTATTTACTTTTCAAAGTCCGAGTCGCAACCCGATTCGTTGATTGCATGTCATATAATACATTTTTTCCCTTAAAAATCGTTAACAATGTAATGCCCGGTTCAAAACCGGAGTTCGACCTTCGAACTCTCTTTCAAAACGCGCGAAATGACGTTTGGCATCCAAACGCTCATCTTCAAACTCAAAATCCGACGTTTGACATTCAAACGCTCTTTTCATAAAAGTCAACATTTGACACTTAAGATAAACAGTTAAAATCAGCATTCGCGCCACTTTTCCTAAAACTTCAAAACCGACGTTTGTCATTCAAACGCTCACCTTTTCAAACAAGATCACCTAATCAACGTTTGACATTCAAACCAAGATTAAGCTTGTCATTCAAGCCCCCATTTCAAAAATGCAAACTCACACACACACACACGCACACGTTTTCGAGAAAGGTAGAAAGACTCGTCATACGAGGCATTTCGGGTGATCTCGTAATACTCTTCTCGAAACGTAACGTGACCTCCGAACCTAACAATCTCTGGTACTAAAAAAGCCTTTTACTCGTTTTTGCTGCCAATAAAAATGATCCCCGTTTTCAAAAAAGACTTTTCCTAAGTTTTTGCTACCAACGACACCCTTTTCTCACCAATAGCCGTTTTTCAACGTTTGGGCTCAAAATACAAAACCGCGTGGCGACTCCTCTTCCTTCCCGAAAGCGAGGTCTCAGACACCAACCCTCCGCGAAAGACAACTGCTTTCGCTCGCGCAAAATCCCGGGTAATTTCAACTTTAGTCACTGTAATTTCCATAAAGTTAACTGGATTTACAAGACTTAACTGGAAATGTAACTGTGAACAGAAAATGAAAGGATTGCTTGGATTTTTGGCGTCCATGTTTTGTCCTCTCTTTCCCTAGACATTGGTTAGTGGTCATAATTTATGAATCCACTTAACCAAGCTATCCCGGGGGTACATTAGGACTTGAAAACATATCATTTGCAAAGGGGAAGGAGATTTGACATGAAAGTAAATTTGAATAAGGGATAGGTCATGATGTATAAACTTTTAGAGGAAGATCTCTAAGGTGGTCGTGGGAAGACCATCCTTGAGACCTATACTCAAGTGTATCTTATACATCTTGTGTGACCTAAATTGTGAGTCTAGATGATTTTCATCCAAGGAAAGTGTTCCAAGGTGAGCATCTTAGACATGGGGAAGGGGATTTACAAGAAAAAAAATAATGTGGACCTTTTAAAGTGGTCATCTATGGAGATGGACTCCAAGATGACCATACTTTAGGTAAAAAAAAAGGCAAGTACCAAGGAAATGTAAACAAAGGGATAAGGGGATTTGCATAATTAAAAGTATGAACCCTTGTAGAGAATCATCCATGGAGATGAACTCTATGGAGATCCTCTTCGATCCTTTGGACAAGAGGGGGAGGGGAGTCAAACAACAAGTAGTAAGTAAGACTACACAATTTGAATATGGAGTAAGTGTATAAACAAGAGAGATATGAGCAGAAGGAGTGAGGGTTTACCAATTTTCTTGGGTTTGTGTTTAGGGTTTGAAGGCTTTCAAGGCTTAGAAGTAGTTTTGGGGTGGATTTGGGGTTGAATTTGGTGTGGATTTTGAATTATGAAGGTGAAAATGGCTGTTTGGGAGTGGGTTTTGACAGTATAACAGTAGGTTTTCGTATTTTTTGGCCTTCTGAAACTGAGAGAAAAGGGTTGTATTTATAGGTTGACTGGATGACGATCTCATCCGCGGGGACAAGATTGTAGGTACAATCTCATCCGCGCGGACCATATCAGCAGCGTGCCTGGTTTTTGTAGAAAGGTGTTTTGGCTGCTTCTCCTTTGGTCAAAAAGGCAATATTACTTGGAAATGATGATTTCCAGCAAGGTATTTGCCCATTTTTTATTCCTAAGAGGTCCTTCCTCATTTAAATTGTCAAAATAATGTCCAAAATGCCCCTAAATGATCATAAATCATTAATTTGGGCTGACGGAACATTAACGACCCAGATTGGGGTACTTACAAGGACCAGGCACGCTGCTGATCCCATCCGCACGGATGAGATTGTGCCTACAATCTTATCCACGCGGATAAGATTGCACCCCAGCCAACTTATAAATACAACCCTTCTCCCTCAGTTTTAGGAGGCCAAAAAATTACGAAATCCTACTGTTACTCTGTCATAATTCCTCCTCAAAAAGCCCTTAACACTCTCACCACTAAAATTTCACACCAAATTCAACACCAAATCCACTCCAAAACCACTCCTAAGCCATTGAAACCCTCAAATCCTAAACACAAACCCAAGAAACATTGGTAAACCTTTGTTCTCCCTACTCAAAACTCTCTTATTCATGCATCCATTTCATGTCTCCATGATGTGATTTTACTTACTTGTTATTTATCCCCTTTCCCTTTGTCCTAGGATCCAAGAGAATATCCATGGAGTCCTTCTCCATGAATTATTCTCTACAAGGATTCATATTTTATTATGTATTCCCCCTTGTCCCTTTTACATTAACTAGTCTTTACTTGTTACTTGCTCTTTTGACCTAAAATGTGGTCATCTTGGAGTTCATCTTCATAGATGATCACTTCAAATGGTCCATATTTTTACTTTCATGCCTCTTTACATTTATAGTCCATACTTGTTCATTTGACCTAGAAGATGGTCATCTTGGAGCCCAACTCCATGTATTTCCACCACTTCAAATGGTCCAAAATCTTTATTTTCTTGCAAATCCCTCTCCTTAGTCTAAGATGCTCACCTTGAAACTCTTTCCTTGGATGAATATCATCTAGACTCACATAATTAGGTCACACAAGATGTATGAGATACACTTGAGTATAGGTCTCAAGGATGGTCCGTCTTGTGACCACTTTAGAGATCTCCCTCTAAAACTTGATACATCTTGACCTATCCCTTGTTCATTAATTTACTTTCATGTCAAATATCCCTCCCTTTTGCAAATGACATGTTTTTCAAGTCCTAATATACCCCCGGAATGGCTTGATTAAGTGGATTCATCACTTATGACCACTAATCAAAGTCTAGGGAAAGAGAGGACAAAACATGGATGCCGAAAATCCAAACATTTCCTTTGTTTTCTGTTTACAGTTACATTTCCAGTTGAGTCCTGTAAATCCAGTTAGATTTCTGGAAATTACAGTGACTAATTAGGAAACTGTAAAAAATATTGACACTGCAGGTTAGTCCGTGCGGATAAGATTGTACTACAATCTCATCCACGCGGATAACATTGTCATTTGCAAACAAATTTCCAGTTTCTGTTATTTTTCAGTTTAGTCACTGTTTTCAAACTGTTTTCCAGTTCAGTCCCTCGTATTTCAGTTATTTCCAGAAAATCCTTTAATTCAAAATCTTTTTTCAAAACACACACACACCCACACTCACAAAGGTTTCAAGTGAGGAAGACTAGTCATACGAGGCATTCCGGGTGAACGCCAAATGTTCTTCCCGGAGTGTAACGTGACCTCCGAACTTATTTCTCTAATTTTGGGCATTTTTCAATGTTTTGGCCCTTAAACTAAAAACGGCATGGCGACTCCGTTGATTTTTAAAAGTCCGATAAAGATTTTTCAAACTTCCAAAAAGTATTGTCGGGCGGCCAAAAAATCGGGTACATCACACTTAGTCCTCAGTTTAAGCCAAGGAAAGGAGCCTTCCAACGAGCGGGTTAGTGCTCGGATAATCCTATTTCCACAAGGATTCCATTCAATGCAAGACTCTAATCTTGGTCAAGATTCACTTTCCTAATTCAACTCCAATTCTAATCCCTATTTTTGATGATTACTCCACCTTTCTCCTATAAATAAGAGACCATGACCCCAAAATTAGATCTATTCCATTATCTAATCTTTTTCCATTATTCTTTTCTTATTCTCTCAATCATATACTTACTCTCACGCTGTAGGGTATTCGTCGATGAAGCCCCGACTTAGTTTTATTGTTTGTTCAATTGTTTCAGACTTATTTGAGGCAAATCCAGAGATTCTATCCTTCGATTTCGGTTAGAATGACCCGAATTCAATTTTGGTTGGATCAGTTTGGTTCCATTGCCGAGAATCGACCAATTTGCTTCAAACTATGCCTCAAAACTCGAAATTTCGGCCACAATTTTTCAGATTTCAGCGAGAAACATGGTTTTCCCAGACAGGTTCGGCTAGAAACGCTCAAGGAAATGCCACCATTCCAGGAGTATTTAATGCAGCAAGCGACAATCACCCGTATAAAACACCTCCTCGGCAACCTCAAAACCTTAATTTGCCACCATTATCCCCCACTAATGGTGTCAGAGTTCTGACCAGGGCCCAAGCGACAATCACCCATATAAAACACCTCCTGAGCAACCACCTTTTACAGATTCAGGTAGCTCGACAGAGAATTGTTGCCCTCCAGCAGCAGCATCAACCCTTGTAAAACCCGTTAGGAGGTAATGCGACAATCAATCGCCCAGTCGGGTAGCAGGAGCAGGCCCACAATGACCAGTCACTTGAGCATGGAATTTACCCGCAAGACATCTCCTCGCAAGACATCTCCTCGCAAGACAGTGCCACTGAAGAAACAGAACGAGTAGGTGATGAAGTAAGCTCAAAGCAGAGGAGATGTCTTGCGAGGAGATGTCTCGTGGTCATGATTCAACTTAACAATCGTCATCGAGCTGGATGCGTGGTCAGCATTCCGCTCAGCTAAAAGTTAAGTTGAATGTGTGATCAAGATTCAAATTAACAATTGTCATTGAGCTGGATGTGTGGTCAGCATTCAGCTAGACTAAAAGCTAAGTTGAGTCTGTGGTCAAGATTCAACTTAACAATCGTCATCGAGCTTGATGCGTGGTCATCATTCAGTTCGACTCAAAGCAAACAAAGTTTATAAACTACAGACTCTATCCTAGCTTCATACGCTTGCTCGGAGGCCAGATCATATACGAGCACAGGTCTGCACGCATATGAAGTCATAAACGAACAAACAATTGAAAATTTCAAAATAAAAACTAGCTTCATACGCTTGGGCTTCATTAAGCTGCTGCCCGAGCTCCCTATTGAGGCCGGACAAAACCGCACCTCTTTTTCCATATTAGCAATCTTCTCCTTGTATTACTCGGCAATAGCTCTCAGCTTGTCCTTCTCCTCCTCCATATTTTTATGGGAGAGCTTCAGGGCATCCATTTTTCCTAAGATAGACTTGGCCGTCTCAAAGTCCTTAAGATCCTTCGCAAGCTCGGAGCCTTCATTTTTTAGCTCCTCGTCTCGCTTAGCCGCCTCGCTCTCCAGCTTCTCACCCCTATGTTAAGTATCTGAGCATGGAGGCGAACTTTAGAAAAATAATGAAATATTGATTAGCAAACAAGACTATATGACAAAAAGGTTGATAACAAGAAAAGTATGAAAAGCATACCCACTGAGCAGGAGGCCAACGTGATCGATCATCAAATCGAAAGGAGCGTCCTCCTCTTTGTACTCTTTAACTCGATCATAATCCGTCGAGCGTTTGATCACATCGTGATCAAACCGTACTCATGATTCGTCCTCGATCTTTAGAGGAAGGCTCCTGAAAAGTGAAATGTCGGTGAGTGTAAGTATGCCAATCCAATTCGCAACCTTTTAGATGCATTTTAATGTAATAAAATTGCATTAGAGGGGCGTTTTGGTAAATTCCCGGCCTATCCCGAGACTTCCAGAAACGTTTCATAAGTTTCTCGCGAAGGAAGTACCTTTTGGTACCTTACTCATGCCCAGGGAACTGTTAGGAATAAACCTTTTTGGACCTTTTGGGTATTTAGGACTGAATGTTCCAGAAACTGGTTTTGGCGCCAAAAACGGTTGAGGCCACCTTGTGTCACGCGACAAGTCGAGGCATGGAAAGTGGTTGCATATAGTCGTGCGACACAAGGTGACCACTAACTGCAGCCTATAAATAAGACCCTCCCCCTCTCATAAATGGATCCCAACTTCAGCCTACTGTTACTCTGCAGAAATTGCATCGTAACGAAACTCCCAAACACAATTCCCTCTCTCTCCTACCTCCAACCTAACCAATTCCCTCCAATCCAAACCCCCTCTCTAACCAAGCTACTTGAACTCCTTTGCACCAACTCTCTCAGGATCTCAAGACCAGTAGCTGTGAATTGAAGGGTTCTGTATCTAACTTGATACATGATTCGTGGAAGCATCAAGGGTAACGAATTTCAAACTCTCTCCTCTCTTCCTTCTTATTCAATTCTTCATAATTTCATTGTCTACTTCTGTTAGGATTCAGTAATTAGACTCCATCTATCTAGATTACTGAATCCCAATCGCAATCTCTTTGTTTAATTCGTTTGATCTGTGTAATTGAATTGCTCTTGTTGAATACTTGCTTGAATTTGGTGTTCAAACCCCAAGGGGGTGTAGATATACCCATATCCACACTCCCGGGGTCGATTTGTTGTTATTTCTGTATTTCGTATATAATTTGGTTAATCAATTGGATCTGTATTAGTTATTGTTGATTCTGGTGTTCATTGTGTAAGTTTCTGCAGATGGTCTCTGTATGTCACGCGACACATTGTTCCAAGGTGATCCTGTGTCACGCGACATATGTGGTCGCTGGAATCATGTGTCATGTGACATATCGTGACCTATTTGTAGAAACCTTTTTCAATTGTAATCTGTTTTAGATTGTTGTAGCAGGGATGTGGCCTCCCTAAATAATGGGTTCACGAGTTGTAAATCTCAATTCATATTAATAATATGCATGATTGCCACACTTGTTCATTGTCAACACTTGCACACACTTTGGATTTTGCTTGGATGTTTAATTGAAAGACTCGTCTACGGACGAGGTGTGTTGGGTGAACTCTCAGTTCTTCCCAACACGTAACCTGACCCCCGAACCCGTGTTTTCTCTCTAAAAAAAGGTTTTCAATGTTTCCTCTCAAAAACGGCGTGGCGACTCCTTTACTTTCATCATTTCGAAATTACCAAAAATTTCGGGCGAGCGCACATTCAGTGGCGACTCCGCTGGGGATAAATGACTTTGATAACCTGTTTTTCAAATGTTAAGTGGGTCAAGCTTTCATTAAATTAGACATCCAATGCATCCATTTTGTGTGCATCTTTGACAATCATTTGTGGTTCATGCATGTGTTGAATATGAGACTTGTGAACCCCATGTGCTTTGTATTCCTTGTGTTGTGCATTAGTTATTATTGCTTTGTTCTTGCCATGAAGATACAGGGGCTGATTTGATGGTTGCAGAGTGTTGGTTCAGTGACCATCCAGGTCGTGCGACACCTTTGTCTATTGATGTCCTGTGTCACGCGACAAAGGGTGGCCACTGAACAGATACTCAGAAGTCTGGTTTGAGGGCAGTCCCTTGGATCAAATGTGGCTCAGTTGATTGTTGTTCCCTGTATTCCTGTGAGGGTGTGTGTGTGTGTTTTCTTTTCTCTTTTCAAAAATAAAATAAAATAAAATCTTGTTTTTTGTAAATAAAAGAATATATTCATCCGCACACTACATCACTTAGACTTAGAACCCTCGGGTGCGATTGACGGCATCGCGGATGGCCATGAAATTCGCCTACGCTTGAGCGCCTGAAATCAAACCTAACCCCCTAGTGCGTTATAGGTGGCGCCACACATTTAACCTTACCCACGGTTGGTTTTTGATACAATATTTTTATTACAACAAAATGAATTGTTTTGAAACATATCGTAGGTCCTTATACCTTCCCCCAAAACCTCACATCTTGTGGGCATGTTGCCAACACAACATGATTTCACGTGGGGACATGTCACTCCCGTGGCGTGTTCTAAACGAGAGATCATGCCGCATTGTCAACGTGCACCGACGAGAGGTCATGCCGGATTTTTCTTTGAAATTCTTCGAAAAGACCCGTTATGCTGTCCAAATTTCCCTAGAAATTTGGACAATCTCTCTGTTCCATAATGATGTTAGGATTTGGTTAGGTATCATTACCCATTATATATTTCAAAGCAAGGCATTTAGTGTAATTTGAACGTTGCGTCCCTAGGCTTCCCCAAGGTATAGTTAGCATGAATAAAGGCTTCCCATTTTCCCAACCGTACCTAGGATTTAAAACATTAATTTATACTTGAAGATGAATAAGATTGTTTGTGCGAGTCTGTCCCGTTCCTTTCCCTCTCCTGTTCCTCAAAATTTCCCTTCAATACCTTATAAACCCGTCTCTACCCCTGCAGCTACGGCGAGTTGGACCCGTTCATCCGTCCCAGGAGCTCGTTTGGTTCGTGTTCAAGCAGTTTCAGTTGGTGTAGAATCAGAAATGGCCGGGAACGGAGATGTATTTTCTACTCAGTCCGCTGGAGGCTCAGTGACAATGGGTCAGCCAAGTTTGAATGATATGACCACAGAAGAATTGAGGGTGACGTTGGAAGTTGCTCTAGCCCGAGAACGTGAGGCCTGTCTATTGGCTCAGAATGCCAAGGCCCGTGAAGAGGAAGCTCATAACCGCTTTGTAGAGGCGATGAGAGCCAAAGGGATTGCACTGCTTCGTCGGGAGGACGGTTCCTATGAGGAGATCACAGAAGACAGTCACAATGAGATCGGGTCCGCTTCACCTGCTCAGCCTACCCAGCCCAGTTACAATGCGATGCCTCCTCCAGTAAGCTATGCCCCACGACCCAATCAAGTTTCATCTCCGGGAATGCTTGTGAGTGACCAAGGAAGGTTCATTCCCCCATCTTCTCAAGAGTATAGCCAGGTTATTCAGCAAGGTGCTATCAAGAACGTGTTAGTACCCTGTCCGAAAAAAGGGACTGAAACGCAATTCGGAAAAATTTGGGACTAAATTGGCATTTGGAAGCTTTTTGGACCAAATTGGAATTTATGGAAAATTCAGGGACTAAATGGGAAATATGGAAATTTTGGACAAATTTGATATATAAAAATTCCTGGGATTAAATGAAAGATAAAACCCCAAAGAGCGAAGTGCAAAAGAATTCATTAAAGCGGTCAAAATGGACTTGGAAATAGCGGAGACGAAACGAATAAATATTGGTACTAAAAAGTGGCCAAGCATGGCTGAGCTTTTTGCAAGTGGCCGGCCAAATGCTAGCATTCTAAGGCCAACTGGCTATACCACGGCTGGGCAAGCAAGGCAGGGGCCGGCCAAATTCATTAAGTGTGGCCGAGAAGCTTCTAGGCCATTTGGGCCAAGGGTTTGGGCCAAAGTAACAAATGGCCGATCGGCCCTTTCCCTTTTCCCACATCAGTTTCGAAGCCGTCCCTCCCCAATTCCTTTCACTATATAAACCCCACTCCGCCTCACACTTTAAACACAGAATTATTCTACGGAAAACTCAAGACAAAACTTGAGGTTTCCTCCATAGAAAACTTGAGACTAAACTCGAGTTTTCTAAGTCTAAATATTTTTCTCAACACACAATTTACTCGGGAGAAGCGAGACTACACTTGCTTTACCCACAGTTTTTCTTACTCTCTTCGAATCGCCCTAGATTCGACCTCAAAGTCTTGCTACAATTGGTAAGACTCTTTTTAATATTTTTGTTCTTTATTATTATTGTCTTTATTATTATTGTTTGCATGCTTAGTATATTTTAAATTACTTTATTTCTTGCTTATGTCATATATGCTAGATTTAGGGTTGTTTTAATATATTTAATTATGCATAGCCGAGGATGATCTAAGGTTTCGCCCTAAGAAACCCAATGGATCTAGGAACTATTTCTTTCCTTCCACCTTAGTTATAATTATCCCATGATCAACAATCCCCCAAGGATGAACGTTGATTAGTGCACCTTCCGAGGGCCTAACTCAAAGGTTCTAGGGTGTGATCATCAATTAATTCTTTCTCTCCCCTCCTCCTTATGCATGATCCCGTTTCTCCTATCTATTCCTGTAAACACCGCACACAACCAACACCCCACATGCTAGAAAGACCGATCCGTCGGGCAATAGGAGTGATAGCGTTTCTTCTTCTGTTGTAACTTGACCCCCGAACCCGATTAACTGTTTAGCCTTTTTTCAAAGCTTTGGGCTATATCAAAGTGGCATGGCGACTCTCAAAATTAAACTAATATTTTAATATGGTTTAAATCGAGTGTCACTAAATGAATATCCCATTTTGATCCGACTTTATATAATTAATTATTTCAAACCTCCGAATGCGCGTTGCATCGGGACGGGGTATTCACAGTGGCGACTCTGCTGGGGAATTGTTTTGAAATCTTTTCAAACTAAGTGGGTCAGACTTTCGTTTTCTTGTATGGTGTTGTATCTTTCGCCTTCTGTTTATTTTCTTTATTCTTAACTGTTGCATTGCATGCATGCATCTCATGTAAATAAAAATAAATCCTTTTCTTTTTTCCTTAAAAAAGGAATTAGATTTTTCACCTCACACTACCACTAGAGTCCGTGTCACCTTTGCCACGGACACCCTTTAACCCATCGGAGAAGCCAAAGTGCGGGAAGTGTGGTGATCATGTCGCCTCCCTTCCGAGTCTCACTTGGCCATCCACTCATCAGTGCGCTTCGGCTGCACGGTGGGAGCCTGAAATCTAACCCTTGTGTCACCCACTTTGCTAAGAATACACTCCTTGTGACCGGTTGGTTTGACTAGCTTTTTCATGTAGACAATTAATAAGGTCTTTATGTGGAGTCACTACGAATCAGTGATAAGTCAAGATCTATAGAGAGAAAAGAACACAAAAAATTTGATTTCCTTTTAAAGGATGTGCCATGTAAGGTCGAGTGCTTGTTAAAAGATCTTGTCTTATCATAGGTCTGTAGTACTTCCCATAAATATCATCTTAAATGTCTATATGAGACGGTTAGTCGTTAGGATCCACCACTTTAGGACCTTTAGTTAGTTGCGAAAAAGGGGTATCCCTTCCAACCAAGAGTAGGTTCTATAAAATAGAGGGCTTTTTTGTAAATAAAGTGCTTAACTATCCCTCATTTCTAGGACCCTCCGAGGTCCGCTCCTCATTTCTAGGACCCTCCGAGGTCCGCTCTTCAGTTCTAGGACCCTCCGAAGTCCGCTCTTCATTTCTAGGACCCTCCGAGGTCCGCTCTTCATTTCTAGGACCCTTCGAGGTCCGCTCTTCATTTCTAGGACCCTTCGAGGTCCGCTAGGACCCTTCGAGGTCCGCTCCTCATTTCTAGGACCCTCCGAGGTCCGCTCCTCATTTCTAGGACCCTCCGAGGTCCGCTCCTCATTTCTAGGACCCTCCGAGGTCCGCTCCTCATTTCTAGGACCCTCCGAGGTCCGCTCCTCATTTCTAGGACCCTCCGAGGTCCGCTCCTCATTTCTAGGACCCTCCGAGGTCCGCTCCTCATTTCTAGGACCCTCCCATGTCCGCTCCTCATTTCTAGGACCCTCCGAGGTCCGCTCTTCACCTCTAGGACCCTCCGAGGTCCGCTCTTCACCTCTAGGACCCTCCGAGGTCCGCTCTTCACCTCTAGGACCCTCCGAGGTCCGCTCTTCACCTCTAGGACCCTCCGAGGTCCGCTCTTCACCTCTAGGACCCTCCGAGGTCCGCTCTTCACCTCTAGGACCCTCCGAGGTCCGCTCTTCGCCTCTAGGACCCTCCGAGGTCCGCTCTTCGCCTCTAGGACCCTCCGAGGTCCGCTCTTCGCTTCTAGGACCCTCCGAGGTCCGCTCTTCGCTTCTGAGACCCTCCGAGGTCCGCTCTTCACCTCTAGGACGCTCCGAGGTCCGCTCTTCGCTTCTAGGACCCTCCGAGGTCCGCTCTTCGCTTCTAGGACCCTCCGAGGTCCGCTCTTCACCTATAGGACCCTCCGAGGTCCGCTCTTCACCTCTAGGGCCCTTCGAGGTCCGCTCTTCACCTCTAGGATCCTCTGAGGTCCGCTCTTCACTTCTAGGACCCTCCGAGGTCCGCTCTCCACCTCTAGGACCCTCCGAGGTCCGCTCTTCACCTCTAGGACCCTCCGAGGTCCGCCCTAGGTCCAGTCTCTCTATCTTGGACCGTTCAAGGTCCACTCTTTGACCCTTCGTGGTGTTCCTCCTATACTATGTCCACTCTCCCAATCTTGGACCATTCAAGGTCCACTTCTCATATCTTGGACCGTTCAAGGTCCGCTCCTCTTATCTTGGACCCTTCAAGGTCCACTCCTCTCATCTTGGACCGTTCAAGGTCCTCTCCTCATATCTTGGACCGTTCAAGGTCCACTCCTCATATCTTGGACCGTTCAAGGTCCGCTCCTCTTATCTTGGACCGTTCAAGGTCCGCTCCTCTTCTCTTGGACCGTTTAAGGTCCACTCCTCATATCTTGGACCGTTCAAGGTCCGCTCCTCTTCTCTTGGACCCTTCAAGGTCCACTCCTCTTCTCTTGGACCCTTCAAGGTCCATTCCTCATATCTTGGACCCTTCAAAGTCCGCTCCTCTTCTCTTGGACCCTTCAAGGTTCACTCCTCTTCTCTTGGACCCTTTAAGGTCCACTCCTCTTCTCTTGGACCCTTCAAGGTCCACACTCCTCATATCTTGGACCGTTCAAGGTCCGCTCTTCTTCTCTTGGACCCTTCAAGGTCCACTCCTCAATTTAGGACCCTTCGAGGTCCACTCTCTCTATCTAGGACTATTAAAGGTCCACCTTTCCACCTGAGACTCTTCGAGGTCTACCCATCGTCTCTTGGACCATCCATGGTCCATTCCTCTACCTTTGACCACCCACGGTCTACATCCTTCAAGTTAGGATCCTTCAAAGTTCTGCCTCTCATTCATAGTCTGCTCCCTTAGTCTTGAAACCATCCATAGTTTAGATCCTTTATCTCTAGCACCCTTCAGCCAAAAACCCACCTAGGTCAAGCCTCCCTCAACCAAACCACCATCTAGGATCATCTAAGTCAAACCAAGACCAATTCTCATTCAAGTCCGATTAGTTCGTCTAGATCACCCTCACTTGTATTTGACCAAGGATCGAGTCATCTTCCTCTTCCTCTTTTACATTCATCCTCTCTCTTTCTTTAAACTTAACCCTGGTTGTATCATCAATCGGGGCCTCCTCGAACTACGGTGACCTGAGACTCATATCTTAAACGGTAAGGGTTACGTAGGCAACTTCAGCCCGGTCAAACTCAAAATTGTGGAGGTCAAATATTTTCTCAAGGATGTCTTAAGATTAATTATGAATCTAATTCAACTCATCGGCTTGACTCCGCCATATGTTCTTACAGAATTCCACATCATGTCTCTGGAGAAAAGCATTGAAGCCCTCAAAGAAGTCTCAAACATGAGGTTGGGAGTGATCAACCTCCTCAAAGACATGCATGAAATTGAGCAAAGACCATTTGTCTTACATTCAGGAATACTTGAGAAGGGTTCCTCCCCCTATTCAATTCTGGGGTCCCTATCATCCACATGCTTATGGTTCCCCTTATGGTCCTACACATCAGAATTTCTCATTCAGGATGCCTGCTGTGGCTACCAACCAACTAAAGGCATCAATACCCGAGAAGAAGATCAACAAGGAACATTTTGATGACTTAGGAATGCCTGTGGATGAGTTCTTCGACATTTTGGTGGGAAAGAATTTGATCGAGCCGCTCGAGAACTACAAGCCTATTAACCCAAAGGAAGACTTAGATACATCCAAGTTTTGCAGATACCACAAGTACGCTGGGCATACCACTGACAAATGTGTGCAACTGAAACGCTCAATTCAAAGATTGATCAACCAAGGGAAGACCCAAGGCCTCATTGATGGAGGAACCCTCACCCTTCGAGGGAAGATTTAGATTCATTCAGTCTTGTAGGTTCTAGTGCGTCTTTTACGTCCATTTTGGGCATTGGTATGTAATGTCCACTTTAGATTAGTTGCTTCAATAATAAAAGAGTCTTTCTTTCTTTTCTCTCTAGACTTGAGACATAATCTCGCATTACTTTCAAGAAGATTGTTTTATTTATAATTATCACTTGGTTGCTAATCTCACTGATAAACTCACCGGCTAATAAAGTAAACAATGAATGAATGCTTTGATTGGAGTAAACAACTCACCGTTCCTTCTTCATACACACCATCTCTATACACCATCTCTATACACCATCTCTATACACCATCTCCATACACCATCTCTATACACCATCTTTATACACCATCTTTATACACCATCTCTATACACCATCTCCATACACCATCTCCATACACCATCTCTATACACCATCTCTATACACCATCTCTATACACCATCTCTATACACCATCTCCATACACTCTCTCCATACTCCACCATACACTTTTCATACACTCTCCCCCACTTGACCTCCTTTCCACATGGTCAAGACAAGCACAAAGACCGTTGTTGCTCATCATCAGAAAATAGCTGCTCACGCCACTGCAATTTAAAGAAGATGCAAAGAGTTGTTCCTATCCTTCACAAGTGCTGCATGAATATCAACTTGGGGCTCACCAACCCCCCCAATCTCGCGTCTCCTCTGATTTTCCATTCGATCGATAAGCTTCCATTGAATATGCTCACATATCTTTCTCATGGTCCGAATACATTCTGCCTTACTTAATAAGTCGGTTAAATGATTTTGCATTTATTTTAAATACTCTTTTGAGAATGCCATCCAGTAGCGATTGAAGCTTAAACCTCTCACCATAGGAAGCCATAACCTTATCCTCACTAAATAATACCCTTTCATTTCAAGATCGACAAGTTTTGAGACCCTAAGAAAGAAACTCATACAAGGGGCTCCCTCGAAGGGACCACCTCCAAACCCAAGAGGGAAAAGGTAAAACCATCCTAAGGCATACACTAGGGGCTATCGCGAGCAAATAAATCCGAAGGCTTTTCTCGATAAGAAGGTGTTCGAAAAAAAAAAAAAAAAAAAAAAAAAAAAAAAAAATCACCCCGAAGTGAACCTCCCATCTCAAAGGTTGTGAAAACGAGACATCGAGTGAAGGTCCTATCGTGATCAAGTTACCTGCTGAAATCACAACAAACTCGCGAGAAGAAGCAACAAAAATTCCCTCTTGGACAAATCCCGTAAACCAATTCCAAAGTCCATCCTCTCACTTTTAGAGGATTCCATCACCACCTCGACCTTATCAAAATCAAAGTTAACCTCACTCTTAGAGGTTCAAGAAGAAAGAACAAGAAAATCCCTTCACCTTAGAAATTCCAAACACATCCTCAAGCCAACCTCTCAAGAATGGCCCAAATGACCTCTCACTTTAAGAGGTCATGTTAAGCATCATCCAATGGTCGATCGCAACCCAAAGACCAGCTACAACCGCTACCGAATGGCATTCTCAAAAGATTATTTAAAAGAAATGCATATTCAGATTTTTGAGTCACTTGTTATCCTACGTGAGCATATTACATATTCTCTCAAAAGTTTGGGAACTTGTCCTATTCTTGAAATTCGCTTCATTCGACTCCTCAAACACCGTCTCGCAAAAGTCTCATCAAGCTTCGCATCCGTGCCTCTCGCCGGCACTCCGGTAAAAGCAAGGAGACACGCGCTGTGGACTACTCCCTCGGCTTGCGAGAACAAAGGAACAAAGAATCTTCACTTGAAGGAATGAAAAAATCTTTGGGTTATAATCACCAATTCCCACCTTTTCTTCCACCCCAATCTTTTTCTATTTTTCATTCTTTCCCATGAAAGAGATCAATGCAAATGCCGGGCAAACCGCACCACAATTACCACCGAATGTAGCAAAGAAGCAACAACGGAACATCCTTCTCCTTCTAAAGACAAGCCGATTTCACCTTCAAATCAAAACATTCATTTGTTTACCTATATAATTGGAATTTGATAAACCAATCAGGTGAGGTCCATTCACGAGCAATCAAGATATAATTTCAATAAAATAATTCTTCAAATGTCTCGACAAGTCTTCTTTTTCTACATCATAGGAAAATAGAGCCAAACACTGTCTTTCTCGTCTCGGGGCTTCCATACACTTTTCCACACCTTGTGATGCTTATACTCTCCCAAAAGAGTCAAACCCAAAAGCGAAAGTGTCATACACGAAATCGGGATCCATTCCCACCTTCGAAAAATGCGCCCCGCACATATACATTTCCCGAGTCTTGTCCAAATGATCGATTGACCATTGTTCGAAACGAGGGGTCGCCCCATGGCCGCAAGATGACTCGTCTCGAAAATAGGGATGCATTGAATCTCTCCAAGCCGGGGCTTTTGTTAAGTTTGTTCTCTCAGGCTCTCTTCAGGTTTGCTCTGCATCATCAACTGGGGCTTCGCCATTTCCTTCAGGTTTGCTCTGCATCATCAACTGGGGCTTCGCCATTTCCTTCAGGTTTGCTTTGCATCATCAACTGGGGCTTCGCCATTCATCATCAACTGGGACTTCGCCAAGGTCACTTCATCAAACATTGAGGCTCCCCTCAACAAAAATGGGTCGACTATGTGCTCTAACAAAAATCGTAGCTCCAATGAAGTCATATCTAGCATGAAGGGCATCCCTTGTCATCAAGATCAGCATGTGGCAAACTCTTTGAGTTAGTTAGAAACATGATTAATCATAAGGCCTCTTTATCAAATAAACATGCTTTCAAAATACTGTCCTCCTTGATACCTTGTTTACAAAAAACCACTCTTTGGTCTCCACAAATTTTCAAACTCTTCAAATCCATCAAAGACGTATCTCTGTGACTCTCAAGATGACTCGGTCCTTATCTCTGGACATCAAACTTACCTAATCCCACCTTCTATCATCGACACTTACTCGGCCTCGCCTAGTTTAAACCAATAACCTTTCCGCTCAAATTGCCCTGTTTAGACTTACCGCAAATGTAAAACCCTAGCCTCAAGCCTAGGTGACAAATACCTTTCTAAACCCTAGCCTCAAGCCTAGGTGACAGATATCTTTCTAAACCCTAGCCTCAAGCCTAGGTGACAAATATCTTTCTAAACCCTAGCCTCAAGCCTAGGTGACAGATACCTCTCTAAACCCTAGCCTCAAGCCTAGGTGACAAATACCTTTCTAAACCCTAGCCTCAAGCCTAGGTGACAAATACCTCTCTAAACCCTAGCCTTAAGCCTAGGTGACAAATGCCTCTCTAAAACCCTAGCCTTAAGCCTAGGAGACAAGACTCCTCTCTAAGCCTTAGAAATGATTATCCCAATCTTTTAATCGCTTGGTTCTTCGGCTCGGGAAGCCATAATAATCCCAATCAATTCACACAACTATTCTTCATCAGTAAACAGTAGCCTAAGTCCTTTGGCAGCTACAGTTTCCCGCATCTTCAAAGGGTCCATCCCGCATCTTCAAAGGGTCCGTCCCGCATCTTCAAGGGTCCGTCCCGTACTTTCAAAGGGTCCGTCCCGTACTTTCAAAGGGTCCGTCCCGCATCTTCAAAGGGTCCGTCCCGCATCTTTCAAAGGGTCCGTCCCGCATCTTCAAAGGGTCCGTCCCGCATCTTCAAAGGGTCCGTCCCGCATTTCAGAGGTCTATCCTCCATTTCAAAGGGTCTGCCCCATACACTTTCTCTCAGTACGCGAATCAAGACTAAACTTGGTTTATTTGCACAACACGGAGAAATCAAGACTACACTTGATTTGTTCCAACACACACGATTTTCAAGGGAAAAATCAAGACTATACTTGAATTTCCTTTCCACACATTATCTCACAAATCAAGACTACACTTGATTTGTTCCATCACACACAATTTTCAAAGGAAAAATCAAGACTATACTTGAATTTCCTTTCCACAACATATTTTCACACGGAGAAATCAAGACTACACTTGATTTGTTCCATCACACACAATTTTCAAGGGAAAAATCAAGACTATACTTGAATTTCCTTTCCACACATTATCTCACAAATCAAGACTACACTTGATTTGTTCCACCACACACAATTTTCAAGGGAAAAATCAAGACTATACTTGAATTTCCTTTCCACACATTATCTCACAAATCGAGACTACACTTGATTTGTTCCATCACACACAATTTTCAAGGAGAAAATCAAGACTATACTTGAATTTCCTTTCCACACACAACATATTTTCCCTCCGGAGAAGGCAAGACTATACTTGATTCTCCTTTCCGTTCATCTCTCAATATTATTCGAATCGCCCTTAGACTCGATCCCCAAAGTCTTGCCACAAATCGCATCTTTGGCTTGAGACGCTGCACGTCCGCCGCTCTCGGGTACTAAACGCCCACGTTTTCGAACTACGACTTGGCTTGATTCCTCTTGGGATACGTAGGTAGCCCGACGTGGGTCCAGCCACTTGACCTACCTGGTCATCCTTTTGCAACCCAGCTCGAGTCCAAACTTCACATCCGCAAGCTCACCATTTCACCTCCTGAAATCCCTTTTTTCAGGACGGATCCTATTTTTTATCATCGACCCCACTTGTCTTACAAGAAGCGTCGCCGAGGGGCTACTGTTAGTACCCGGTCCGAAAAAAGGGACTGAAACGCAATTCGGAAAAATTTGGGACTAAATTGGCATTTGGAAGCTTTTTGGACCAAATTGGAATTTATGGAAAATTCAGGGACTAAATGGGAAATATGGAAATTTTGGACGAATTTGATATATAAAAATTCCTGGGATTAAATGAAAGATAAAACCCCAAAGAGCGAAGTGCAAAAGAATTCATTAAAGTGGTCAAAATGGACTTGGCAATAGCGGAGACGAAACGAATAAATATTGGTACTAAAAAGTGGCCAAGCATGGGCCGAGCTTTTGCAAGTGGCCAGGCCAAATGCTAGCATTCTAACGCCAACTGGCTATACCACGCCTGGGCAAGCAAGGCAGGGGCCGGCCAAATTCATTAAGTGTGGCCGAGAAGCTTCTAGGCCATTTGGGCCAAGGGTTTGGGCCAAAGTAACAAATGGCCAATCGGCCCTTTCCCTTTTCCCACATCAGTTTCGAAGCCGTCCCTCCCCAATTCCTTTCACTATATAAACCCCACTCCGCCTCACACTTTAAACACAGAATTATTCTACGGAAAACTCAAGACAAAACTTGAGGTTTCCTCCATAGAAAACTTGAGACTAAACTCGAGTTTTCTAAGTCTAAATATTTTTCTCAACACACAATTTACTCGGGAGAAGCGAGACTACACTTGCTTTACCCACAGTTTTTCTTACTCTCTTCGAATCGCCCTAGATTCGACCTCAAAGTCTTGCTACAATTGGTAAGACTCTTTTTAATATTTTTTGTTCTTTATTATTATTGTCTTTATTATTATTGTTTGCATGCTTAGTATATTTTAAATTACTTTATTTCTTGCTTATGTCATATATGCTAGATTTAGGGTTGTTTTAATATATTTAATTATGCATAGCCGAGGATGATCTAGGGTTTCGCCAAGAAACCCAATGGATCTAGGAATTATTTCTTTCCTTCCACCTTAGTTATAATTATCCCATGATCAACAATCCCCCAAGGATGAACGTTGATTAGTGCACCTTTCGAGGGCCTAACTCAAAGGTTCTAGGGTGTGATCATCAATTAATTCTTTCTCTCCCCTCCTCCTTATGCATGATCCCGTTTCTCCTATCTATTCCTGTAAACACCGCACACAACCAACACCCCACATGCTAGAAAGACCGATCCGTCGGGCAATAGGAGTGATAGCGTTTCTTCTTCTGTTGTAACTTGACCCCGAACCCGATTAACTGTTTAGCCTTTTTTCAAAGCTTTGGGCTATATCAAAGTGGCGTGGCGACTCTCAAAATTAAACTAATATTTTAATATGGTTTAAATCGAGTGTCACTAAATGAATATCCCATTTCGATCCGACTTTATATAATTAATTATTTCAAACCTCCGAATGCGCGTTGCATCGGGACGGGGTATTCACAGAACGGCGGGCAAGCGGCAAATTTCTTCGATCTCACTGCCTCTCCAACTCCCAATCTCCCAATGTCACAGTTTCAGTATGGATCTCAGTATCAAGCAGGTTATCCCTAACCCAGTCCAAAGTATGTCCCGACAGTTTTCAGAGTGGTCAGTATCGGCTTTCAGGTAATCAAATTTGTCAAGATAGTGTTCCAAGATATCAGTAGTTTCAGACCCAAGGCAGTGTCCCTCAACCCGCAGTGTGTTCTCCCCTTACTCAGCATTTATATGGTTCCACTCCGTATTCTGCCCCATGCAGCAGTACAGGACTCTCTACTCTTGGTCAATTCAGAAGTCAGTCATCGCAGTACAGTCCCCAAAACCCCAGTATGCAGTTTAACGAATATGATATGTATGGGAACAGGATCCCTAGTTCGGTCAGCTTGTTGGACAGTAATATCGGAATCCCCAGTACCTTTGGTCTCCTGAATGTGCGCTCGCCGAAAAAATAAAAAGGAGTCGCCGCGCCATTTTAAGAGGAAACATTGAAAACCTTTTTTAGAGAGAAAATGGGTTCGGGGGTCAAGTTACGTGTTGGGAAGAACCGAGAGTTCGCCCAACACGCCTCGTCCGTAGACGAGTCTTTCAATTGTTCAACATTTAAATCATCCAAATGTGTGTGCAAAGTGTGTATGACAAGATATGCATGAAATGCATTAAATTGCTTTGTTTTATTACTCAATAAGGGGAAAATACAACTTGTAAGCCATTGACTCTGGGAGGCCACATCCCTTTACATCAACAAGAAACAGATTACAAGAGAAAACAGGTCCTCTGCAAAGGATCACATCTGTCGCGTGACATAGGACTCCCTTGTCTCGATATGTCGTGTGACATCAATGGTCACCTTGCAGAGGCTCAAAACCAAACAGATCACCAAATCTCCAGATGAATCAAGCAAAACCAGATCTAGGAGTTCAACAACATAAACATGAATCATAAATGCTAAAACAACTGAACAAACAAGTTATAACTGAAAAATGGTCCCTGCAGATGGTCACGACATGTCGCGTGACACAGGACTCCTCATGTCCACATGTGTCGCGTGACATACGTTTACCATCTGCAGGTACCTCACAAACTGAGATGCAGATCTAGCAAATACACAACAATTATATCGTAAGAAGAACAATACGAATTAAACACGAATAAATCAAAGGAGTATGGATATGGAAGATCCACACTCCCTTGATGTCCAAATTGCAAATCCAAGCAAATCACATCATAATCAAGCAATTGGACTCAAGTATAAGTTATTTAAAATGAGAGATTGCAGTTTCCACTTGATAATCCGAGGTAGAAGGAGCCTGATTATCAAGTAGAGAAGGAGAGAGAGTAATTAGAACAAATGAATGAGAGAGAGAAGAGGAGAGAGTGTTACCCTTGTAGTCCTCAACTCTTACACCAAGTTAGGTGTAGGAGCCTTCAATTCAACTTCGAGATGGAGATCTGAGCACAAATTGAGAGCTGAATTCAAGGGGCTTCAAGTGTATAGGGGAGTAGAGAGGGAATTGGGTTGAAGAGAGGTGAGAGGTGAGGGAATTGGAGGGGAATTGTGTGGTTTTTGGTATGAGAGAGAGAGAGAGAGAGAGTTTCTAGCGTAATTTGGGCAGAGTAGCTTTAGGGAGGTGAAAATCGGATCCAAAACTGAGAGGGGTAGGGTCTTATTTATAGCTGCAGTCTATGGTCACTTTGTGTCGCACGACGTAACGTAACCACTTTCCACGCTTCGAGTTGTCGCATGACACAAGGTGACAATAACCGTTTTTGGCGCCAAAACTGATTCTAGAACCTTCCTAGGTAATACCCAAAAAGTCCAAAACAGTTTTATTCTCTCTAGGTCCTTTAACTCGAGCAAAGTACAAAAACTTACTTCCTTCACGAGAAACATATGAAATGTTTTCGGAAGTCTCGGCATGGGTCGGGAATTTACCAAAACGCCCCTAAATGCCATTTTATTACTTAAAATGCATCTGAAAAGGTCGCGAATTTGGATTGGCATACTTGTTAGAGCTCTCGACAACGTCACTTATGGAAGAAGTGAGGTTGTCGATAAAATAAGACCCAATCCCAATGAGCTGTCAGGGGAATGAAGCGAGGGCTAGACGGCGAGCTGGGAAAAGGATGGCCGGACCTTTTTGAGAAAGGATTCCTACGTATCCCTAGGAGGGAATCAAGCCATTTCGTAGTTCTGACTATTCGGGAGTCTCGATCCAAAGAGACTATTGCATGAGGCGTCTCCGTACTCTGCGGAAGACTGCTGAGGCGTCCGAACTCGGTGGAAGACTGCTTTGAGGCGTCCTCGAACCCGATGGGAGATCTGTTTTGAGACGTCCGAACTCGGGATGGGAGACTGCTTCGAGGCGTCCGAACCTCGGCGGGAGAGACTATTTTGAGGCATCTCGAACCTCGGTGGGAGACTGCTTGAGGCGTCTCGAACCTCGTGGGGAGACTGCTGAGGCGTCTCGAACTCGGTGGAGAGACTGCTTTGAGGTGTCTCGAACTCGGTGGGAGACTATTTTGAGGCGTCTCGAACCTCAAGTGGGAGATCGTTTTGAGGCGTCTCGAACCTCGGTGGAAGACGCTTTGAGGCGCTCGAACCTCGGAGGGAGATCAAGCTGAGGCGTCTAAACCCGACGGGGAGATTGTTTTGAGGCATCCGAACCTCGGCGGGAGAGATCAGTTTTGAGGCGTCTCGAACCTCGGTGGAAGATCGTTTTGAGGCGTCCGAACTCCGGCGGGGAGACTATTTTGAGGCGTCCGAACCCGGCGAGACTCAAGTTTTGAGGCGTCCCGAACCTCGGCGGAAGACTCCGCTGAGGCGCCCGAACCCGGTGGGGAGACTGCTTGAGACCTCCAACCTCGGCGGGAGACTGCGTTTGAGGCATCCGAACTCGTGGGAGACTGTTTTGAGGCGTCTCGAACCTCGGTGGGGAGACTATTTTGAGGCGTCCGAACTCGGCGAGAGAGACTGCTTTCGAGGCGTTCCGAACTCGGTGGAAGACTGCTGAGGCGTCCGAACCCGGTGGGGAGACTGCTTTGACGCCCAACTCGATGGGGAGAATGTTTTGAGGCGTCTCGAACTCGGTGGAAAACCGTTTTGAGGGGTCCGAACCCGGTGGGGAGACTGCTTTGAGACGTCGAACCTCGGTGGGAGACTATTTTGAGGCGTCCGAACTCGCGGGAGACTCAAGCTGGTGTCCGAACTCGCGGAAGACAACTTGGTGGCATCTCGAACTCGCGGAAGACTTTGAGGCGTTCAACTTGATGGGATACCGTTTTGAGGCATCCGAACATGAGGGGAGACTCATGAGGCATCTCGAACCCGATGGGAGATCGCTTTTGGCGCGTCCGAACCGGCGGGAGAGTCTGCTTTTGGTGGCGTCTCGAACCTCGGCGGGAGAGATCAAGCTTTGAGGCGTCTCAACCTCGGTAGAAGACTCGCTTTGAGGCATCTCGAACTCGATGGGAGACTGCTTTGAGGCGTCTCGAACTCGATGGGAGACTATTTTGAGGCGTCTCGAACCCGATGGGAGATCGTTGAGGCGTCCGAACCCCGGCGGGAGAGACCGCTTTTGAGGCGTCTCGAACCCGGGCAGAGTCTCGCTGAGGCATCTCAACCTCGGTGGGAGATCTGTTTTGAGGCGTCCAAACTCAAGTGAGAGACTCGTTTTGAGGCGTCTCGAACCTCGCTGAGACTGCTTTTGAGGCATCCGAACCCGCGGGAGATCGCGAGGCGTCCGAACCCGGTGGGAGACTGCTTGAGGCATCTCGAACCTGGCTGGGAGACTATTTTGAGGCGTCCCGAACTCGATGGGAGACTGCTTTTAAGGCGTCTCGAACTCGATGGGGAGACTGCTTTTGAGGCATCTCGAACTCGATGGGAGATTGTTTTCAAGTGCGCTCGAACCCGATGGCGGGAGACTGTTTTGAGGCGTCGAACCTCGCGGAAGACTGCTGAGGCGTCCCGAACCTCGTGGGAGACCGCTGAGGCGTCCGAACCCGACGGGAGATCGTTTTGCAGGCGCTCGAACCTCGGTGGGGAGACTGCTTTGAGGCGCCTCGAACCCGGTGGGAGGCCTGCTGAGGCGCCCGAACCTCGGTGGGAGAGACTGCTGAGGCGCCTGAACCTCGGCGGGAGAGACCGCTTGAGGCGTTCGAACTCGATGGAGAGATCGCAGGCGTTCGAACCCGGGTCGGGAGATCTGAAGGCGTCGAACCTGTGGGAGACTGCTGAGGCGCTCGAACTCGTGGGGAGACTGCTTGAGGCGTCTCGAACTCGGCGGGGAGACTGACTGCTTTGAGGCGCTCAACCCCAGTGGGGAGACTGCTGAGGCGTCCGAACCCGGCGGGAGACTGCATTGCAGGCGCTGAACCTGCTGGGGAGACTGATTTGAGGTGTCTCGAACCGGTGGGAGATCAACTTTTGAGGCGTCCCGAACCCGCGGGAGACCACTGCGAGGCGTCTCGAACCCGGTGGAAGACTCAAGCTGAGGACCTCGGTGGGGAGACTATTTCGAGGCGTCTCAACCCGGCGGGGAGATCTGCTTGAGGCGCCCGAACCTCCGGCGTGAGACTTTTTTTGAGGCATCTTAACCCGGTGGGAGACAGCCTTTTGAGGCGTCTCGAACTCGGCGGGGAGACTGCTGAGGCATCTCGAACCTCGGTGGGGAGACTGTTTTGAGGCGTCTAAACCCGATGTGAGACTGTTTTGAGGCGTCCCGAACCCGCGGGAGACTATTTTGAGGCGTCCGAACTCGTGGGAGACTGCTGAGGCGTCTAAACCTCGGGCCGGGAGACTGCTTTTGAGGCATCTCGAACTCGCGGGAGACTATTTTGAGGCGTCTCGAACCTCGGTGGAAGACTATTTTGAGGCGTCTCGAACCTGGGGGAAGACTGTTGAGGCGTCGAACCCGATGGGAGATCGTTTTGAGGCGTCTCGAACCTCGATGGGGAGACTGCTTGAGGCGTCTCGAACTCGGGCGGGAGAGACTGCTGCTTGAGGCATCTCGAACCCGGGGGAGACTGCTTTTGAGGCGTCCGAACCCGGTAGGGAGACTATTTTGAGGCGTCCGAACTCGGTGGGGAGACTGCTTGAGGCGTCTCGAACTCCGGTGGGAGACTGTTGAGGCGTCTCGAACTCGATGGGGAGACTGCTTTTGAGGCGTCTCGAACTCGGCGGGAGAGATCAAGCTTTGAGATCGTCTCGAACCGGGCGGAGATCAGATTGAGGCGTCCGAACTCGGCGGGGAGACTGCTTTGAGGCGTCCGAACTCCTGGGGAGACTGCTTGAGGCGTCTCGAACCCGGCGTGGGGAGATCTTTTGAGGCGTCTCGAACTCGGTGGGAGACTGTTTTGAGGCATCTCGAACTCGGTGGGGAGACTGCTTTGAGGCGGCCCGAACCCGTGGGAGACTGCTGAGGCGCCCGAACTCCTCGTGGGAGACTGCTGAGGCGTCTCGAACCCTGATGGGGATTTGGAATCCTTGTCCAAGATTGTAATCTGAGGGGCAGTCTTCACGATCAAAATTACAACCACCTGCTTATTGTACTCTGCGGGGGATAGGTGTAGCTGCCGGAGGGTCTTAGGCTATAACTGCTGTTGGGAGGTAGCTGTCTAGGGTCTCATGCTACCATTGGTTCTTTTGGGGATAGGTGTAGGGCTGCTGAGGGACCTATGTCCGCTACCGCCGTAGACGGTTTCGGGTGGCCATTCACTGGACGGGCTCGATCAAAATACGCCTCGGGAACGGGCTCATCGAAAATCTGCCCACGGGCTCTTGGTAATGATCTGCCCCTGGGAATGAGCTCTTACTGAAAATCTTCCCACGGGCTCTTGGTAATGATATGCCCCTGGGAACGAGCTCTCATCAAAATCTCGCCCCACTGCTCTATCAAGATAATCTCGATGTGCGGAACATGCCTTAAAGTCGCCGAGGCCGGTGGACATTATCGCCCGGATTCCCAAGCGCTCAGGGCTCTTTTCCTTTGACAAGCACTGCTTGGGGGCTGAGGCAGCTGGGGCTTTTTCAGGTGATGCTGGTTAGTTCGGGCTTTACGAAGATAATAAAAGCGGGTCTTGCCATCCGCAGATTTGGAATCCTTATCCAAGGTTGCGATTTGAGGGGCAATCTTCCCGATCAGATTACGATCACTTGATTCTTGTACCCTGCGGGGGGAGACACAACACTACTAGGCACTTAGCAATTTTATTAGTCTCTTGCTTATGCATTATTAATCTTTTGTTGCACAAGTCCATCTCAGCTGGGGAGAATAGGGAAGTAGGGGTTTGGCACGGCTTGATGAGCGGATATGTAGGTAGCCATTATGCTATGAGGGATTGTGTATGGGAATGAAAGTGTTTATGATGGGGTGGACCCTCTCCCATGAGTGATGGTGTATGGATGGTGCAGCTAGGCAAGTCGGGACGCTCCGGAGTACAGCATCGCGGCAGTCCATCGCTAGTTGAGGACAAAGTGTATCGCGCGCCCGAGACAAAGAAGCGGCAGAGAACGATCCCGCTTGGCGAAGCCCCGCTGACAAGTGCAAAACAATCTTGGAGGGAATTTGATAAGGAGAGCCGGAGGGATACCTTAATCAAAGCCCCAGCTTGAGGAAAATCCATGCAGCTTCGTCGCAGACAGAGTCATCTTGCGGCCAAGGAGGCAACTCATCATTTCAAATCGCAGTCAATCAGTCGCTGGACAAGACTCATAAATGTTTACGTGCAGGGGCATATCTTTCGAATGGTGGGAAATGAATCCCGAACTTCTGTATGACACTCTCGCTTTAGGTTTGACTCTTTTGAGAGAGTATAAGCATCACAAGGTGTGGAAAAGTGTATGGAAGCCCCTGCTGACCGAAACGGTGTTTAGCTCTATCTTCCTATGATGTAGAAAGAGAAGACTTTTCGAGACACTTGAAAACTTGTCTTATTCGTGATGATCACAAAGCTGCTTAAAACCCTTTATTGATGTTCGGGTTATTCGACCGTCAAAGCTGATATGAACAAATATTTCAATCAATCCTGAGGAGAAAGCCCACTGATATCGAGAATCAAACTCGGAAAGATGAACAGTGTATGGGCATGGTCCTTGAGGAGACAGGATTTTCTGAGATCTGTTTGTGTTTTCGACCGAACCAGTTAAGGTTGCCTATGTTCCCCTCCTAGGGAGGAGCTCAGGTCGCCGTAGTTCGGGCTTATCCCGAATGAAGAATGAACGATGAAGTTCGGGGATGTGAGGACCTTCGAGAATTTTTGAGAATCGAAAGAACGTGTCCTCTTGGAGTGTCGATGGGAGATACAGATGCGAAGCCCCAGTGGGACATTCACGGCAGGTGTTTGCGGAGGAGAAATGAAATATGCTCACATACAACGTCGAATGAACGGACGGAATTTGCACAATCTTCACTTGATAATCTTTTGAGCCGGGATGGACTTGGCTCCGCTTTAAGAAATAATTTGTTTTAAGATCTCGACGAGAATTGGAATGAAACTGCTATCCGGTAGGAACTGCGACTGGGTCTCGGGGTTTCGATCGGTCTTCGGGTGATTCAGGATATCATGACCTCTTAAAACGAGAGGTCGGCTAGGCCTTTTGCTGACTGAACCTCTAAAGATGAGAGGTTGGCTCTTGGGTAGGTGTTTGGGATTTTCTAAGGTGAGGGAATCCATGATTGCATCTTCAATGCCTCTAAGAAATGAGAGGTCAATTTTGGCTTTGGCAAGGGCAAAGGTAAGGGAAATGGGAATATCCTCTAAAATCAAGAGGACGGCTTGGGATCGGTTAGAGGTAATGGTGAGGGGACATCCATGCTGTCTCTTTATTCACTCTGAGACTCCTCTTGAGTAACGACCGGATCCTTTGTCTTTTGCTTTTGAGAGGATCACTGGGGGCTAGGCTCTCTTTCTTTTCCTTTTCTTTTTTTTTTTATTATTATTATTTTTTTTGTATTTTTGTCTCTCTCTCTTTTTTTTTTTTCAATTTTGACTTTGAGAGGAGCACTTCAGCTAGTCCCCAGGATGGATCATTGCTTCCGCCGTTCTTTGATCTTGGAAACGGTCAACCTTCTTTTGAACCACGGGAGTCTCAAGGATAGACCCTCTTATTCTGGGAATGGATAGACGGGTTTCAAAGCGTGCCGATCTTGAAATGAAGGGGTATTGTTTAGGTGAGGGTAAGGTGATGGTTTTCCTAAGGGTGAAAGGTTACAATCGCAGTCCCTACCGGATGATCCGAACGAGATTCAGTCTTCATTGCTTTGCTTAAGCTTACTTCAAGAAAGATCCTTGCAAATTCATCGAACAACGAGATTATGAAATAGGTGTGAGCATATGGGACGCAAGATGGGGATATCAGTCGATTTTCTCACTCTGATCGATTCAAACATTAGTCATTTCAAAGCATTTAGTCGGTGAGCAGCGCAAGTGATCATTTGGAATAAGACCATTTCAATCGAGTGTAACGCAGGTATACTAGTAATGTCTCGAGTCTAGAAAGAAGAGAAACAAAGATTTTATCACTGCAAAGCAAAAACCGGTCCAACTTGGACTCGACAGACTCATGTCCGATAGTGGACATTCTAGACCCTACGAGGACTGATTGACTTCTTCAACATTGGATGGACGGAAGAGCATCGTTGCCATCGGTGCGGTGAGGACCCTTCTCAATCATTTTGTCCTTCATAAGTCGCTCTCCTTATCTTTAGCAATCAGAGCAAACAACCGGGCCTCCCGCTTGCGAGGAAAAACAGCTTCGAGGGTAGCCCACAACTTTTCGATGGACGCACCATTTGCACTCTGCTGCTGACCCGTGGGATACGAACTTCCAGATTTGTGGGCCATAGTCTTCTCTGCACCGAGCATTTTGGATTCTGAATCAGATGAACGTCTGCTCGGGCACTTGAACTGCTTCTGCCTCGGGAATATGGACCAATAAGCGCCGGGAACGGGAGCACACACCCAACTTACCGTAGCCTTGCATAGGTGAAGAGGTAAAAGCGTATATAAGGCGGGGGATAGAGAATTTTGAGATGGTACGGGAGAGGGAAGAACGGGAAAGGAGACGGACTCGTGCAACACTTTATTAATCTTCAAGTAGAAATCGGTGGCTTTTAAGTCCTAGAGACGGTTGGGAAAGGCTAATCCTTAATTTCACGCAATCTAGATCTCGGGGGGACCTATGGACACATCATTCACAAATATACCAAATGTATTGTTTCAAAATTAATAATAGGCGATAATACCTAAATAAAACCAAAGCATTTACGGGACGAACGAGCAGCCCCAATTTCTGGAAAAATTTGGGCAGCATAACGAGTATTCCTGAAGAATTTCAAGGAAAAATCCGGCATGACATCTCGTCGGTGCACGTTGACAAGGCGACATGATCTCTCGTTAGAACATGCCGTGGGAACGACATGTCCTTTCGTGAAACCATGTTGCGATGGCAACATGCCCACACGTGCTAGGTTTTGGGATAGGGACGAAAGTCTATTAGAAATTTTGGAACAACTCATTTTAGTGTATTTGAAAATGTCGTGTCAAAACCAACCGTTTTGGGTAAGGTTAAATGTGTGGCGCCACCTATAACGCGCTAGGGGGATAGGTTTGACATTATGCGCTCAAACGTAGGCGAATATTATCACCGTCCGCGATGCCGTCAATCGCACCCGAGGGTTCTAGATCTACGTGGCGTAGTGTGCGGGATGGCTATCTTCCTTTATTTGCGAAAATGAATTTTTTTTATTATTATTTTATTTTTATTTTTTATTTGGAAAAGGGGTAATAAAGGAAAAAACAACACACACACGCCCCACAGAGATACAATAATCAAGGATCAACAATATTGATCATGGGGGACTGCCCCACAATCACAACCTGTATCAAGGAAACCAGACCCTGCAGAGTGACCACCTTCTGTCGCGCTACACAGGACATCAAAGGTACGCTTTGTCGCGTGACAGAAGGATCCCCTTCCAGAATTCTGAACAAGAACAAAATCAGCCCCAGCCTCCAAGCAAATGCAATAACTCAGCCCCAAGCCCAGGCAACAGCACAACACACAGGAAGCAAGAAAGGGGGATGGAACAAAACAAAGAAATAAGATGCATTTATACACATATGATGTCACAAACAATGCACACACAAGTGAATGGAATAAATGTTGAACAATCACGAAATTCTGACCCACTTTTTGAAAAACAAGTTTCAATAGTCCCCAGCGGAGTCGCCACTGAATGTGCGCTCGCTGAAAAAATAAAAAGGAATCGACACGCCGTTTTAAGAGGAAACATTGAAAACCTTTTTTAGAGAGAAAATGGGTTCGGGGGTCAAGTTACGTGTTGGGAAGAACCGAGAGTTCACCCAACACGCCTCGTCCGTAGACGAGTCTTTCAATTGTTCAACATTTAGATCATCCAAATGTGTGTGCAAAGTGTGTATGACAAGATATGCATGAAATGCATTAAATTGCTTTAGTTTATTACTCAACAAGGGGAAAATACAACTTGTAAGCCATTGAATCTGGGAGGCCACATCCCTTTACATCAACAAGAAACAGATTACAAGAGAAAACAGGTCCTCTGCAAAGGATCACATCTGTCGCGTGACATAGGACTCCCTTGTCTCGATATGTCGCGTGACATCAATGGTCACCTTGCAGAGGCTCAAAACCAAACAGATCACCAAATCTCCAGATGAATCAAGCAAAACCAGATCTAGGATTTCAACAACATAAACATGAATCATAAATGCTAAAACAACTGAACAAACAAGCTATAACTGAAAAATGGTCCCTGCAGATGGTCACGACATGTCGCGTGACACAGGACTCCTCATGTCCACATGTGTCGCGTGACATACGTTTACCATCTGCAGGTACCTCACAAACTGAGATGCAGATCTAGCAAATACACAACAATTATATCAGAAACAGTAAGAACAATACGAATTAAACACGAATAAATCAAAGGAGTGTGGATATGGAAGATCCACACTCCCTTGATGTCCAAATTGCAAATCCAAGCAAATCACATCATAATCAAGCAATTGGACTCAAGTATAAGCTATTTAAACAGAGAGATTGCAGTTGCCACTTGATAATCTGAGGCAGAAGGAGCCTGATTATCAAGTAGAGAAGGAGAGAGAGTAATTAGAACAAATGAATGAGAGAGAGAAGAGGAGAGAGTGTTACCCTTGTAGTCCTCAACTCTTACACCAAGTTAGGTATAGGAGCCTTCAATTCAACTTCGAGATGGAGATCTGAGCACGAACTGAGAGCTGAATTCAAGGGGCTTCAAGTGTATAGGGGAGTAGAGAGGGAATTGGGTTGAAGAGAGGTGAGAGGTAAGGGAATTGGAGGGGAATTGAGTAGTTTTTGGTATGAGAGAGAGAGAGAGAGAGTTTCTGGCGTAATTTAGGCAGAGTAGCTTTAGGGAGGTGAAAATCGGATTCAAAACTGAGAGGGGTAGGGTCTTATTTATAGCTGCAGTCTATGGTCACTTTGTGTCGCACGACGTAACGTAACCACTTTCCATGCTTTGAGTTGCCACGTGACACAAGGTGACAATAACCGTTTTTGGCGCCAAAACTGATTCTGGAACCTTCCTAGGTAATACCCAAAAAGTCCAAAATAGTTTTATTCTCTCTAGGTCCTTTAACTCGAGCAAAGTACAAAAAGGTACTTCCTTCGCGAGAAACATATGAAATGTTTCCGGAAGTCTCGGCATGGACCGGGAATTTACCAAAATGCCCCTAAATGCCATTTTATTACTTAAAATGCATCTGAAAAGGTCGCAAATTTGGATTGGCGTACTTACATCTCCCATCAGCAGCTTTACCCATTAGACCTAATTCAGACTTCCCAGTGCCTTCATCAACAGTGGCTCCCGCTATACCCCAGATCTCAGGTTTGACTCCTGAAGTGACAGCTTTGTTGAAGCAAATGCAACAGCAGATCGATAAATTGACCGTGGGTTCTAGTGGTCTTAAGGTTGTGGATCCTGCCCAAGTAACGCCTTTGTCGCACAAGTTCAAAATGCCCAAAATGGACTTCGATGGTAATGCTTTCCCGAAAAATCATATAGATACTTATGTTATGACAATGGGAGCAATTGGCTGTACGCCCGAGTTTATGGCATCCCACTTCCATCTGACTTTGAAGGGATCAGCGCTTACATGGTTTTTGGCTTTGAAACAGGAGTGTCGCTCCACCTGGAGCCAGATAACAGAAACCTTTTTGGAGAAGTACAAGGGCAATTTGGAGTGGCGTACCACTCGGGATGATTTAGTGGGGACTATCCAGAAGGCCGATGAGTCAATTACAGAATTCTACAAATGGTGGAACGCCAAGCTTAATGAGTTATCAGAGACGATGCCCCTCCAGGACCAAAAGGACATCTTCTTGTCGTGTGTTAAGCCATTGCTCAGGGAAGCCATCGGAAAAGGTTGGTACCCAGATCTACAAGAAATGGTGGGAATGGGAGCTAGAAGTGAAAACAGATTGTTCAATCAAACCCCGAATGCAAATGCCAGTGGTGGCAGCGGTAGTGGAGGTTACCGATATCGAGCACCCAACCCTGTTTCAGCAATGGCGCCATGAAGAAGAGAAGTGGCCAAAGACAACAGTATCAACAATCTACAGAGAGGAGGTAATAATGTGCAGAATGCAGTGAGGTTTCAGCCTAAGCTGCAGCCGAGATTTGATGATTTGGGTATGTCAACAAAGGATGTTTTCAACGGATTGCTTCGTACTGGTATGATCAAGCCATTGGAGAATTATAGTCCTGCTCGTCCTAATCCCCATATGGATGCCAGCAAGTACTGTCGATTTCACCAGTTCCCAGGACACACCACAAATTCCTGCATAACCCTCAAAAAGATAATTCAAGGTTTGGTAGATGACAAGAAGATTGAGAAATCTCCTCGCCCGAATGTGGTCAACAATCCTCTGCCAAGTAACAACGTGAATCTTATCGATTTCGGGCAAGACTATTTTGTTAATGTAATAGAGTTTGGGAAGTCAATAGATGAAAGTGATAGTGCTGGTTGTAACGAAATTGTGACTGATGTAATCCCATTTTCTGATGAAATGAAAGATAATTTCTGCTATGTTTTGTATCTTGATGATCTGTATGGTTTGAATAATACTGCTGATTATGACGATTATGAAGAGCATGTGGTTGCCAACACTATATCATCCATGGTTCCTCCCCGATCTCCTTAGAGGAACTCAGGATAGCGGCTAATGCAGAGGCGCCTTTGTCCATAAATGAAATAAGGCAGGCGGCGTGGCCATACAGCACTCGTCCTGTTCCGATTACGCTAGCAGAGCTCAAAGAGGCCAGTAAAGGTTTTGTGGTTGAGAGAGATCAAGAAGTTAATCTGTTGACTCGTTCAGGGAGAATGTTGGGAGTGAATAATTCAGATCCATTCGGGAAAGGTAAGGCAGTTGCGGTCTCTAACTCTCAGTCCTCTCAGAATCCTTACAGATCGGCGGGAAGCGAAGAAGTCCAGGAAGACCCTATCCTAACGCAGTTAAAGAGGACACAAGACGATATCTCCTTATGGTCCCTACTCACATCCTCCTACCCTCACAAATTAAAGTTGGAATAAGCTTTGTCCAAAACGAAAGTATCTGTCAATGCCACCCCAGACGAAGCCTGTCAGCTAATTGGGACTGCACAGTATGCGAACATCATTACTTTTATAGATCTTGACCTGCCTGCTTATGATGCGAAGCATAATGATTCTCTACACATCACGGTGCCCTTGGAAGGACGGCGGATTCCCCATGTATTGGTAGATAATGGGTCGGCTATGAATGTGCTCCCTGCTAAAATGATGAGTATGTTAGACATCAATGCGCAGAATCTTAAACCATCCAACCAAACCATAAAAGCCTACGATTCGACATCCAGGGCGGTGTTGGGGATAGTCTCTCTGAATTTGATGTTTGGGGGCAAGGAGATGATGGTAGAATTTCAAGTTATCGACATTCCGGTCACATTCTCGGCATTACTGGGCAGACCTTGGATTCATGAGATTGGAGCGATAGCCTCTACTCTTCACAAGTGCTTAAAATTTGTGCAAGAAGGAGTGCTGACGACCATTTATGGTGATAGCGTTACGATTGGGGAAACCAGCACCAACACCTTGCCAGTGATGGAAATCAAGCTCGACCAGGAAAATCCGATGTTCAGTGGATTCACAATAGAGAAACCTAAAGGGTAGTTCTGCACCATAGATCTGACGACATCTTCAGACAAGATTCCCCCTGTTTTGAAAATGCTGAGAGGTATGAGCTATATCCCTGGTCTGGGGCTGGGTAAACGACAACAAGGACCGTGTAGGCTTGTGTTGACAGAAGCCAAGAGAAACAAGCAAGGCATGGGGTACGCCGTGACTAGAGAAGATAAGGCGTATGACAAGACTGAAGCTTTTAAAGAAAAGATGACCTCAGCGGCTGGTAAGAAATATAAGAGGCCTGAGATGCGCCCGTACAGTTGGTCTTTGAACAAGCATTTTGTCAGAGAAGATGGAGATATGTTTGTTTGTCCAGAACCAAGACTGAGTCAAATGGAGGAAAGAATGAGAACAATCTGGAGGTTCGCTAGCAACCAAAGTCCAGTGAAGGAAATGTTTGATAGCTTGCCCAAAAGGCCAGGTGTGACCGCCACCTACGAGAATAGCTACCATTTCTGGGGGCCTGATCAGGCGAAACAGTTTGAAAAGCTTGCTTTGGATGAACCCACAATATGCAAAATCCGCGGTGCTGACCCTGTGGATATTGATGGTGATTTGGCAGATTTGTTTAAAGAGCAGGGCTGTCAGAGCCTGGGGATGTTATGTTTTCGACAGAAGTACCTACAGGAGGGGTGGTTGTTGTTAAAGAGCCGAGTGATTTGATTGACTTTTCCTCTGATAGCGAGGTGGTGGCTATGTTAGAATTCGAGAAGAAGCCAGTTGTGGAGCTAAACATGTTGGAGACTGTTGCAGAGAAACCGTTACAGAATTGGACTTCGTTCCGAGGACCGGTCGCCGATAGGGAGACTATGATTGAAAAGCTTGGGCTCAAGCCTCGTCCTTGTCCCTCCGAGTCTAAATTTGTTCCTCGTGTCTTGAGTCGGTCTCCTGAATCTCTTGTTATTGAATTCGAGTCTTCCGACCGGTCTAATGTCCTCACGACAGAAGACCGTCTTCGAGTTGTAAACACTGTCTTTCCCTATGCTTTGAATAAAATGGTTGACCTTTCTGAGTATCCTGTGATTGCAAATCTGACAATTGAACGCTTAACAAAAAATAATCATCAAGATTTAAAAATAATTAAGCCTAATTCAATTGAAGATAATGCAGACTTAATAGATGAGCAAATTTTAGAAAATGATTCAAAGCAGGTTCGCGAGCAAAAGGAAAGCCGGGCCCAAGCTGCCGATGAGGTATTGACAACAGTGAACCTGGGAACAGCCGAAGAACCCAAAGAAACGCAGATTGGTAGCTTCTTCTCCGGAGATGAACGGGTTGCCTTGGTTGAATTGCTTAAAGAATATATGGACGTTTTTGCTTGGTCTTACAAAGATATGCCTGGGCTGGATACTTCTATCATAGAGCACCAGATTCCTCTAGATCCAGAAATTAAGCCGATCAAGCAGAAGTTGAGACGAATAAAACCGGAGTGGTCCTTACAGGTGAAAGAAGAAATTGAAAAACTCCTACAGGTGGGCTTCATCAAAGTGATTGAATACCCGACTTGGTTGGCCAACATTGTAACAGACACAAAAGCTAACGGAAAGGTTCGGGTCTGCGTAGATTTCTGAGATCTCAATAAGGCTAGTCCCAAAGATGACTTTCCTTTGCCCAACATTGATATGCTAGTAGATGCAACCGCAAACTTTGAGGTCAAGTCCTTCGTTGATGGTTTCGCGGGTTACAATCAGATCAAAATGGATGAGGAAGATCAGGACAAGACAGCGTTTACAACTCCATGGGGTACTTATTTTTATACAGTAATGCCGTTTGGTCTGAAGAATGCTGGGGCTACCTATCAGAGAGCCGTCACTACCCTGTTTCACGACATGATCCACAAGGAGATTGAAGTGTATGTAAATGATATGATTATTCACTCGAAAGGGTCAGATGGACAGCATTTCATTGATTTGAGGAAATTCTTCAACTGACTCCGAGAGCACTCCATGAGACTAAATCCAGCCAAGTGCACCTTTGGAGTTATTCGAGGTAAAGTCCTGGGGTACATGGTCACAGAACGCGGTATCGAAGTAGATCCCAGAAAGGTTAAAGCAATCATCGAGATGAAGCCGCCCAGAACTGTCTCCGAGGTAAAAGGATTCATGGGTCGATTACAGTACATCAGCAGATTCGTCAACCAGCTGACCTCCATGTGTGAGCCCATCTTCAAGCTACTCAAGAAGAATCAGGAAGTGGTTTGGAACGAGGAATGCCAACTGGCCTTCGAGAGGATCAAAGCTTACCTTGTCAATCCCCCCATTCTTTGTCCGCCTCATGGGAGCAAGCCTTCACTGCTATACCTGACGGTCACAGACACAGCCACTGGGGCTATGCTAGCACAAGAGAAGAAGGATTCAAAGATTGAGAATGACATTTATTTCGTTAGCCGCAAATTCCAAGGTAGTGAGTTGAATTACTCTGCCCTTGAAAAGACATGCGCAGCTCTGGTTTGGGTAGTTGGAAAGCTGAAGCACTATATGTTATCCCACACAATGCACCTGGTCTTCAAGATGGACCCGATCAGATACCTGTTCCAGGGTGACAGAGGTAACATCTCCACCAGATTGGCGAAATGGACCTTCTTTTTAGCTGAGTTTGATATCAAATATGTGATCCAAAAATCAATCAAAGGGCAGGCTTTGGTAGATCAGTTGGCTGACTTCCCCAGTACAGAAGCCCGAGGACTAGAGCTCCAATTTCCAGACGAGGGGATTCTTGCTATAGAAAACGGCAACCGGTGGCAGTTATTCTTTGATGGAGCAGCAAACAAAAGAGGAAATGGCATCGGGATGGTACTAGTAGACCCAAATGATATGCATACCCCCGTAGCTATCAAGCTGAATTTCTCGGTTACTAACAATGTCGCCGAGTACGAAGCTTGCATAACTGGTCTAGAGGCTGCCCTCGAGCGACATGTGGAAGAGTTAGAAGTTTTCGGTGATTCCCAATTCATAATCAATCAGGCCGCCAACAATGGAAGATTATAGATCCATGTCTCCAGAATTACCATGCTTACATTGCAGAACTCATCGGTCAATTCAAGGAAGTGTCATTCCAGTTCCTGCCACGAGACAAGAACAGATTTGCCGATGTCCTAGCTACTCTGGCCTCTTTGGTAGAAATCCCAGAAGGAAAGTCGATCAAACCGTTCAGGGTCGGTAGGTGAGAAAATCCTGCATATTGTTGTGACATTGAGATCGAAACCGTCAGTGAGCTGTGGTACAACCAGATCTTTCAATATCTCAAGAATGGCGAATCATCCTTCCCTGTTGACAAAGAAGGAGACTTAAAAGGTGTTCATGCCAAAAGCTTGCAATCTCTAAAGAGACTATCAGCTCAGTACGTCATACTTGGCAATGAATTATGGAAGAAAAGGGAAGGTTGCCCACTCCTGCTATGTATCAGCAAAGAAAAGGCCCAAAGAGTAATGGAAGATGTTCATAACGGTGCCTGCGGACCTCATATGAACGCTCGATCTCTCATGCATAGCATCATCAGACTGGGCTACTTCTGGATTACTATGGAAACTGATTGTATTCAATTTGTGTGAACTTGTGACAAATGCTAGCGATTCTCCAATCTGAGCCACATTCCTCCTCATGACCTATACTACATGACAACGCCGTGGCCCTTCGCAACGTGGGGGATTGATGTCATTGGGAAAATAACTCCGCCCGGAAGCAATGGACATTCGTTTGTATTGGTTGCAGTAGATTACTTCACAAAGTGGGTAGAAGCTGCGTCTTACAAAGTCCTCACAGCCAAGAAGGTCGCTCACTTCATAAAGGAACAGATCTTCTGCCGCTACGGAGTCCCAAACGAGATTATTTCTGACAATGGAACCCATTTCGAAGGAGAAACTGATCGATTACTCACTGAATACAGGGTTAAGCGCCACAAATCCTCACCATACAGACCGCAGACGAACGGTGCTATTGAAGCTGCCAACAAGAACTTGGAAAGAATCATAAAGAAAATGGCCGAACGAGGAAGAGACTGGCCAGAGAAGCTGCATTTAGCATTATGGGGCTACCGTACTTCAATTCGAACTGCCACCGGTGCAACCCCATACGCTCTGACTTACGGTATGGAGGCTGTCATGCCCATTGAATTAGAGATTCCATCCCTCAGGGTTCTGCTCGAGAATGAGGTGAATGAGATTGAATGGCTCCAAAGTCGATACAATTAATTGGCTCTGTTAGACGAACGCAGACTAAAAGCCATGGAGCATAACCGGGCGTACCAGAGAAGAATGGCCCATGCCTTTGACAAGAAAGTGAAACCCAGGGACATCAAGGTTGGCGATCTGGTCCTTAAGATGAAGCCTTCGAATCAGAGCAGTGCGTTGGGCAAATGGGCACCTGTTTGGGTCGGACCGTTTTTAGTGAAGAAAATATTCTCCGGAGGAGCTATGCAGCTGACAGATTTGGATGGCAACCGATTTTTGCACCCCGTCAACGGCGACAAGTTGCGGAGGTATTATTTATGATTGAGTCTTTTCCCCCTCTGTAAATAAAAAAAATAAATAATAAAAAAAATGATGAGAAATAAAGGCGCAACAAAATTGTCCCAGATGAGACTGAAAACCTCTCAAAAGGCAGTCCATGCAAAAACAAGGGACGCCCCCGGTGCTAAAGAATATACCCAGCTAGACCGAAAACCCTAAAAAGGGCGGTCTAGGTAAAAAATAGGGTTGCAACATGTCCCCCTTCTATCTTCCCCTTTCTTAAACACAAAAGTCGATTGATTCGAACTACGGAGACCTGAGCCCCTTAGTTCTCTTACAAAAGGGGAACGTAGGCAACCACTTGTGGTTCGATCTAAAACTGCTGCAAAAATCTCTCCTCCTGCTAAAATGTGTTTTGATTACAGTTCCAAAGCTTTTTCTAAAGGTTCATTTGGAGTTAATATTCTTGTTGATGAGTTCAAGCACGGCCTGCTTTTGACTCAAAGAGCCTGCTGCGAATAAAAGAAATAAATTTTCAACATCTATTTCGTCTGCATTAAGTAATCAAAGGATACTCAGTTTCCATACAAATAATTCCTACTCTCAAAAAAAAAAAAAAATAATAGTCTCCTATCTCTCAGAAAAGTTTCTAGAGACTCGTCCCCGCTCCCGAACTCGCTCCTCTGTCCTTCCTCTTCCTCGGTCCCCGGGAGGTCTTTGGCTTAGGAATGTCGAATAAATCGGTCTGAGCCCGTCCCAATTCAGGAATAACACGCATCGGCGGCTCAATCAGACCAGTCTCCCTCAAGGCGGCCCTAGCAACCCTCTCTTGTCTCAATGCCTCTCTGCGAGCCATCACCTCTGGATCATCCCTCAAAGCAGCCCTCCGGATCTCTCGCCTCCGATAATCCTCAGCAGCATCACCGGTAATATTGTCTGGGTTTCCCCGTGCCTCTGTATCCCTGAAAGACCGACTGGATGGATAATCTGCCCACAAGTATTCCCGGCGGCGAGCCTCTATAGCCAGCTGTGCAGGACCCTGATGCTCCTCATACCAAATCAGATACTCTGTGGTCAGAAATATAAACCCTCTGGATTGCCGAAGGAGCACACGAGTGGGAAGAAAACCCTCCAGAAAGGATCTGTTGAAAAACTGTATAGTCTGGGGCTCGGTCATAGACATCGGAACAGCATCGGTCATCAGCCTCTCCCTCAAAGCTCGAACAATCTGCTGAGGGTACCTGTACTGCCTGCTCACCAACTATGGGATACAGAAAGAAGATACCTGCAAGCCTGACAGTCTGACTACTACCGATCCATCCTGAATGTCTCTCATGGTCTGTAAGTTCCAGGCATGAACCCAAAAGCTCAGATCAGTGGTCTCATACCGTGACAATCTCATCTGCCAACTGTCAGCAGCTATATCCCTCAGCAGCCTGCGTGGCCGGGTCACCCAAGGCATTGCCACCCGACCCTCTGGTAATGGCCCGATCAAGCGTAACCTCTCAGAGAACCACAGAGATAACAAACCGGGACTGCCTGCTCCCATGAAGTCTGATCCCCCTGCTAACCTGTCAATGCCATAGTAGGTCTCAGCCAGCAGCAGTGGCACAATGTCCATCTCCCCTTGGCCAGATTTAATTTGACGAAGATTCACACCCCGGTTACCCCTTAGTTGCCTGACAGTCTCCAGCAACGCACTTGAGCAGACTCCGACATAGCCGCAGAAATAATAAGACAACAGGGCAAGCAGCATGAATATATCCAAAGAGGTAGAAAGGTCAAACAGCGCAGGGCGGGACAGGCGCAGCCTAGCCATCCGAGTCAAGTCTATGGACCCATCACCATGGATCATAAATAACACCTGATCCGCTGGCAGACACAAGAAGTCCGATAACTGCTCCACAACCGACCGACCGTCCCGTGGGAATGCTACAGTGACTGTCTCACCCAAGCCTGTCAATGCCCTAAAGTCTTCCATGGTTGGGGTCAGATCATTGTATGACAAAGAGAAGACATGACGCTCTGAATCCCAGAAGCAGGAGGCAGCCCGGAGCAAATCCCAGTTGACCCTCCAGTAAATGCACGGCATATTGTACCGCTTGTCAATAATCCTTCTATGTTGCCTCAGATGAAATCCCCAAATTTCAACAAAGTCCCGATGAAATTGACACTCCCGGGAAGCAACCTCTTCACTATAATGCTCCATTCTCAGCCGAAAGTATCAGTCTTGGCCAAAGAATTCGCTTATCTGCCAAACAGGGGTTGCTGGTTTCCTCTACTGCAAAGACAGTGCTTGCAAATGAAGCCTGAACCGACTTTAAAAAGGACCTGTTACGAGCTCCTCTCAGTCGTGCGACACAATATGCCAAGCAGACATGGCATGTCGGGCGACACATTTGGTTGACATCAGACAGTATAAAAAGGCCTGCAGTGGTTACCCCCAGAGCATTCAACTCACCGTCGCTATAATACACCTCCTATCCTCATATACATGCCTATGAAAATACACAGGAGAGGACCCCTACTATACACACCTATCTGAGACAATCCCAAGGCCACATGCACAAACCTGACAAAACCGACCTTTTAAAACAATGATAGCGTTTCCTTCCCAGAACAGACAGACTCGTGCAAACAAGCTAACATAGGTTAATCTTTGCTAACAAGATGGCTTAGTTAGATGCAGCGCTTGGAGTTGTTGTAGACTCCTTTGCAGGTACAATGATCAACTGAGTCTCACAAAATCTCGAAAACTGGCCCTCAAGCCAAACTGAAGAGAAGGAGAGAAGAACACAAACGCCCGTATCTGTGATAGCCTCCCAAGCAGAGCCCAACAGAATCAACGGCCCCGAACCAAAAGAAAGAAGCCGACTCCCCAGAAATGCAGAGTCCCCGGCTTACCGAACCAAAAGAAAGAAGACGACTCCCCAGAAATGCAGAGTCCCCGGCTTACCAAGCGAGAAAGAAGATAACTCCCCAGACAAAAGCAGAGTCCCCAGCTTCCCAAGCAAAGCTAAGGACACAAAAGAAAAGGTGAATAATCAGCAAAGACAGTCCAGCAACAAGACCGACAAAAGAATAACAAAGAGTAGAAACGGAAGTAGCGTGAGTCCCCTGGCAGCTACACTCATCCACGAAGAGAAGCAGCAGTAGTGTGAGACCCTCCGGCAACTACCCTGCACCAACAAAGTGGTACGAGACCCTCCAGCATCCACAAAAGACCCGTTGCAGCATGAGACCCTCCGGCAGCTACAACTCATCAGCAGCAGTAGTGTGAGACCCTCCGGTAACTACCCTGCACCAACAAAGTGGTATGAGACCCTCCGGCATCCACAAAAGACCCGTTGCAGCGTGAGACCCTCCGACAGCTACAACTCGTCAGCAGCGATAGCATGAGACCCTCCGGCAGCTACTCGCAAAATACCAGTTGCAGCATGAGACCCTCCGGCAGCTACAACCTGGCACCAAAGGCAGCTACTAGCCAACCGCAGTAGTACCGACCCCTCAAGAAGTCACAGGTAAGCACAGCAAAGGTATGAAGACACATCTCTACTCCTTTCTTGCTTGTGGTTAGTCTTGATATTTTCGAACTATGATTTGGCTTGATTCCCTTCTTAAGGGATACGTAGGAATCCTTTCTCAGAAAGGTCCAGCCAGCAGACTCCCCGATTCACCCTCTAGCCCGTTACCTTATCCCTTATGCTCATTGGGATTGGGTCTTATTTTATCGACAACCCCACTTTTTTCCAAAAGTGACGTTGCCGAGGGGCTCTGTAAGTACGCCAATCCAATTCGCAACCTTTTAGATGCATTTTAATGTAATAAAATTGCATTAGAGGGGGCGTTTTGGTAAATTCCCGGCCTGTCCCGAGACTTCCGGAAACGTTTCATAAGTTTCTCGCGAAGGAAGTACCGTTTGGTACCTTACTCATGCCCAGGGACCTGTTGGGAATAAACCTTTTTGGACCTTTTGGGTATTTAGGCCTGAATGTTCCAGAAACTGGTTTTGGCGCCAAAAACGGTTGAGGCCACCTTGTGTCACGCGACAAGTCGAGGCATGGAAAGTGGTTGCGTATAGTCGTGCGACATAAGGTGACCACTAACTGCAGCCTATAAATAAGACCCTCCCCCTCTCATAAATGGATCCCAACTTCAGCCTACTGTTACTCTGCAGAAATTGCATCGTAACGAACCTCCCAAACACAATTCCCTCTCTCTCTCCTACCTCCAACCTAACCAATTCCCTCCAATCCAAACCCCCCTCTCTAACCAAGCTACTTGAACTCCTTTGCACCAACTCTCTCAGGATCTCAAGACCAGTAGCTGTGAATTGAAGGGTTCTGTATCTAACTTGATACAGGATTCGTGGAAGCATCAAGGGTAACCAATTTCAAACTCTCTCCTCTCTTCCTTCTTATTCAATTCTTCATAATTTCATTGTCTACTTACATTAGGATTCAAGTAATTAGACTCCATCTCGTCTAGATTCTTGAATCCCAATCGCAATCTCTCTGTTTAAGTCGTTTGATACGTGTGATTGAATTGCTCTTGTTGAATACTTGCTTGAATTTGGTGTTCAAACCCCAAGGGGTGTGGATCTACCCATATCCACACTCCCGGTCGATTTGTTGTTATTTACGTATTTCGTATATAATTTGGTTAATCAATTGGATGCGTATTAGTTATTGTTGATTACGGTGTTCATTGTGTAAGTTTACGCGAGATGGTCTCGTATGTCACGCGACACATTGTTTCAAGGTGATCCTATGTCACGCGACATATGTGGTCACTGGAATCATGTGTCATGCGACATATCGTGACCGATTTGCGAAACCTTTTTCGGTTATGTCTGTTTTAGATTGTTGTAGCAGGGATGTGGCCTCCCTAAATAATGGGTTCACGAGTTGTAAATCTCAATTCATATTAATAAGATGCATGATTACCACACTTGTTCATTGTCAACACTTGCACACACTTTGGATTTTGCTTGGATGTTTAATTGAAAGACTCGTCTACGGACGAGACGTGTTGGGTGAACTCTCGGTTCTTCCCAACACGTAACCTGACCCCCGAACCCGTGTTTTCTCTCTAAAAAAAGGTTTTCAATGTTTCCTCTCAAAAATGGCATGGCGACTCCTTTACTTTCATCATTCCGAAATTACCAAAAATTTCGGGCGAGCGCACATTCAGTGAGCCGCTTGCACAACTCATCAACATCGTCTACCGTCTTGGCGACCATGATATCCGCCCTACAAACGGCTTGGCGCTCATCAACTGCCACCCATTTGGACGCCGCATCAGGCCCAGAAACCTCTGATGGTACCCTCTTCTTTGTTTTAGGATCCTTAGGCGGACCAGTGGAAGATGATGGAGCTGGGGGCACAGGATTCACTGCCCTCATTGGGCTAGGTTGCGAGGTGCTCGCAGCAGCGGCCACCGAGCGGCTTGTCATTGTACGTTTGGGATCCCCCAAAATGGAGTGTTGCGAGGCTTCGGGAGTGCAAGTGGTCACTCCAGAGGGCCCTTTCCTCGCCGGATGGCCTTGGCGGATAGGCCCTTGCTGCTTCCCCTTTTTCACATTATTTTGTGCATTGAGCCTCCTCAGCTGGTCAAATGAGGGCTCCACCTCGTCGGCTTGGGACGTGGAGACTAGGGCATTCCTATGGTGACTCATGGCTGCACATAGAATGAATATGGTCAGTAGTGGATAAACAAGATAGAACAAACAACACGTAAACGTACAAATGAGGATGAATAATGCCCCCCATAATGATAGTAGTTGTGATAGTGCACCTCAGTGCTCTGACACGTCGAACAATCCACTTCGAACGAGCAATCTTGGTGTACCACCCAGAAGGGATAACACCGCTCGGGGCCATGATCACGAGTGGCTCTACACCATAAATTGGCTTAACATTTAACCTAGCCAGGGCATAATTCATGGGCAGCCTCTCCAAACGAGACCACTCAATCACCCACTCCGTGTCATTGGCCCCTCGCATCAAGCTCTTGAAGGCTTTGATCAGGTCAGCAATTCACTCTGGGTCCAAGGATCCATAATTCTATGTAGTCGGGTACGAGGATAGTTGAAGCCCCACCCCTTACGGCTCTCGATCAGAACTAAGTCATTGGTGAAGGCATTTAGCTTTGAGGGGAACTTATAAAGAATCTTAGGATGCTTTGGGTTGTTAGATAAGCTCAAGGTTTGACACTTGGCGTTCCCCGACTTACTTTGGGTACGAGATGCAAAAGAAATGGTAGAACGCTCCAAGTGTGGGCTCGAATCCTAACAGGTAGCTGGAAACAAGGAAGTTGTTCATAGTCCTCACCGTGTTCGCCACTATCTGGATCGGCACAGCATTGTTCTCACTAAAAAATGAGCATATAAGCGGGTCCAAGGGAAGTCTAAGCCCCAGTTCAAATTGGCCCACGAAAAAAGCCACCCTCTCCCTATTCCTTATGAGGTCGGAAATTTCAGCGTCATTCCTGGTCCAGTCCACATAAGTGACCTTGTAATCGCTCATATCAATGTTGTAGTTTGTGCAGAACTTTCGTACAAAATTAATTTGCTCCAATGTCTCTTCATACTCGGGGGCCACGAGCTGTGTTTTGTTTGGAGCATAACCCAACGACCGCGGGCTCTTGATGATAATTTCATCACTATCGACAACTCCCCACTCATCCAGAACCTCCAAATCAGAGTCACTCTCCTCCCTCACCGCCTCGCTCGGGGCCTCTATCCTCTCGATCACAAATGGCTCGGGGACGGGCCCTACAATGATCAGTTGACCAGCTTGCTCGGTGACATCAATCGTTCCCTCTGAGTCTGAGCTCGAGCCACGAGCGTCCTCATTTGGAGCATATCCCCGACCAAAAAGATGGGAATTTTGAGAATTTACACTGCTCTCACTCCTAGACATGCCTGCAATAATAGTAGAAGGGCAAGACCCTTTGTCAGACAAGGAGCATGAGCTCGTTGATGGGTCAGATCCCTCTCTTATCCTTGCACCTACCTCTATACAAGTCAAGGGAGGTTTTGGCCCTACAATGTATTGGGTTATAATATGGTTTATGAGCTCGTTGTAATGATCAAACTTGATTACGGCCCAGTTCGGTCCTCGTGAATTCTCACACCCAATCCAAGGCATCCTAAACCCATCGCGGGACACTTATAGGCGGTTAAAATGCCCACAATCTCGCGAAGAGCTAACTTTGCCCAACAATCCCTTACACTCTTGTAGATTAGTTTGGTCTTTTGGTGGTAACGGTACAAAAAATCCCCGACAACACTCATAAATTTGGGCGTTATTTCTGGAAAAGAAACAAGAAAAACACTCAAAAACCCCAAGGTGGCCGGAAAACTCATCTTCTCCGGCGAGTATTTCACCGGAGCTAATGACCAAACTCAACAAAAGACACAACTACCCTATTAAAAAGTGCAGAAGAGGAAAGGAAAGGGAAATACCTGTAGATTAATGAACGAATTAATCGAACTTTGATCGGAAGGGAAGAAGTACAGTAGCTGAAATTCGTTTGAAATGCTCTTACTTTCTTTCAACAATGTTTGGAAGCGTAAAGAATGAAAAGGGGGAAGAAACGACCTTTATACTCTGACCCATTTTGCCGTTCGAGGGTCGAAAGTCTGGTCATGGGCCATCCTTTAATGACGCGCGCCTTCCCAAGGCGGAATGTCAAATCTTGGTTCCCGCTCAGCAATGATGAAAGGATATGGCGGTGCCCTTTAAAATTCAAAATGCTCCGAAGATGGCGCTATTTGTCCCCCACAAGCAGAAGCCTCACAAAGCATCTTGGCATTCCATCTTTCCACCTCCGCCCACTTGGTCGTGTCCAACCGTCCAAGCAAACACGGTGTCAATCTATATGCTTCCTACTCTCCCCCTACTCTAGTAGAAAGCAAGAGACCATTGAAAGGAATAATTCAAGTACATGCTCGGGTGATAGCCCGTGGGGGTCTGCTCGGGCCCTAGCGTGCGATGGCCCAATAACCTCCTTGGATGAGCTCGTATGGAGGCCGCCCAGCAACGAGCACGAGCTCGGGCCCAAACCCTCTAGGAGCTATGGAGACCAAGCTAGACCAATTGATAGCATGACAACTCAAGGGTGAGCTCGTTAGTTAACCGAGCACTTGGGCAATATGGTTTAGACCTTTGTCCTCAGTTTAAGCCAAGAAAATGAGCCTTCCACCGAGCGGGTTAGTGCTCGAATAATCCTATTTCCACGAGGATTCCAGCCTACGCAACACTCTAATCTTGGTCAAGATTCACTTTCCTAATTCAACTCCAATTCTAATCACTATTCTTGAAGATTACTCCACCTCTCTCCTATAAATAAGAGACCATGACCCCATAATCAGGTTTATTCGATTCTCTAATATTTTTCCATTATTTTTTTTATTCTCTCAATCATATACTTACTCTCACGATTGAGGGAATTCGCCGGTGAAATCTCGGATTAGTTTTATTGTTTGTTCAACTGTTTCAGACTTATTTGAGTCAAATCCAGAGATTCAATTCGTCGATTTCGGATAGATTGACCAAAATACAATTTTGGCTCGATCAGAAACAATTTTTTTCACCTTTAAAATTAATGTTTTCCCCCTTTGAACATGAAAAATTGCACTAAATTAAATTTATGCCAAACTTTAAATTAAGCTTATTTATTTGTAATATTTTCAAATTATAATATTTTATAGGTCTAAATTTGCCTCCGTTTATAAAAATTTATATATTAGCCACTACTAATTGGACCTCTCTAATTCAATACATGATCAAATACTCACTCCGTCCCATTTTAAGGTTCAAAAATTTCCCAAAAGTTGTTCCATTTTAAGGTTTAAAATTCTAAAATATTTTTTTTTATTATTATTTCTTTATTTGTGAGCAGCACATGTCATATTAACAACAATTATCCACGAACTATTTTTTATCTCATTTTCTCTTTGCTACCGATCTATTTACACTTGTAATACATCACTTTTTACTTAATTATTGTGTTCAACTCATTTTTTAACTTTAAAATGAGATGAAGGGAGTATATTTTAAATATAATAATTAGCTAGCTGACTAATTCACACACTTTTCTTAATACAGAGAATATTTCCATGATTTTTTACATGGTAAACAGACCCACGACCATGTTCTCTATGCCTTCACCTGTACATTTAAAAAATAAGATCTTCATTCTTGTATACTCTATTGACCTTTTTTGTAGTTGTTAAATAGCTATACTATAATATGTACAATTAAATAATTAAATGAATCTAACGGGCCAATCAAGTAAGAGGATTTTGCGTATGTGCTGACGTAATATATGTAACCATGTAATATATTTAAATCCTTATTCATATATTTTTATATTATTTTCCTGTTTGACTACCCAAGTAGTGTATTAGCATTAGCTTCCTCATATATTGACTTGACTAACAAGATGACCGGAACTGCCCTTAGTCATAGGTATTCATATCTAAACTATAACCCGATAATATAAAATTTATTCCAGTTAAATCAATCAATAAAAATCAGATCAACTTAAATACTCCCTCCTTCCCAATAAAAGCTTCACTAATTATTTAAAATGGCGTCCCGTTAGAAGCTTCATCTTTCATTTTTTGGCAAAGAATCTTTACTATTTCCTCCACTCATTCTCTCTCCTAATTCACTATTACACTCACAACACTTTTCAAATTTACTATTCCCTCCACTAATTCTCTCTCCTATTTTCAAATTACACTCACAACATTTTTTTTCCCTCCCATTACCATAATTTACATGCCCACCCAAAAGAGTGAAGCACTTATTAGGACGGAGGGAGTATAACATTCATTACAAAATAAAATTTTATATTTATCACTAAACAATAATAACACTAGTGTCATTAAATATTGCATGTTCCCCAAGATATTTTTTTTTTTATCTCTTCTAGAAGCATTTATATATTCCCTCCGACTACTAGCAAACCGGACTTATTTTCCTTTTAATTCTTAACACCTCAAATTGGGCTATCCAAAATAACAAAAAATATTTTAATATTTCTCCCACTCATTCTCTTTTGTACGTATTTTACTTTTTTACTCACACCACTAATCAACATACTATTTATTGCATTTAATCTCTCTCGTACTTTAAATTTTATACTCACAACATCTCTCTCCTATAGTCCTACCTCACTTTTTCTTAAATATCATGCCCAAATAATTAGTCCGATTTGAAGTGTGACGAATGGATGAGGGAGTATATTTTATACATATAAATTTATAATGGGCTAAATTAGATTATTGTATGGTCTCGTATATGACTAAAAAAATATTTAAATTAAGAAATAAATGTGAAGAAAATGAATTCAAATAATCAAATATAATAATAATTATTATTATCATTTGACAAAAATTGACTAATATTTTTCTTTTAACTAGACAACTACTTGTGCGATGCACGGCTTTTTGAATTCTATTATTTCAAATACTTTTAAATAAGTATTTAATTTATATTTTGTTATACATTTAAGCAAATTTATAACATAAATATATAAAATTATTTTATGATTTCATCATAATGCCAAATAAATCAAAAAATAAATTATTATTTTTTTGCTTGTAAGTGAAGATATATTAGTTTCTCAATAAAGTGGACGAATATTATAGATTTTTTAATAGAAATTACACAATCATTTAGAGATGAAGGAGTATTAAAAATTCATATTTAAGTAAATTATAAATGTCTCACCCTAGAAGAAAACTTTGCTAGTTTAGTAACAAAAGAAAAATATTAAATAAATTATTTTAACATGAACATTAGATGTTGTAAAAGAAATAAAAAGTATCATTTTATAAAATATATTTTAAACCCGATTTTTTTATTTATTCTCAAATGTTAAAAATGAAAAAAAAAAATATTAAGATGAACATTAATGTCAAGATATAAACTGAAAGTATCATTATACAAAATACGTCTTAAACTGAAATAAATATTATTCTCGAATGTTAAAAATGAAAAAAAATCTTACTATTACATTTGTTGGCATTTTATATTGATTGCTGATTATGGCTAGATATGTTTTATAGAGCAATATTAAATGTTACAATTAACACCACCTTCACCTGGGTTGAATTTTATTGGGGACATGTAAATTGGTTAAATTGAATAACTAAAATAAATAAACCTCTAAGGTTGAATTTTATTGAGGACATGTAAATTGGTTAAATTGAATAACTAAAACAAATAAATTGGAAAGGAGTAATTGCAGGAAGACAACAATTAATGGGAACATGTAAAAAGTTAAATTAATTATTTATAGTTAATTAATTAATTTAATTTAGGGCAAAAGGAATATTAAATGTTCATATTTAAAAAAAAATAAAAATCTCATTATAAAAATAAAAATTACAACAATATGAAAAATAATTCAAATATGTTTTCGATAAGGAAATCAAATTACAATATTCTCAATTAACTTTATTTTAAAATATTTTAAAGCTTAAAACTTAAGCAATACGATTTATCTATAATTTTGAAAAATCAAGATTATTAATTAGAACAAGAGTAAGTTTTGGGAGAAATCAGTTTCTTCATAAATTATAAAAAGTCCAATTTTTTTCAACTTGCAAGTATTTGACGAATATAGGAACAGTTTGAAAAAACTGGACTTTTTATAACTTAGGGAGAAACTAGTTTCCCCCAAAATATTGTGTTAGAACAAAGTTAAGTATAGTTTTCTTCACGTATTTTAAAAAACAATTTCATCGCAAAATAGATAAAGGGAGAACAAAAGATAGGAGAAAAAAGAGTGGTGTGTGGAGAGAGAGGCAGGTTGTGGTAGAACTAAATTCAAATAGGAAGGAGTATTTATTTCACAACAAATGCAAATATTTAAATATTTATAAAGATTGGTGATGATGTCAAAATCGTCAAATTAGTTCAAATCCAAGCGATGAATGCTCCGGTGATTGCAAGGCCTGAAAATAAGAGAAAACACGTAAACTAAGCCGGGGCGGATCCGGCTAAAGGCCCTCCGGCGTGAGAGTAAGTTCACGATTTGTATGTGAGAAAACAAATTGACAGAGTTTCTGCAATGTAAAAAGCAACGTACCAAATAATGAGCCATGGGCCTTGTATTTATAGGGATGGATTGATAGAATCCATGTTGAAGTGAACTTGTAAAGAGATAAGATATAATCCTAAGATAATTATATCTGTTAAAGAGTCATTATTTGACTTGAATTGGTGTTGGTGATTGTAATCCTGATTGGATCATGACTGTAGAATCCTTGTTTGATAAGGACTGTGTAATCTGCTAGCCGGAACGCCGAGGAACGGAAAGGTTTTATCTCGTCCTTGGCAAGTAGGCCGAGGTGAATGATTCTGCTTCCTCGTTATTTGGTGCTTGGCCGGCAAGGTAACATGCCGGGGTAAACAAATCTATCTCCTCGGCATTTTATAATATGCCGAGGTAAGAACTTTTCTCTCCTCGTCACCTGATGATATCTCAGAGTATGATGGCACAAACATGATGATATAAGGTCGAGGTGGATGATCCTCGTCATACGAGGAAAGTGTTCCTCAGCCCTGATACTTGTATGTTGGATTGTGTTTATGGCCCAATCCATTTGGGCCCAGCTCGAACTAGCCCATGTTCGTATCTCGGTTTATACCGTTCAGTGGCCTCCGACTTTCTAGCTCGGCTTAGGACGAGTAGAAAGTCATCTCGTCCTCGGCTTATGGGATACGAACAGGTTTTGACACGTCTCCTCGGCGTCTCTTCATTATCTGACGGTTAATATTCTTATGATTACCCGGGGCCCCCCATGTCTTGTCATGCTTTGAAAATCGTTACCAGCATTTAATTTAGGGGGCGCCAGACCCGGATTTTTGCTGTACCCAAGGGTTTGACCCGATTAAGGGATTATAAAATGCTAAAACCCTTCTCATTTCAATCTTTACAAACCCCAAGCATTTGAGAGCGAACAGCAAGGTTCAAGCGACAAACATTCCGGCGATCTTGGTCTTGTTCGAACCCAGTTTCCGGTGAAGGTCCATTTCTCCGGCGGCATTGATTTCGTTGTGACTCCAACCGTTCTTGTAAACTCAGGTATGAAATTCCTTCCCTTTTATGCATCTCGCTTCTGATTTTGATCATTCTAGGGTTTTTAGGAGAAATTGTGGAGGAGTCAAGAAAAATGAACTGCCATTGTTGAAGATTGAAGCTTTTCTTCATAAATTTCTGTCTTTAACTCCCAAAACTTCAAGTCTTTGATTTTCTTTGCATTTTGTTGTACTTCTTTGAATATTGAATGAACTCCCCCTTTAATATTTGATTCCCCTTAGCAATGGCTCGTTCTTGGGACCATTCCCCCCGATTCCGTTACGGATATCACACCGGCAACCTGAGGGTTTATCAGAGGGAGAGAGGTCCATGGTTGATGCTCACCTTGGATGACATAGGAAAGATGTTGAGGGGTTATGGCCGTACCCGGATGTTCATCCAATACCCCGATAGCACAAGAATAGATCGAATTGATTCGTCAACTCGTAATATTGTGTTGCTTGAGAATAGGGCCGAGATAGTGGAGCACATCGAACTGTTTTATCCGGCCTCAGATCGTGAAATGCGTGAGCGTCTGAGTGGTAAGGCTCCCTCCTCGGCCTTATGAAATGACGAGGAGGGGAATCTCCCTTCCCCGTCCTAAGATCAGCCATCGACGAGGTAACTAACTTTGTCCCCTCGTCCTTATGCAGATATGACAGGAAGAGAAGGAGAGCCCTCCTCGTCCACCAGCATAGTTGATGCCTTTGTGGAAGGTGCCCAGGCTGATGCCCGCCTGGTTCGAAGAAGGGGAGGCCGAGGAAGAGGAGGCCTAGGTACGGGAAAGCGACAAGAGAGGGCCCCCAGGGCCGGGGATCCCATGCTGGAAAAGCTATACTCCAAATACGGGGTAGATAAAGCTGAGTACAGGTTAACTTATATGGGCAAGCTTGAGCTTAAGACGAAGAAGGAGGAGGAGAGCTTTTATTACAATCAAGATTATGTCCATTTCTACTTCAAACAGTTTCAACAGGGGCTTCGTCTTCCCTTGGACCCCTTCATCTGTGAATTTTTGGACGATGTAAGGGCGATCTGGCCATGCTAGGAGCTAATGGTGCCCGGGTTCTGGTTAGCTTCATTGTCCTCTGCCGTAGCTTAGGATATGAGACGACCATGGGAGCCTTTCGGCATTTCTATAATGTCCAATTTGTCAAGGAAAGTTGGCTCCTCGTCATTAGGAGTGCATCCACAAAACCAAAGCTGCTTCTCCCCATGTCTAGCAAAGTTGCAGGCTGGGATAACCACGTCATCAGGGTTGAGAGTCGCCAGGGTTGGGAGTTTCAATCTCCTTGCAAGGATCCAACTTCGTCATTTCCTGTCCAACAATATGAGTGGACTCAGGCTTTAATCCAGCGTTTGGAGACATTTGCCGAGGTGGGAGTCCTTGATTGGTCGGTGATAGAGTCTTCAGATCATTACTATATTCAGGCGGGTCTGATGTCAGGGAAGAAGGACGGGGTATCTCCCCTCGTCACCGTAAAGAGGGGGAGGCATTTTAACGACTGGACAATTCACCCCGGCCTAGTATTTCATGAGGATTGTACTAGGTGCAAGTCCCATCCCCCGGACCAATGTCTGGAAGAGATAAACATAATTGGATGTAAATATTTAACTCTTGGTACTTGGTTATTTTTTGGATGTTTCTTTCTTCTTCTGCTCGTATTTGACCCTCTCGTCTTTTTCTTTGCAGATCTAACCCCCGAGGAAGAGGCCGAAATGTCTACGAGGAGGTTGAGCCCCATGGAACTGGTGAAGCAAAAGAGGAAATTAAGCAAGAAATCTGGCTTGGTGGAGAGACGGGAGGAAGCCAATGCCCATAACTTGGTGCTGAATGTGCAGGGTGATCAACCCCTTCCCCTCAAACTGCATGGGGAGGTAAATGCCGAGGAAGCGGCAACTGAGGAACAAACCAACCCATCAACTGTAGAGGGGCATAGCCTCCATGTTGATGCCGAGGAAGTGGAGACCGAGGTGACCAACCTCGTCCCTAGGCACTCTGGCTCCAAGAGAGCCTAAACTGCTAGTATTGAGGAGCCAGCAGCCAAGAGGGCAACTGTTGGTGGGACTTCCAATCCTGAGGTTCCTCCTCCCTTGACCATCCAAACCGCCAAAACTCAAGCTGATGCTGAGAAGCTTGCTCAGCTCATGGTGGCAAACGTCCCCCCTCTAAGGGGCCTTCTTGTGCTAGACAGGAAGAGTTATATGATGAAGTTGGGCCGAGCTCCCATCCAAAGGTCCTTGGACGAGGATGTATATGACACCCTGGTAAAGGGGAAGGCGAGCAGGGACCATTTGCTCTGCCGTAAGGGACTCATGTTGGCTGAGGTAGTTATTTCGTACTTTTAACTTTGTTGTTTTTACTTGTGATTGCTCATGGTTCTAACACAAGTTTTCCTTGCAGCAAGCCAGCATTGCGGCCTATGAGGATGTCTTGGCCAAGGCCCAAGAGAAACGAGTGATTGATGCCAAAGCTGCTCTGAAGACGAGTGAAGCCCGAGCGGCTAACTTGGCTGAACTCTTGAAGGCTAAAGATGTTAAGCTTGAAGCTGCTCAGGCCAAGGTTGAGGCCGAGGTAAAGAGAGCCGAGGAAGCTCGTGCTCAGGCCAAGGATACCCGAGATAAATCCGAGGAACAACTCCGGCTGAAAAATGCTGAGGTGGAGGAGGCAAAGAAAGCTAAGGTCGAGGTCCTAACAAGGGCCGAGGAGGCTGAAGGAAAGTGTCGAGGGTTTGAGGCTACCCTTCCTGTTAGGGAAGAGGAGGCCGTTGCCCGATTTAAAGAAAGCCAGGCCTTCAAGGATGCCATGATGGCTAGTTCGGCCTTTCATGATGCCGTGGACGAGCAAACGGCCACCATGTTTGAGGATGGGTATCTCCATCTTGCTCGTAGCATCCTGGCTGACCCCTCCACCGGCTTGGATATCAACAAGGTTGCTCAGCTGATTTGTCGGGATCAGTACGCCTAAGAGTTCAGGGCTCTTCATCATCTTGTTCCCTTTTCTGATTATAACTTGGCAGTTATAGCAGATAAGGATGCCCGAGAAAGCCGAGCAACATGGGAGCCTGCTTCTGTCGTCCCCGACAACATCAAAGCCTTGGTGGAGGCGATTCAGGATGAGGGGGAGCCTGAGGCCGAGGTCGAGGGAGAGGAGGCTGAGAGGACTGATGCCCATGTTGACCAAACTATCCTTCCTCCCCCCGGCTCTATGACGGAGGACTAGCTTGAGAAGCCTTTTAATGATGGCCAGCAAGCTTAGATAGGATTTTTCTTTTTCTTTTCTTGTAATAGATGATAGGACTTGTAATTTTCCTTGAATATCAATGAAAATTCCTTTGTTTTAATTCATATTATTTCAATGAATTGATTGTGTTTGTTCATATGCTAGGCTTGGGCATAAAACTTGTGAAGGTGGGATCCGAGGAGGGTCCCTCGTTTCCTAATTGTTGAGCAAGTGATTAGGCCGAGGAAGGACTCCTTGGCTTTAACTGTACTCTCTAAGTCATATAAGCCGAGGAAGGACTCCTCGGCTTTGACTGTTGGGATGATTCTTCTTTTTCGTCTCCTTATGCCGAGGAAGATGACTCGTGTACAGGTTTTAGACGTGATGCCTTCTAGTCGTAGTGACAAGGTGTTCCCTTGTCTTGACGTGAGGCAAGTCATTATGCCGAGGAAGGACTCCTCGGGTCTGACTGTTGGTTTATAATCCTGAATCAAGGCGGACCCTTGATAGGATGTAAAGTCATCAGGCCAAGGAGGACCCTTGGTCTTGACTGTGATTTGTAATCCTAGGTCAAGGCGGACCCTTGTTAGGATGTAGAGTCATTAGGCGAGGAGGACCCTTGGTCTTGGCGTGATTTGGTAATCCTAGGTCAAGGCGGACCCTTGTTAGGATGTAAAGTCATTAGGCGAGGAGGACCCTTGGTCTTGGCTGTGATTGGTAATCTAGGTCGAGCGGACCATTGTTAGGATGTAAAGTCATTAGGCCAAGGAGGACCCTTGGTCTTGACTGTGATTTGTAATCCTAGGTCAAGGCGGACCCTTGTTAGGATGTAAAGTGTATGATTCGAAGAGTCGGGGATAAGGTCCTCATCTTCTGGTGTCTGTGAGAAGAGTTGTTAGTTGCTTTGCATGTTGGAAGAAACTGCTTTCGTAAAACTGAAATGCGATTACATCGAACTGCAATCCTATCAACTAACAAAAATAAAAGACAGAAAATAAGAAACTAATCTACTGTAAAATAAACTAGACTAGTGATAATATTTTCTAAGGTTGTCAGAGTGCCATGGATGCTTGAGATCTTTCCCCTCCTTGGTCTTCAATCTGTAGGTCCCTTCTCGAATGACTTGAGTGATGATGTAGGGACCTTCCCAATTTGGGGAGAGCTTGTTTTGTTCTGCCTTCCGACCAGTAGCCTCAATCTTTCTAAGTACCTAATCGCCTACTTGGAATACTCTTCTGATGACCCTTTTGTCGTGGTATGCCTTGGTCCTTTGCTTGTAATTCACCATCCTCATCTGCGCGGCTAGTCGTTTCTCATCTATCAGGTCTAGGTCTAGGAGCCTATTAACCTTGTTGACTTTCTCATCATAATGGGAGTTTCTCACAGTAGGGATGGCCATCTCCGCTGGTGCCATAGCCTCAGAACCGAAGGTTAGTGCGAATGGGGTTTCCCCGGTTGGCCCCGGGTGGTTGTGCGAACGACCCATAAGGCTAGGGAAGTTCGTCCAACCATCTACCCTCGCGTCCCTCAAGGTTCTTGGTAAGGGCGGTTAGGACCGGTTGTTGCTTACGCTTGACCGTTGCCTTGTGGTCTGCTCACTGAAGATTTTGCATGGCGGACTTTTACTCTTCCCAACTCTGTAGTGAATGCCGTAGAAAATTGCAGTCCATGATCAGAGACAATTGTATGTGGAAGGCCGAATCTGCACCAGATGTTGTCATGAACAAAGTTGATCGCGTTCTCTTCCGTTATCTTGGCTAATGCCTTGGCTTCTATCCACTTGGAGAAGTAATCAACAGCTACTATCACGTACTTGCAATTACCACGGGCGGGAGGGAAGGGTCCGATGATATCGATCCCCCACATATTAAATGGCCACGTAGGTATCACAAGTGTTTTCTCGACTGCTGGTAGTCTAGGAATGTCAGAGAATCTTTGGCACTTGTCACATTTTCTAACATAGGAATGCGCGTCTTCCCTTAGGTTTGGCCAGTAGTAACCTAGCGATATGACCTTGTCAGCTAAGGTTCTGGCCCCCGGGTGTCCGCCGCAAATGCCCTCATGTACTTCTGTCAAGAGGTTCTCAATTTCCTTGGGATAGACACACCTTAGCAGGGGCTTCGTGAAAGATCTTCGGTAGAGGACTCCGCTCATTACCACGAACCTTGGAGACCTCTTCTTGATGAGTTTAGCTTGAGCTTCATCTTCGGGGAGTTTCTCCTTCTCAATGTAGTCATCGATCCAGCATCTCTCCTCTCCATCTAAGAGCATGACTTGTAGTCTTTCGTACGCAGGTTCCTCGGCATAAACTACATATGGACTGGTCTTAGATGCGTCCATGGTTGCCAGTTTGGAGAGAACATCTGCGACTTGGTTATCTTTCCTGCCAATTTGTTTGAGCTCGAAAAATTCTATCTTCTTCGTCATATCTAGGACCAGGTCTCTATACTTGGCAAGGGTGGGGTCTTGGGCATTATACTCTCCCTTTACTTGTTTGACAACGAGTTGGGACTCACAGAAAGCCGCCACCTTAGTTGCTCCATAGAAGGAGGCTAACTCAATGCCAAATATTAGAGCTTCATATTCAGCTTGATTATTTGAGGCAGGGAACTTGAAACGGATGGCATCTTGAGTAGTATATTCTCCTTCTGGGCTTGCTAGAACAATTCCAGCTCCGCTTCTTTCCTTTGTGGCTGATCCGTTCGTATACAGGATCCAACAGTTGGGTGGGAGTTCAATGGGAGAGTCTTTATCCTCTGGTGCGTTTTGCTTCCGAGAGGTGGGGAGATGCTCACCCATAAAGGCAGTCTCGACCATGAAGTCAACCAAAGGCTGTGCCAGGAGGGTCTTCCTTGGTTGGTAAGTGATATCAAACTCAGTGAGAGCGATGGACCAATTAAGGAGACGTCCGGAGCCATCCAACTTATGTAGTATCTTCTTCAATGGTTCATTTGTGTATACGGTGATAGGATGTGCAGAAAAATAGGCACGTAATTTTCTTGAGGCAATGACTAGCGCGTACGCTATCTTCTCCACATTAAAGTATCTGCGTTCCACGTCGGATAGTGCCTTAGAGACATAGTAGACAGGCTTCTGAACTCCTTCGTCATTCCGAACTAAGACAGCTGCGACAGCATAATCAGTGGCAGCTAAGAAGACATATAGCATCTCACCGGTAGTCGGACTGCTGAGCAAGGGAGGGGAACCCAAGTACTTCTTCAACCGAAGGAATGCTTCAGAGCATTCGAGAGTCCAGGAGAAGCTCTTGGTACCCTTCAATACCTTGAAGAAGGGCAGTGACTTTTCGGCAGATTTGGCGATGAATCTTCCAAGGGCCGCTATTCTTCCATTTAGTCTTTGAACCTCCTTGATCGTGGTAGGTTCCTTCATGTCAATGAGCGCCTTAATTTTTTCAGGGTTGGCCTCTATTCCCCTTTGTGATACCATGAAGCCTATGAACTTTCCAGCTGTTACTCCAAATACGCACTTGCTTGGGTTCAGCTTCATGTTGTTGGCTCGAAGGTTGTTAATTGTCTCTTCCAGGTCAGGAGTGTGACTGCCCTCCTTGGTTTTTATGACCATGTCATCAATATAAGCTTCTATGTTGCGACCTATTTGGCTTTCAAAAACATGATTCACCATTCGTTGGTATGTGGCACCAGCGTTCTTGAGCCCAAAAGGCATCATGATGTAACTGTAATTTCCCCCAGGTGTTTGGAAGGCCGTCTTCTCAATGTCCTCTTCCGCCATTTTTATCTGATGATAGCCTGAATAGGCATCTAGGAAGCTGAGAGTTTGGTGTCCAGCAATGGAGTCAACCAACTTGTCATTTCTGGGGAGAGGATAGCTGTCCTTAGGGCAGGCCTTGTTTAGATCAGTAAAGTCTATGCACATACGCCATTTCCCATTTTGCTTCTTCACCATAACTACATTGGCCAACCAAACGGGGTACTTGACTTCACGAATTATTTCGGCGCTAAGTAATTTCTGCACCTCTTCTTTTATAGCTTCCTCCTTGTCCCTTGCAAAATTTCTCCTTGTCTGGGAGATAGTCTTCGCTAAAGGATCAACTTCCAGGCGGTGGAGGGCTACTTCTTCATTGATCCCCCTCATGTCTTCGACTCTCCAGGCAAAGACGTCGAGACTATTTTTCAAGAGGGAGATAATTCTTTCTTTCTCTTCTGGAGATAGTTGGCCCCCGAGCTTGATTTTTTGTTCGGGATAGTCAGGATTGATGACTACCTCTTCCAGCTCATCTACAGGCTTCATTTCAGGACCGTCACGAAATTCTAGAGACTCGATAATGATTTCTCTAATGCTTCTCCCTTCGTTGTCGTTCACATTGAGGCCTTCTTCCTCCATAAGTTTATCAACATCGGGGAGATTGACCTTCCCTAGGTCATGGTTGGCCCCCGAGTTCTGGCCGTTGATGAGAATAGGGTCTTCCTCGGAGACGGGCGGAACTATACCTTGGTCATCTGCAATTTCTTGGACCATAGTATCTTCCTCAGGTACAGGTAGGACTATGCCTTGGTCATCTGCAATTTCTAGGACCATAGGCTCGTCCTCATCATCAAGCACCTCACGGATGTAGCTCATTCTGGAGCTAGTTTTGGTGGTTTTCTGAGACTTTGAGATCTTGATGTTTTCCTCGGGGGTATCTATCTCCACACTTTTGGATTTCTTTCTGCTCTTCACGACATGTTCCAAGAAGTCTTTGGGGGTTGCCCTCACACATCCAATCCCAGCACGAGTGGGGAATTTAACTCGTTGGTGGGGAAGGGAGACCACCATCCCAAGTTTAGCTTGACTTGGAATGCCTATGATTGCATGATAATCACTAGTCAAATCCATGACTATGAAATTGACTGTGGCTTTGGCTAGGAAGGGATGATCACCGACTTCAAGTTCTAGCTCCACGGTCCCCTTAGCTCCAACCTTATGGTTGGTGAATCCTTCGAGCCTACCATGATATGGTTCCAGTACAGTGTCTTTCAATCCCATCTGTTGGAAAGCGAAATAATACAGAATGTCACGGGAGGCCCCCGTGTCCACAAGTAATCTTTCCGATTCCACATTGTCAATTCGACCCTTTATCACCAAGGGTTGTTCACGGGCAGCACGGCTCCCTGCCAGTTCGTTTGGTGAAAAACTGATGACCTCTTCCGCCTTATGAATCCAAGCAGGCACGTGGTAAACTTTGCTTAGTTCATGGATCTGGTCCCTCAGCTTTCTGGTGGAAGTAACTTCTTCACGGATTACGTGCAATTTGGCTCTAGGAGGCCTACGTTCTCCGTCTTCACTTTTATCATCATCTTCGCTTTCCTCTTCCTTTCGCTTCCGCTTGTTGTTGTCTTTCTTCATGACATAGCGGTCCAGCTTTCCCTCGTCGACCCACCGTTGTATTATCCTCTTTAAGGCCCAACAACCATCCGTGGTGTGGCCGTTGTCTTTGTGGAAATCACAGTATTTTGAAGCGTCACGAGGGTACTTCGGTTTATCACTTAGTAGACGGGGGGGGAGGGAGATTTACTAGCTGCATGATTTCTGAAATGGGTTTGGTCAGGGGGGTGAATACCTCAGGTTTCTCTGTGCCTCTTGTTCTGTTCTTCCCTTTGGATCCCTTACCATTCCCATTGTCATTCTGGCGAGTGCCCGTCGTTTCAGTTTCCGTCTTGTCGCCTCCCCTTTTCTTTATTTTATCTTCAGCCATGGAAATGGCATAAGCCACCTTGTATAGTTCGGACTTTGATTGAGGTTCCCGGGCTGAGAGTTCATAAACGAGGGGACCAGATTTTAAGCCAGAGTTGAAACAAACAATGACCTCCCTATCAGTGAGGCTCTCTTCAACCTGGTCTGCCATTTTTCAGAACCGATTATAATAGCTGAGGGTGGTTTCTCCCTTTCCCTGCTCGATGTTGGCCAAGTCGGCCAGCCTCATCTTCCTCTTACCAGCAGTGGCAAAGTGGTCCAAGAACATTCTCCTCATGCCTCTCCAGCAATCGATGCTACCTCTTTTAAGCTCACGGAACCAGGTCAAAGCCGTTCCGGAGAAGGTGCTCGCGAAAGCTTTACAGAGAAAGTCATCAGCAGTGGTGAGGAGATTCATGGTTTATTCAAAACCTTGCACGTGGTCTTTTGCATCAGTGGTGTCGTTGTACTTCTCAAAATTTGGGAGCTTGAGGTGAGGATTAGGTGGAGCCGCAGTTATCCTCAAGGAGAACGGACGAGTTGCCCAGTCATAGTCATCATCATTGAACTTCTTTCCCATCTCCATGTCATCCAGTCTTTGCTTCAACAGCTCCCATTGCTTGGTCTCCACTCCTCTGTCGCTGCTTGAGCGGGTGCTTTGTTGGGAGCTTCTGATGGATTTATCCTTGGGGCGATCATTCACCCTATTGTGCTCTGCGTTATGTTGGTGGCTGTCCCGTTTGGAGGGGGCCTTATCACGCTTCAGTTCCAGGTCTTGGCCACCAAGTATCATCCTATATGGTTCCGGGGTCCTCGGCCTAGCAAATTCACGGACACGGGGACGGGGAGAATCCCGGCGATGCCGAGGAAGAGGAGAATCATGGAGGGATCGACGAGGACGAGGAGAATCAGGACGCCGGGGTGCTATGACTAGACGAGGTGGTGACATTCACCTGTTCAGACTGAGCCTTGTCCTTAGGTCCCTTGAGTTCACCTCCTCTTCCCTGGGAGTCAATTGGCTTCTCAGGTCAACTACCTGATCCCTCTTCTTACTGTCATGCCGAGGACGGGTAGGTTCCCGGGGTGCTTGCTTTGGTAGTTCAGCGGTCTTGAGGAGAGGAGCTCGTTGCTCACCTTGTTCCCTTACGAGAGGGTTGCCCATAGATGGCCTAATGAATTCAGCCATGGAATGCTCTGGGTCCAATTGCAAAAGAGCAGCCTGTGTTTCATACATCCTTTGCAATGTTTCCATTTGCTTATGTAACAAAGAGCGTCGGTCAACGGGTGGAGTTCCTACTGTTTGAGAGACGTCGGCATTCTTTGTCTTCTTCCTTCCCACTTGCTTCCCACGAGTACGAGTGGGCCGAGGAAGCTCGGCACCCTCTCCCTCGGCATTCGCCTGACCCTTGGAACGAAGGGTCATGGCGAGGGGAGGAGGGGCATCTGGCTGAGGTAGAGGGGGAGGAGGAGGCAGCTCCTCGGCTCCAGTGTTCCCCCCATTTACTTGAGTTGGGTCCCCAGCTGTAACACTTGCAGATTGTCCGTCCATAGCAAATCAATCAACAAATTACCAATTTAAGCGAATATCCCAAAATCACAATTTCCGATCAAATTCGGAGCAGAATTTGACGCAAACTAAGAGACTGCAATTTGGCAACTTTGACAATGCCAATTTTTCCGGCCAAAATTGGGACGAAATTCCAACGCTTAAAACGATTTCAACCAAATCTGGGCAAATTCCGGCGGAAATTTGCAGATTCCGGCCGAATCAAAAACAGAGCCCAAAATGGTACAGAAAATTCCGTTCAAACTAGAAAATTTCCGGTAGAAAACGGGCTTCAGGCAATTATTCCAGGCCAAACAAAGGGTGTTTGAATCGATTTCCCGGCAATGGAATCAATTGATGATGCCAAAATCGTCAAATCAGCCCAAATCCAAGCCATGAATGCTCCGGTGATTGCAAGGCCTGAAAATAAGAGAAAACACGTAAACTAAGACGGGGCGGATCCGGCTAAAGGCCCTCCGGCGTGAGAGTAAGTTCACGATTTGTATGTGAGAAAACAAATTGACAGAGTTTCTGCAATGTAAAAAGCAACGTACCAAATAATGAGCCATGGGCCTTGTATTTATAGGGATGGATTGATAGAATTCATGTTGAAGTGAACTTGTAAAGAGATAAGATATAATCCTAAGAGAATTATATCTGCTAAAGAGTCATTATTTGACTTGAATTGGTGTTGGTGATTGTAATCCTGATTGGATCATGACTGTAGAATCCTTGTTTGATAAGGACTGTGTAATCTGCTAGCCGGAACGCCGAGAAACAGAAAGGTTTTATCTCGTCCTTGGCAAGTAGGCCGAGGTGAATGATTCTGCTTCCTCGTTATTTGGTGCTTGGCCGGCAAGGTAACATGCCGGGGTAAACAAATCTATCTCCTCGGCATTTTATGATATGTCGAGGTAAGAACTTTTCTCTCCTCGTCACCTGATGATATCTTAGAGTATGATGGCACAAACATGATGATATAAGGTCGAGGTGGATGATCCTCGTCATACGAGGAAAGTGTTCCTCGGCCCTGATACTTGTGTGTTGGATTGTGTTTATGGCCCAATCCATTTGGGCCCAGCTCGAACTAGCCCATGTTCGTATCTTGGTGTATACCGTTCAATTGGTTATAATTTAATTAATTTATTTAATAAATGAAAAATGATGTCAGAAAGTGATTTTGAAGGGAAAATATTAAACATAGTACTAACAAATTTACCAAGACACCAAAGTGGCCTTGGCCCAGTGGTATGTTGGTGACTTCCCGAAGGGGAGGTCACCGGTTCGATTCCCCTCAAGGGGAATTTCTGTGGTTTAATTTCTACCTTGGGTTTCAGGGTCCTTTGAGCCTCTGGCACATCCGTGCGATTAAGGAAACGGCATTGCTTTGGGCTTGTATCCTCGGTGTGGGGAGTTCGAATCTTGACAGAGCCGCCTGAGCGGCCCAATCGTGTTGTAAGAGTGATGCAATTGCCTCGGCAGGGAGCTTGGAGCGGCAATTGGTGATGTAAGAGTGATGTAAATGCCTTGTAGGAGGGCTCCCTTGGGGCTCTGGATTATAAGGGGTACTGCCACCCTAGCTGCATAGGGCACATCCCGCGATTTACCTCCGCCATACCGAGGGTCGGTACAGTGGTCAGGATTAGTCCGGCTGGAAATGCAGGTATTAAAAAAAAAAAAAAAAAAAAAAAAAAAAAAAAACAAATTTACCAAGACGATGCTAGTGATAATTGTTTTAGTAATATTTAGTAGATGGGTGGGGGACAATATAAACTAGGTTTAGGCTATTCAACCATCACTGATTGGTGCGTTTGGAAATTACGTGTAAATTTATTTTTCTTTTTCCTATAAACTTTACTTGTGAGCATAGGATTAAAGGAATACTCCCTCCTTCCCACTCAAGTGTGCACCATTGATTAAGGCACGCCGATTAAGAAATATTATTAAGATAATGAAAATGTGTGGTAGAAAATGAAGAGAGAATGAGTGGAGTAAATAGTAGGTTGGTTGAATAAATTGTATGGTGGAGAATGAGTGGAGTTAATGAGTGGGTGGGGTATGGAGAATATAAAATATTAAAACCTTTTCCATTTTTGATAGTTCACACTCGGCTGAAACGGACCAAAAAGAAAATAAGTGTACACTCGACTGGAACGGAGAGAGTATTCTCCATTCCACTTGAAAAAGCAAAAATAATTATTTTGGGTATTCGATTTAAAAATGCATAATCTCAAAATAAATTTTTCAATACTTATTTATTTATTATATCCAATTGTTATAATTACAACAACTATCAATTTACTATTTTATACCCCACATTCTATATTCTATCTTATTTTTTATATCCATAATAGTTACTTCAATATACATTATCCTTAATTCGAGTACGAAATTAGCTTTGTGTCTTTTCGGGAGGATCACTTTTATAGTAATATTCCTCAGCCATTGACTAAATAACACAGATTATATTTCATCAATTTTATAATAATATTATAGTTGATATATAAATATTTAAAATTTTTATTTTATTTATTCATTTATACATTATTTTGATTTATAAATTAGTGATAAATTATTTTATATTACAAAATACAATATTTATTGTACGATAAAAATATAATATACTTATTAAATATTTAATTCATTAAAACATTAATCAAGCACTTGCTTTTCAAACTTTTGTTGCACAATTAAAGTGTCCAATCTTTAAAAGACAAGAAGCAATGGAATTTATATTTAAAAAAATACAATATTTTTAAATAACATGCATGCGTCACATCCTTATGCTTAGAAGTTGGGGGGATTAACCTGCTTTTAGATATTTTTTAAGGGTAATCATACAACAAAGACAGAATTATTCAGTCTAAATAACATGCATCATATCCTACACATATCTAATCTCCACTCCAATTACGCAATAATTGGTTCATTAAATTTGCACGTGATTTCAACTATAGCTTGATACTGGGCTAATTCATTGTCTTTATTTATTTTAATTTATTTATTTTTTCCTTAAAGCTCATCCGTCACTATCTGTTTAGTTTTGAGTTTTGACTGGAGCTGTCAATTTAGGTTGTACCCGTCGACCAGCCCGTCCAGCCATTCAATAGGGGTGGAGTGGGTTTTAAAACTACTAACTCAAATAAAAGTGAGTCAATTCAGGTCGAACCAAAACGGGTTCGATGCAGGTCAGGCCGCTCTTTTTTTATTTTTTTTTGCCACAAAACAACCTCATTTTTAAGTGAAAATTTTACGTCTATAAGTATATCGATTTTGTGGACTTAGTTCGTAAATCGTGAAGTGAGAGAGACTCGAGAGAAGTAGATAATAGAAAAGGATAAACCCTAAGTAGACATCGCCCTCGTCGTCGTTTTAATCGCCGTCGGTGCACTCCACCACCACCACAAATTTGTTTTCGCTGTTATCTCTGATCCACACACATGTATCCATCTCTCTTTCTATCTCTCTCACTCTCTCCATTTTTATTGATATAAATATTTATTTGTGATATCCTTATCTATCTATCTGTCCTTTTTTATATCAATTTGTGCAAATTTTACTTGTGTTGCATGCGTTTTTATTGATATGAAACTTTTTTTTTGTTTGAATATTATGATTTTTGGTATCTTTTGATATATTATTGTGTTCGACAATTTGTGTTTGTTTTTTACTATTATAATTTTTTGATATCAATTTATGTACAATTTCAAGCTCAAATTTCATTTATTTATTGGCCTACATGACCCTCCTAACCCACTAGCACAAGCTGAGTTGGATTGAGATAACGTATTTACAGCCCGACAGAAATTCGGTCAGCCCCGCCCGTCTAATGGCCTTTGGCAAAATTGGGCACACCTTATCTCGCCAGCTATATATTGACAGCTCTAGTTTTGAATATTGTTTTTATAGAAGAGTTTTGATTCGAACATAAGGTAATGATGTGTCTCTGTAGCTATCTTTTTGAGTAATGTAGGTTTCATCTCTCTCAAAAATTGTAGGTTTTTTAATTAGGTTTTCACCCCTCTGAAATTTAGAAAAAGTTTAATTTCTTAAGGCTTTTATGAGTCCAAACCAAAATCTATAAAATATATATAATTTACTAAAATTCATATACTCCCTCCGTTCCACCGATCTTAAGAAAACTTTTTATTTTGAGCGTCTCACTAATCTTAAAAATTCCCAAAATGGAAAGTTTTTATCACTATTCTCTCCACTCATTCTTTCTCCTACATTATTTTAATACTCACAACACCATTATAATTTAATATTCTCTCCACTCATTCTCTCTCCTATTTTACTATTACACTCACAACATTTACTTTTTCCTTAATCCCCGTGTCATTTCAAGCTTTCTTAATATCGCTGGGACGGAGGGAGTATATTTAAGGTCTAAATCAAAATTTTTTATAAACCCAACATCTCTTTAACCCCCTTTTATACCTTAAATACCTTAAGTATAAGTATAGGAACGAACTGATTAATAAATTTTTTATTAATTTTTTTAATAAACCTAATACCCATTTAACCAGCTCTTATACCTTAAATAATAAATAGTTAACATATCCAGAAAATGTTGAATTTTTAAATCTTGTAAAACTACGATTGGAAAAAAAAATCCTATAAATTAAAAATGTATTTTTCTAAAAAAATTGTATTTGTTTTCACAAAAATAAATAATTAATAAATTTTATATGTATAAAAAAATATAAATGAAACATTATAAGTTTTATTTTAGTTTTAAAAATTATTTTATTAAAAATAATTTTTTTTTTATATTTTTTCAAAACCAAATACAATTTTTTGATATATAATATTCTTTAGCTTTTAATTTTTAATTTTTATTTTTTAATCCTATTTATAAAATATATTTTAAAGAAATAATAATTATTAAGATAATGTTAATATATTCTATTACGGACACTAACTAATTTTTTTTACAATTAAAATATAAAAAATTATTTTTACATAAAAAATATTATTCTAGGAAATATTAATTATTTAAGAAAATGTTAATTATTTAAGAAAATGTTGGTTATTTTAGAAAAAAGAAATAATTTTTTAGCACTTTATATTGAAAATAATGGATGTGTTTCTACCTATACAAATGATATACTTTTAAACTTATTTGATACTTAACCTTGAATATTTTAATGATTTTTTGGAGTGTTCATAAGTAAAATAAATAAAAGGAAAATGTCGTGGATTATTATCTTAATAAGTGCAAAAAATGAATGATCAATAGCGGATCGGCAAAGCAGGAAAGAATGAAAATAACAGAAGGATAAAAAGGATGTGACCTTCTGAAACCAGTATCAATGGATAATACTCATCATTGAGAGTTTTCCAACGATATCTGACACGTCCCACGAAATTCGTACGAAAAAGTTATAACCTACAAAAGTTTGCTGATAAAAGTAAAAGTCAGTTGATAAATGGCTATTTTATAGACATTTATAGCTGAACGGAAAAAAGTGACAGGATAGATCCAACGAACTAATACCAACATTATAGCCATCACAAATACACTACAATTGAATGGGCCAGTCCAGTTACCACAACACACGCGGCCCAACGACAAATATCAGTCGACCTATCTTATTGTTCGACCATCATTAGTCCCGACCTAGCTCCGTACGATATACGATCATCAACTTATACAATTTCTATCTGGCTAAGGCGCAATGGCAAGTTGATCTTGATTACTCATGCAACCTCGACCTACAGAAACATGCATCCATATACGACTTAATCCATAACCGTCTCCTGCAATCACGGAGATCGTTACGCCTACATTGTCTTCACAATTTAAGGGATTCAATACGATCCTACATCACTACTATATATACCAGACAACATTCAACGTTAAAAGTTAATATATTCTTGGCTATTTGGAGATAAAGTCGTTCAATACAGTTTTATATAAACTCATACCACAACATTTTATCATCACGTCGGAGGGTATTAGTCGGATACCAACCCGGCTAGTCGTTTGTTCGTGATTTCAGGTCACACTTATTAGGGATCAACCTATTGCTGGACTAAGGCTGATCTGGATCAATTCCCGAGTCATCAGTTTGGTTCCATTCTGGGAAACAATAACGTTAGACCTCGAAATCTCACTCAACCGTTAATATGGTATCTGACGGACACACTGCTACTTCCTCCAGTGATCCTATACACGAGAATCTGGGAAACACAGATGCAGGTGCCGAAAATCACACTGCAAACTTGCCTCCTCCTCCACAGGGGCATCCCAGTAGAAAGGTCACTCGTTCAAACAGCGTGGCCGATGGTATGGGTTTACAAGATGGGAGAAGACAAAAAAGGCCTATGCCTAATCAAGGGGTAAGCCAGCAACCAAAGCGGGTCCAAACAGGTCGAACAGCTGCAGGCGACATTGTAGGTCCCTTAGCTTCTCACCTTAGTAGGAAAGATATTTTACTAGAGCGGGGTAGGTTGTTGCAGAGCTTGCTCGAAGTGCAAAATGAGTTACTCGAGCTACCCGTGTCTCCTAAAAAGGACGACAGAATATCTCAAAGGGTAGCTCCATCTCTCACCTCTCATAGACACGCTAACGGAGGTCATAGGCCGTCTGGTGAAGAAAGAAGGAATGATGTGCCTCCCCCCTCCCACATTTCCATAGATCAAACTGGCGACCTAAGAGATAGGCTCAACCAGCACAGGGAACAAGAAGCCGACTCAGCTCGGATCGATGAGGTAGCTCGAAGCTGACAGGGCTCAGCGTAGGTCGCCAAAAAGGGGAGAAAGGTCGTTTCTCCGACGGGAAAGGAGAGGAGTAACTCCCCCAAGGAATGAGAGACAAAGGACCCTCTCTAGGAGGGAACCCTATCGTAAGGAAGGGCAAAAGTCTAACTAAATCTCCCACCAAAGGAGAGACCTGGATGTTAGGGAGCTCCTCAACTTAAAACGAAGATTAGATGATATAGAGGCAGATAGGGCAGCCACCAACGGGATGGTCAAATGAAATGACTGTACTATTCGACCTTAACCAAGGATATGCTCGACAAAAGGCCTTCTGCAGGTTTCAAGCTGCCCATGTTGGAAAAGTACTCGGGCCCGACCAATGCCTTGAATCACATGCAGCACTTTGAGGCCACGATGTGTTTGGTCTCTTCTGAGGATGACGTGCTATACAAGGCATTAACCAACACCTTTATAGGAGCAGCACTGACTTGCTTCCGTGGCCTAACCACTGGCTACATCACATCATGGAGCTACATGAGAAAGAAGTTCCTCGAAAGGTTCTCTATAGATGGAGCTCGTAAGAAAAGAGTCACTGATCTGAACAACATAACTCAGGGTAAGATCGAGAGTACTATGAGCTACTTTACCAGGTTCAAAAGACCTCACAGATAGGGAGTCATCAACTTCTTTAGAAATGGAGTGTCCTCTCCCTATCTGGATTATGAGCTCCAGGTTAGGAGGGCGACCACGAGTAAGGAGTTGTTCAAGAGGGCCTATGATGTAGCTGTGGCTGAAGAACGAAAGGAGAGAAAGAAAGACAAAGGCTTATTACATTCTGAAGTTAGTGAGTCGACAAAGGGGGACAGGCAAAAAGTAACAACAACAAGGGGAAAACAGAACTAGGGCGACAAAAACAGTCCCTGAAAACTTCACCCCACTCACGGTTAGTCGGACTGGGATCATGAACACGGTCGACCTAGGTCCTCCCTCCCTAATGAATTCTCAAAATAAATTTAGAAGGGATAACAGAAGGTACTGTAAGTATCACAAGGATACCAGGCACACAATGGAGGAATGTTTGAGCTTGAAAAGGATCATCCAAAAGTGAGTGAATGAAGAAAGGTTGGATAGGTTTTTTAAGGGAGATCGTCTTGCAGAAGGAGATCGACCTACCAGAGGTGTGCTTGAACCAAGGCAACCAAGATTGACGTTGGGGGTGATAGCTGAGGAGATGAGCAACACTACGCTCAAACACAAGATCTTTCAGTTAAATAAAGCTCCCTATGTACCCCTCAAAAGTTGTGTCCAAGAGGAGGTGATCAGTTTCTACCCCTACGAACTGGCCGCGAGCATGACTGCAAGAGAGTAGATTTTGGTGATTCAAGGGCTCATTGATAACTGCACGTCGAGTATAATCTTGGTCGACACGGGGGCCTGCAAGGACATTCTCTATTACAGACTAGAATAAATGGCATTGGGACGCAAACCTTTCTCTCTCATATATCACCCAATCTGGGTATCTAAGGCTCCTAATGATTGGCACTAGGGGACCTACCTCCCCATCTCCTCCTAGCATCATGACAACCTGGATGAAGAAGTACGTATCCAACCCAAGTGCGGCCCAGCTAATGGTGCTCCTCCGAGCCACCAATGTCAACCTACGAGTGAGTTAATCACTCCATTCTGGGACCCAGTAATCTTCCTCCATCATGGGAGGTGTATAAGCCTCAGGCAAGGGGATCCCCCATCCCTTCCTACTCTCCACAAGGATCATATGGGTATTTCACCCCGAAACTTTATCGGGCAAATTGGTGAACATTTTGGGGGCCTTAGCTTTGGCCAGAGTGCTAATTCCAAAGGTCTTGTTGTTCTGCACAACCTTAAAAAATCTCCTAAAGACATGCATACATGGCTCGTACCCAACAAACTTGCACACCATGGCAAAGCAAACCAACACCCTCACAGTATTGGCGCCCAACTGCATGGGGACAGCGGCCATGCACTCCAAAAACTCACAGATAAACGGATCAAGGGGAAGTCGTAGCCCGGCCTCAAACTGACCGTAATAGAAGGCTACCCTAGAGGAGCTCAGACCCCAGTGCTTCCAAGACTGAGCTTTCAAAGGCCTCTCCGTGAAATGGGTGAGGTAGAAGTCATCTTTGGGGACCTCGAAGAAGTCATGAAGGATTTTGATGCGGGATTTAGCATTCTTCCTCCCTATGACTGGCTTGGGGGCCACATATCCCCTCTTATTGCGACCTGAAACCACGGTCGAGAAAAATTTGTCCACGATGTTGCCTGAGGAGGAGCTCGGGGTAGTAGAAATGGGAGACTGTTGAGCTATCTATAGAAGACACATAAACAGGGGAATCAGACCTAGTTGAAGTATGTTCCGAACTACCTAAGGGCGACTTAGATTCCCTGGGAATTCTAATCTCTCTCTAGGAAAGGGAGGTTTGTTGGACTTGATGTAAAAAATTATGAGGTGGTCTATAAGTTTGTTGAAGAGACGGAAACGAATAATCCGTGGATCATCCGCCTTCAAATCCCCCATACTCTCTCCAGCTGGGAACCCTACCTCACCATAAAATAAACTCCACCTATCTAAGATGGTAATACACTCCTCCCTCGTCAATTCCACTCATGGACATTCTAACCTTTTATAAATCCTAAGGTTTATGGTGTTATAACCATACCTTACACCTATCTCGAAGCCAAAGGTCCTAGCCATGGCGGAATTAATGGAGAGACTTAAAATTAAGCCTAAAAACAGAGCAATTGAAGGGTACCTTGATGATTTGGGGAAAGGTGGAGCTTAACGATAAAGCAGAATGCTTGATTAAATCGGAAATCGAAGTCCTTGCTATTTTCTCTTGTTTGGTATTTGAGTATTCGGAGATTGTAAAGTTCTAAAAGGAAAGGGATTCTTCCTTTTATGCTCCTCCTTTTCCTTACCTGAATGGGAAAGGGCAGAGGACACAGCCATTCTTTTTGTCAGTTAATGCCCAGCAGCGGTTTCCAAAAACAGTTGTCAATTCGCTAGAACCGTACCATCATTACGGAAATTACGACGCATTAAATAGCGTATCCAGCCGTCAAAAGTCAATGGTCGAGAGCGACCTACATCTACTCAGTCGACCATCTAACGGTGTGGTGTAAGCCTACATAAATTTTTTTATAACTTATTGGTCGACAAAGTCAACACAGAAATTTGGGGGCCACTGAACGGAATAAAAGTGACGGGCTAGGCCCAACGAACTAAGCCCAACATTCTAGACATCACAAAGACACTAAAATTGAATAGGCCAGTCCAGTTACCACAAAGCCCGCGGCCCAACGGCAAAGATCAGTCCGACATACGATCATCAACTTATACAATTTCTATATGGCTAAGGCGCAAAGGCAGGTCAACCTTGATTACTTATGCGACCTCGACCTACAGAAATGTGCGTCCATCTATGACTTAATTTGTAACCGTCTGCTACAATCACGGAGATCATTACGCCTACATTGTCTGCACAATTTAACGGATTCAATACGATCCTAAATCACTACTATATATACCAGACAGCATCCAACATTAAAAGGTAATGTCTTCTTGGCTATTTGGAGATTACGTCGTTCAATACAGTTTTATATAAACTCATAACACAACATCTCATCATCACGTCGGAGGGTCTTAGCCGGAGACCAACTCGGCTAGTCGTTTGTTCGTGGTTTCAGGTCACATTTGCTAGGGATCAACCTATTGTTGTACTAAGGCTGATCTGGATCATTTCTTGCGTCATCAATAGCATTTTTTATATAATTTCTATAGCATAAACTAGCTCACTTTAGTTCATTTTTAATTAATATTAGTTTATTTTGTTACATTTCGCGGATATTATGCTTTGTGGTATTTTTTGGTTGAAACAGGACCAATAAACATTATTTGTGTGAAATCAAGCTTGGAAAAAGACTCACAAAGTGTAATGGATGAAAAGGAAGCAAGGGAGATCATTTTGGTGGAGGAAAATAAAGATCCAGCCCAAGACAGGCCTTGCACGGCCGAGCATTGAAGCTGGAGCGGTAGTGCTGATTTATAGAACGAAAGAAAGAAATTCCGTCAGGCCTTGCACGGCCGTGCATGTCATAACGCACGGCCGTACAGTTACTGTTACGCCAGATTTTTGCAGTCACCTTTTCGGCACCTTTTCAAGACATCTTTTGGAGCAGTCCCAAACTTTTGTCAAATGCCTATAAATAAGACTTGTAATCATTAGTTTTAAAATCCAGAAATCAAGATTATATTGTAATAATACTCTAGCAATATTTATCCAATAAACAACATCACTCTCAAGATTTTGAAAACTGATTGTTGCTTTTATTCAAAAATTCTGAAGTTGAATAAATAAAGTTATTTTTCAGACATTGTCTTCTATATTACCTAAATAAATATCCTTACTTCTTCTCTTTATTTTTAATGTAATATTCTTATTATTGTGTTATGATAATTGTCATGGATAGTGAGTAATCACCCAAATTCTTGGGGTTCGAAACTCAATCTCGTATATTCATCTTTTAATTCATGCTTCCCTTTTCATCTTCATATTAAAACAATTTTCTTCATATCATTTTTAAACGCCTACGAATATGAAAACGTTCATATTTGTATAAATCCTAGTTAATCGAGAGATATACTTTGCCGTGAATCTCGATTAGCGGAATTATATGAAGTAAACTAGTTAATATTAATCACGAGAGTATATTAATTGCCTAGTGATGATCCTTAATTAAAAAGTACGTAGATTTTTATAAATTTAATGGATTTTTACTAATGCATGGACCATCGAAAGATAGGCCATGATTATTAGTTAATACAAATATTAATTGTTTGATCGTGAGAAATAGTACAAACATAATGTATCATTCTTGATTTTTTATGAAACTTTTATTTAAGTATTGATTTTTTGATAAATACATGTTGTTCGATTTTCAACCACGAGAAATCCTTCATTATAAGAGTTTTTCACCCAAAATTAGAGTAGTTTGCATATTCTATATAGATAAACGACAAAATAAATTTTCTCCCAATCATTAGTTTTTATTTTATTATTCTTAAATAAAAGTAAATATTATACATAGTAACGTTGTACTCGTGGGATCAACTCGCATTTTCCTAATCTATATTACAATAACACCGTGCACTTGCGGTTTATAAACTAAGCTGTTCATTTTGGTTTAACAAGTTTTTGGCGCCGTTGCCGGGTACAACGATTTACTTTTTGATATTTGTCTTTATTATATATATATATATATATATATATATATATATATATATATATATATATATATATATATATATATATATATATATATATATATTGATTGTTTAACATCTTTTCTGAAGATTTGTTGTCTTTAAATACTTTTCAAGTATCTTTTGAGTTTATGAAAAGAAACTGGATCTTTCTTGAAGAATTTGATCCGGAAGCCGAAAGGACTTTTCACGAAAGACTAAGTTAAAAGAAGTAATAGAACAACAAATGGTGGAAGGAGAACCCGCGACACCACCACCTAGAAACATACGGGACTTTGTTAACCCAAGTACCCTGGGTACTAGATCACAAATAATTGTGCCAAATGCCAATGCAGCAAACTTTGAGATCAAGCCGCAATTACTACACATGGTTATGTATAACCAATTCAGCGGATCAGCTTACGAAGACCCCCATATCCATGTTCAGTCATTTTTGGAGTATTGTGACACCACCCGAATTCAAGGTGTCATATCGGAGGCAATAATGATGCGCCTTTTCCCCTTTTCTTTAAAGGATAAGGCAAAACAGTGGTTGAATTCCGTCCCACCCAATTCTTTAACAACTTGGGACCAAATTAAAGAAGCATTCCTTGGACGTTTCTTGCCAACGAGCAAGACCGCTCAAATTCGGACGAAGATTACAAATTTCAACCAAACAGAAAGCGAGACACTCTATGATGCTTAGGAGAGATATAAAGAACTCCTAAGGATGTGTCCTCACCATGGGTCGGAGAAATGGTTGATTGTCCACATATTCTACAATGGTCTATCATTCAAAACTAGAGAGACCATTGATGCCGCAGCAGGAGGTGCACTCATGAACGAAGCATCAGATGAAGCATATGATTTAATAAAGAACACGCCTTGAACCATTATCAGTGGTCAAACGAGAGGGAGTAACCTCAAAGCACCCCAGGTAAATATAATATTGATGTTGTTACTCTTTTATCATCAAAAGTTGATATGATTCTTAAAAAATTTGAAAGCTAGAATGTAAATCTCGTGGCCAACGTTAATGTTATTTGTGAACTATTTAAGTCAAACTCACATATTACGGAATGTTGTGAATTGCTTGACACTACCTCTAGTGATCAAGTAAATTTTGTTAACTCTTTTGGGCAAAAGAGTGGTATGTATTCAAACACAAACAATATCGAATGGAGAAATCACCCCAATTTTTCCTATAAGAGTAATAATATTTTAAACCCACAATCTTCTACACTACTGCCAGAATTTGCACAAAAGAATTTCAACAATAATTCTAATGCTTTTCCTCCCCCTAAATCTAACTTAGATCTTTTATTGGATTTCATTGTTGAAAATAAAAATGCTCAAGAAAAGACTAACAATGAATTTAGGGAAAATTTCAAGCAATTAAATACTAGATTTGATAATCTAGCCGCTCATAATAAAATGCATGAAAATCAATAAGCTCAACAGACCAACGCTTCGCATAGACCACAAGGGATTATTCCCAGACAACCACAAAGGCCTAATGAGCATGTTAATGTAATAATCACTAGAAGCGGTAATGAATTGATAGACGTCAACCCTAGTGAAGAGAATGTTAGTCCAACCCCACCGATGGTTGAGACTAATAAAAATATTAAGAAGGGGACAGAATTCCCTATGCTTGCTAGAAACTTTGATCTACCAATACCATATCCACAAAGGTTGATCAAGAAAGAAGTAAAATAATAATATGTCGAGTTTCTAGAAGTTTTGGATACAATAAATGTTAACATTCCATTTTCTGTTAACATGCAAAAAATGCCCTTTTATTCAAGATCTTTAAAAGAAATTATTTCAAGTAAGAGGAAATTAGAAGAATTTGAGAATGTCACTTTGGCGAAAGATGTTAGTGCTATTTTGCAAAAGAAACTTCCCCCAAAACTTAAGGATCCCGACACTTTCTCGATACCTTGTAGCATTGGTAGATGTAACATAGACAATGTTATGCTTAATCTAGGGGCTAGCGTTAGCCTAATGTCATTATCAGTAAGTGAGAAACTAGGTGTGGGGGAACTCAAGCCCACCACCATTTCTCTCCAACCGGTGGACCGCTACATACAATACCCAATTGGAATAATGGAGAACATTCCTTGTCAAATAGGGAACCTGATCATCCCTGTCGACTTTGTGGTATTCGAGATAGAAGAAGACCATCTAATTTCGATAATTTTATGGAGACCATTTCTTGCCATCGCAGGGGCAATAATTGATGTAAAAAATGGTACTCTCTCTCTAAATGTTGGAACCAAAAAGGTTGAATTTGATAGGAAAAACTCGAATCTCGAGAACCCTTGCCAAGAAGTCAACACCCTCAAAGATGATAGCAAGGAGGGTGAAAAATCACAATCTAAAGATTCGTTTAAAAAGTATTTTATAAATGAGTAATCTTTAGATTGTAGTAAAAATAATGATGTGTTCAACTATTTTGTATATTATAATGCTAATCATGTAGCAAATAATGAGAACACCAAAGAAATGAAGGTACCGGATTGAGAAAGCACGCCAAAATAGCGTACGTGAAAGGATTATAGACAATTAATCCCATCAAGAACAAGTACGAGATGGCGCGTATGTGTGATGTACCCGATTTTTTTTTGAAAATCAAACGGAGTCGCCACGCCATTTTTATTTTGAGGGCCAAAACTTTGAAAAAAGCCCGAGATCAGAGATTTAGGTTCGGAGGTCATGTTACGCGTCGGGAAGGACGTTAGTGTGCACCCGACGCGCCTCGTAAAACGAGTCTTCCAAACATTTGAAATCCTTTTGTTGTGTGTGTGTGTGTGTGTGTGTGTGTTTTGACCAAAATGAGTTGAAACTGAGAAAAACAAAAATGGGAAACTCTTTATAAGACTTTGAAAAATCCCCAAGATTTTTGGTATGATTTTTGGGTCGAGTCTTGGCACTCAAAAGATTTTTGGATTTGAAGAGCCATTCTGCCAGAATGAAAGAAGGCAGTTGACCCTTGACTTTGAAATGGACTTAAAGGCTTCAAAACTTCAGAATCTGGGGAAAGTCCGAGAATGAAAGTTGCTCAAAACACCCTAAATAGGGTTTATGAAAAGGAACTTTCCATTTTGGAAGTAATTTGAGGGGTCAAAACCTTCTGGAAATCTCAGATGTGAAATCTGGATTTCCAGAAGCTGATGAACTGGCCTCTAAAAGAAAAATTGAAAAAAGGAGTTTTACTCACTCAAAAAATAAAATAAAAATATGTCTGGAAAGCTCTGGATGTTGGCTACAAAAAGTGTTTTGTAGTCAACATCTAATTCCAAGTTTTACTGGGTCCAAAAATAGGAAAATGGACTGAGGTCTCAGAACAATGCTACTGGACAGCAAGATGTTCTTGAGGGAAAATGTGATTTTTGGGGGATTTGCATCTATGTTCACCCCATTTTCATCCCTAGACTTGATACCACTACCTTTTGTTAAGTGGTTATCATATTCAAGTCATCCTTGGGGAATTTATGGGGTTGAAACATGTCCTTTGCAAAGGGAAAGGGGGTTTTGTAAAGATGAAACCAAGGAGAAAGAATTGACTAAAGATCTAAAATGTGGACCACTTGAGATGGTCATTCATGAAGATGAACTTCAAGATGACCATCTTAGGTCAAAACTCAAGTTAAACTAGACATAAAATAAGTCAAAGTAAGAAGAACAAGATGATCAAGAGATCAAAAGAGAATTTTAGGGTTTTGAGAAGGAGGGCTTTACCAATGGTGACACCCTATCTTCCTAGGCTTGGAATTTGACTTGAGGAGTATCAAGATTTGGTGTTTGGCTTGAGGAGTATCAAGGTTTGGTGTGTTTGGTATTTGATTGGGAAAGATTCAAGAGAAAATGGTGGCAATCTAAGGATTCCCACTGTTTTCTCTCTATATTCCTTGAGAACTTCGTTCTTTGTGAGTAAGTTGTCTCGTAAGGCGAGAGAGGAGGGTTTAATTTATAGGCCCTCTGAAAACTCAAAGATGTCCGCGTGGAGGTCCCTGTAAAACGTGCACGGTGCATTAAATGCTGCTCCAGGCTTTGAACAGGAAGAATATTTTTCAAAATATCGGCGAAATTGTTTTTCAACTTCTTTGTTTCGGGATTTTCTTAATTCTTTTGCTTTTTTGGATTCCTTTTTTGGTTTAACTTTAAATAGCAAACCCTAACCTACCCTTGCTTGGTTAGAAAGGTTAGAGATTGTTAGAAATGTTAGAAATGTTAAAACTTTCGTTAACTTTCTAACGAAAAAGCTACCAACTCAAATTGGAGCACTTACAGTAGCCCCTCGGCGACGGTGCTTTCGAAGGAAGCGGGGTCGTCGATAAGAGTAAGGCTCCATATTTGATAGGATGATCAAGTGATCGAGTGGCTGAACCTATTCAATAGGCTACCTACGTATCCCGAATGGGAATCAAGTCGGTCGTAGTTCGGGTCTTTGACCACAGGAATGATTGTTTTTAAGGTATCAACCTTTGGAGATGATGGCGTTTTAGGCGCCTCGGACCTTGAAGATGATGGCGTTTTAGGTGCCTCGAACCTTGAAGATGGCGTTTTAGGTGCCTCGAACCTTAGAGATGGCGTTTTAGGTGTCTCGAACCTTGATGGTGGGGATAGATGGTCCTCTGGTGGACTTTGCTTGAAAGGATCGGTCTTACGTCTGCTGCCGAAGGAAAGGATGACCATTTTGGTCGAGTGGCTGGACCTAATGATAGGCTACCTACGTATCCCGAGTGGGAATCAAGCCGGCCGTAGTTCGAAATTTACTCGAGATTTCGTTGGCTTCGCTGGGGAAAATCGGACGTATTCGTTGGGGAAATCGGTCTTACGTTTGACTGCCGGGAATGATTTTGATGAAAGATACGGGATCCGTTATCTTTCTCGGGGCACTCGGTCTTACGTTTAAGCTAGGGAATGATTTTGATGAAAGATACGGGATCTCGTTATCTTTCTCGGGGCACTCGGTCTTACGTTTAACTCGCCGAATTTCTTTTGAGAGGGTATGAACCTAAATGGGAACTTAGTTCAGGAGTATGAACCTAAGTTGAGGTTCGGTTCAGGAGTATGAACCTAATGGAGACTTAGTTCAGTATGAACCTAAGTTGAGATTTTGTTCCGAGTATGAACCTAAATGGGAACTTAATTCGGGAGTATGAACCTAAGTTGAGGTTCGGTTCAGAGTATGAACCTAATGGAGACTTAGTTCAGGAGTATGAACCTAAGTTGAGATTTGGTTCAGGAGTATGAACCTAAATGGGAACTTAGTTCAGGAGTATGAACCTAAGTTGAGGTCTTGTTCAGGAGTATGAACCTAAATGGGGACTTAGTTCAGGAGTATGAACCTAAGTTGAGGTTCGGTACCTGATGGAGGCTATTTGAAGGTGTTCTTGCTGGGGAAGACTCGGGCTTACGAGAACCATCGGGAAGAAAGGTGATCAATGTCGGTCAAGTGGATGGACCAAGGATTGGCTTGTATCAGGGGTCACCCGAGGATTGACTATTTTAGGGAAGTCGTCCTAGAGATTGATTTGTATTTGGGAGTCACCAGGGATTGACTATTTTAGGGAAGTCGCCCTATGATCTGACTATTTTTGGGAAGTCGCCCTATGATCTGACTATTTTTGGGAAGTCACCCCGTGGTTTGACTATTTTTTGGGAAGTCACCCTATGATCTAACTATTTTTTGGGAAGTTGTGATGATGTGTATCCGAAAATTTTCCCATTTTTTGTTTGAAAAAATCAACGAAACGGAGTCGCCACGCCATTTTAATTTTGAGGGCCAAAACTTTGAAAAAAGCCCGAGATCAGAGATTTAGGTTCGGAGGTCATGTTACGCGTCGGGAAGGACGTTAGTGTGCACCCGACGCGCCTCGTAAAACGAGTCTTCCAAGCTGAAAATCATTTGTGTGTGTGTGTGTGTGTGTGTGTTTTGGCCAAAATAAGTTGAAACTCAGAAAAGTAAAAATTGGGATATCTTTTTAAGACTTTAAACTGATCCCATGATTTTTTGGAAGATTTTTGGATTGAGATTTGGTACTCAAAAGACCTTTTGAAGTTGAGAGCCATTTCTGCCAGAATGAAAAAGGCAGTGGACCTTTGATTTTGAAATGGATTCAAGGGTCTTAAAACTTCATAATCTGGATAAACTCAGAGAATGAAAGTTGTTCTAAACACCTTAAATAAAGTTTGTGCGAAGGAATTTTCCATTTTGGAGAAGATTTGAGGGGTCAAAACCTTCTGGAAACCTCAGATATGAGATCTGGATTCCCAGAAGCTGATGAACTAGCCTCTGAAAGAAAATTTGAAAAGAGGAGTTTTACTCACCCAAAAAATAAAGTAAAAATATGTCTGGAAAGCTCTGGATGTTGGCTACAAAAAGTATTTTGTAGTCAACACCAAATTCCAAGTTCATCTGTGTCCAAAAATTAAGACCATGGACTGAGGTCTGAGAAAATTGTTACTGGACAGCAACTTCTCAAGAAAGAAAATATGATTTTAAGGGGGGTTTTGCATCCATGCTTGTCCCCATTTCCCTAGGTTTTGGTTAGTGATCACTAGACATTTTAGTGGTGAATCAACTATACCAAACCATCCTTGGGGTACATTAGGACTAAGCATTTCATTTGCTTGGGAAGGGGATTTTTATCCTTTGAAAATGAGATTTTATGCTTGAAAATGGTTTTTAGGGTTTTGAAAATGAGTTTTCTTTGTAAGAAAGTAAGAAAACTTGAAAATAATGTTGATCTTTGTAGAAGATCATCCATGGAGATGGTCTTCCATGGTGATCTTCTTAGATCTAGAGCAAGAAGATGAAAGAACTACATTTTGTAGTTTGAAGATGCATGCATGGATGAGATTTAGGGTTAGGAAGAGGAGGGTTTACCAATCTTCCTTGTGTTCTTGAGTGTTTGGCTTGAGTGTATGAGTGTTTAGGGCTTTAATATGAGAGTGAGTGGATGAGTATGAGTTGGGAAAGATTGGAGAGAAAATGGTGACAATTCAAGTGAATTCTCACTTTGTTTTCTCTCTATATTTCGCCGGAGGTTGATGCAAAATGTGTTGTTCCTTCTTATTTTTGTGGCTGGAGGGCTCAATTTATAGCCCTCTGAAAATGCAAACTCATCCGCGCGGACAAGTCCCCTCGGCGTGCCTTGTTCATTAAATGCGGCTCCGGCTTTGGACAAGGGAATATTTCTTTTCAAAATTCAAATTGACCACGGCCCGGATTATGTTTCCAGCATTTCTATTTGTGGTTTTATTCTTTTATTTTTTTTTTTAAGATTCTTTTTAAGGTTTAACCTTAAATAACAATGCCCATTTTACCCTCACTTTGTTAGAAAAGTTAGGATTGTTAGGAATTGTTAGAAATGTTATAACTTTCGTTAATTTTCTAACGAAAATTCTAACAAGCTCAATTTGGAGCACTTACAGTAGCCCCTCGGCGACGGCGCTTTCGAAGGAAGCGGGGTCGTCGATAAGAGTAAGGCTCCATATTTGGCGGGATGATCGAGTGATCGGGTGGCTGAACCTAGCGATAGGCTACCTACGTATCCCTAGTGGGAATCAAGCCCTTTCGTAGTTCGAGAACTACTCGAGATTCCGTTGGCTTTTGGGATTCCGTTAACTTTGCTGGGGATTTCGTTAGCCTTTCTTTGGGAAAATCGAGACGTATTCGTGCAGGGAATTGGTCTTACGTTTGGCTAGCGGGAAGATTTTGATGAAAGATACGGGATCTCGTTATCTTTCTCGAGGAAATCGGTCTTACGTTTGGTGTCGGGGATGATTTTGATGAAAGATACGGGATCTCGTTATCTTTCTCGAGAGAGGAGATCGGTCTTACGTTTTCTTTGCTTGGGGAAGATTTTGATGAAAGATACGGGATCTCGTTATCTTTCTCGGGGCACTCGGTCTTACGTTTGTGCTAGGGAATGATTTTGATGAAAGATACGGGATCCGTTATCTTTCTCGGGGCACTCGGTCTTACGTTTCTTGCCGGGAATGATTTTGATGAAAGATACGGGATCCGTTATCTTTCTCGGGGCACTCGGTCTTACGTTTTCTTTAGGGGATGATTTTGATGAAAGATACGGGATCTCGTTATCTTTCTCGAGGAGATCGGTCTTGCGTTTGCTGCCGGGAAGATTTTGATGAAAGATACGGGATCTCGTTATCTTTCTCGGGGCACTCGGTCTTACGTTTGGCTTGGGAATGATTTTGATGAAAGATACGGGATCCGTTATCTTTCTCGGGGCACTCGGTCTTACGTTTGGCTAAGGAAAGATTTTGATGAAAGATACGGGATCTCGTTATCTTTCTCGGGGCACTCGGTCTTACGTTTGAAACTGCGAGGGAATGATTTTGATGAAAGATACGGGATCCGTTATCTTTCTCGGGGCACTCGGTCTTACGTTTGAGCTAGGGAAGATTTTCTTGACAAGGGTTGACTTTGGTTAACTTTGGTTAACTCTGTCAAATTAGAGGGGAATTTGCAGAGTCCTGGAATTTTAAAGGGCAAAAGGGTCATTTTGACCGACAATCCTATCCGCGCGGAGAGGACACGAAAATCGGGGTATTAATTAGGGCCAACGCCCTCTTCTTCTTCTTCCTCGTCTTTTCAATTTTTTACGCACTTACGAGGGAGAGAGAGAGAACCGAGGAGAACCTCCATTGAAGGCCAAAAAGCTTCGAAAATCTTCCGATTTCTTCGATTTTTCGAGCGATGGAACACTGGGAAGGCGCTTTTCAAGGTCAAGGGCGTGGCCCGATAGCGGAGAGGCGATTGGAGCTCGTCCGGATGAGGAGGCATTACAATCTTTCGCAATCGGTTGCGGAGGAGCATTACCCCGATGCTTGGCAACATTGGGCTTCGGATTCGAATCTCCGAACGGTATACTTTGAAACCCTTTGATCCCTTTGTTGATTTCTTGTTTGAAATTTGAATTTTAGGTGATTTTTGAAAATTTTTTTTTTTGAAATTGAATATTGACGTTCATTGTCTTTGAATCTTGATGATTATGTGAGTAACCCAAAATGTGCATTTTGCTTGGGAAAAAGAATTGGCATTTTTGCCATTTTTTTTTTTTAATTCGAAAATTGCATGTGAAAATTCGAAAATTGTGATTGATGATTTTTTTTTGAAATTGGATATTGATATTGATGAATGATGCAATGCATGCATTTTGTTTGGAAAGAATGGGCATTTTGCCAATATGAGATGTATGTATGTTTAGGATTTTTTTTTTTTTTGAAAAGTGGGACGGATTTTTCCTCCCGTTGCATGTAAGATGGATGATATGCATGCATGCATTTTTTTTTTAAAATGGGACGGAGTTTTATTTCTGTCAACTTCTTGTAGGATATGCATGTATGCATTTTTTTTTTATTGAAAATTGTTGAATGGGATTTGCTGAAAATTGTCTTTTCTGTGAGAAAAATGGGGCTATGTCTATTGCATGCCGTTATGCTGCCGAATTTTTTTTTTTTAAATGCATGTGTATGCTCTTTTTTTTTGTGCAAATGCAAATGCAATCTTTTTGACATTTTCTCTTTTTTTTTTTTTGCAGGGCGGAAACCGTTTTTTGACGGAGCAGCTGAACAAAATGAAGACTCGAGGATCAGTGGAGTCCGTGATTGACTTGTGGGACCGGCTTCCGAATGTGGGCCGAGGAGCTTTGCCGAGTCCGAGACAGATTGTTGTTGAGACGGGGCTCTGGGAGTTCGTTGAGTGCTTGAGGGGACTGGTCAAGTTCCCTAAGAGCAAGGGCTTGATGTTTGCTCTGGCGCAGCATTGGTGGGACGCGACCCACACCTTTCACTTCTTCTGGGGCGAGGCTACGGTTACGCCCTCCGACTATGCTGCGATCACGGGTTTGTCCTTTAATGGGCCAACGGGCATTGAGTGGCGGGATAGCTACGGCGATGCGTCTGCGAGCTCTTAAGGATTTTCCCTATTCCCAAGGGGATGGGGATGGAGTATGCCGTGGTCTACGGTAAGATCGTGGAGACCATTGTGAGTTATGAGGCTGGGGAGGATAGGATAGGCGCCGATCAGATTGCCAGGGCCTTCTTGTGGTTTGCTTTTTCGAGCACGCTCTTTGGGCATGCTGAGGGGACTGCAGTCTTTGCCTTGTTGAGGTCCTTGGAGGACATGGAGACGGCCGGAGATGTCTCGTGGGGAGAGGCCGGGCGCGAGCTTTATTTTGCTCTTGATAGGTACGGCCAGGAAGGCTGTGAGCTCTTTGTCTTGCTTTGAGTTTGCCACTGGAGGTATAAGCTCTCTTTTTGCTTTCCCTCCTCTTTTTTTTTTTTTTTTTTTTTTTTTTGAGCACGCACCTTTCTTTTGCACTGGATTGATTGGATTTTTACCTTTCGCAGGTATGGGCGTTGGAGTTTTTCCACGTCACGATGTGGCGGCAGCCGGAGGAGTACGTCGGGGCGTATCCGGCCATGCAGTCTTGGTCCAAGCATGCCCGGGAGAAGATAAGCTCCAGGGGGCGTACGACTCTCAGGTACGCGGATTGCCTTCCTTTGACGGAGGCCGAGACGGATGAGGGGATGATATTCTTCCCACAGGATCGCTTTGAGGTGGCGCAGTGAAGGGCGCGAGATCTGGGTGCGGCGGAGGATTTTGAGGGGTCGACCTGCGATGCATATTATCTGGGAGAGAGGGTGACGCGCCGGCATGCGTGAACTCGCCTTTGAGGACACCGGTGGAGCCTCCTGCCGATATGATGCACCCGAGTGATCGGTCCGTGACCTGGGATGATTATCGAGCCGGCCAGCACTTCTCGGATTTCGTGGCGATTGAGCCATATGCGACATTCGTTTTGAGGAGGCTAAGGATGCCTCGGGTTACGGATAGGGAGGGCTTGGGATCCGCGGTACCCTCGGACGGATTTTTCCTATATCCGGGACGGGGTCCGATTGAGGGTGCGAATCCCTCGGCCCGGCGACTTCCACGAGCTTTCCGGACTCGTCGGGGTATGAAGGTATGGCTTCACCTTTTCCCCTTCTTTTCTTTCTTTTGTTTCATCCTCTTTAGCATCACCTCTTTTTTTTTGACGCTTTTGCTTTTGTGCGGTTTTCGGAGGTGGTCGTCGAGAAGCGACGAAGCAAGTGATCGGGGCCAAGAGATTCATCGGGAGGATGGTCGCTTGCGGGGCTCCTCGGGCTAGAGCGAGGCGACCACGGCCGGCGCCTGTCGGACGGGGAGGCTTCCCTATTCGCTCAGAGACTTCTTGAGAGACTCCTCTGTCTCCTCTCCTTGATCCCAGCGGTGCGCCTTCGGATCACGTCATTCTCGGGGATCCACACGGGCGGGGACACGTTTGGCAACATGGCGGGTCGTCTTCGTACGTCCGGGAGTCCGACGCCTTCACCTTCGGATACGATTTTTTCGCGAGATCTCGGCTTGCCCTATCGGGCGTGCGGTTGGTCTGATGAGCCTCTTTAGGAGACGAGGACGATTCGAGCCCGAGATTTTCGGGGCTCTGAGGAGCGGGCCCGAGTCGCAAGAGGGCGAGGGCGGACATCGGGCGCTAGAGGCTCCGATTGATTTTTTTTTTTTTGAGATTTGAGATTGAGATTGAGATTTGTACGGCTTATGCACATTTTTTTTTTTTTTTTTGGATGTAATAATTTAGGATTTTATTTATGTTTGCTTTTTTTTTTTTTTTTTTTTTTCATGCACACTCTTTTTTTTTTTTTGGAATGTAATAATTTAGGATTTTATTTTATGAATGCAATGCAATATGAATGCGGTGTTGCATGAGCCTTGGTTTTTTGCAAGGGTGTTTGGTATATGGGTGGTTTGGGGAGGTTTTTTTTTGCACGGGTTTCGAGCAACGGGACGGAATATTCCTCTTTTGGTGTAGCGGCTTGGGCATTGCGAGATTTTTTTGGAAAGCAATCCTATCCGCGCGGATGGGGGGCGCATCGACCATTGTCCTTTAATTTTGGTTCGGATCTGGTCTTGCTTTATTTCAAATTCAAATATCCTCTTGACCTCCGGTCCAACTGGCCATTTTCGGGAGAAAGAGAGAAAATCCATGGAAAACTTTAGAAAAGCTCCATCAAAATTGTCCCAAGAGTCCCAAATGTCATTCTTCAACAAGTTCAAGGATTGGTCAGGAGATTATGCATGAGAGGAGGTCCTTCTTTGAAGAAAGGTACAAGGTGAAGTGCTTATGGTCTCTCGAGGAATTGATTCCGGATTATGAGCTTTTGAGGGCTTCTTCCTCATTTTGGGACACTAGAAGGCATGTCTTTTGCCTTTCCTTCAACGAGATTGTTCCGGCGTCGAAGAATTTCGGGCCTTGCTTGGAGGTCGGAGGTGGAAGAGATAGCGGTTCCTTTGCCGGAGGGGCTTCTTTTGTTGACGGTGTGCGTCCTCCTTCATCTTTCCCGGAGGAAGCGCAAGGTATGATCCGTGGTCCGATCATTTTGATATTTCCGGTCTTCCCGATAGGTTTAGGGGCCTAGGCTTAGATGATGCCTATTGGGATGCTTTTGCACTTTGTATGTTTGGCACCACTGTTCATGGTCTATTCCTTTGGGATTTGCCATCGATCTCTGCTAGATGTTGTCGTTCACTGTCGCACAGGCGAGAGATGTCGTTCCTTTGATTCTTGGGGAGACTTTTCATGCTCTTGACAGATTAGCTACGGAAGGCGGTATATGCGCGGGGCGGCCCATTTCTCTTGACCACTGTGGGTGATGGAGCGTTTGGGGTTCTTCGGGAAACCTACGATATGATCGAGCCTTGGACTTTTGCCGGGAGAGGTGTTGATGTAGATTTTGATGATCGGGGCTCGTGGGAGCGTTGGATGGCGGGTCGCCGGGCCCGAAGATATCGAGATGGTCGGTGCCTCATTGGCGGGTGGAGACTCGCGAGTGCTTCGGGATGGGTCTCCCGTGGTCATGCTTAGGGGCTTTCTCGATCCGGCTTCTATATTTCGGCTTTAGTTACGAGGCAGTTTGGCTGGAGCGGGTTCCTTTGGAGGGCTTTGATGATATAGCCACCGGGGTGGTGGCTCCTGTTTCTATGGATGATCCCTCGGTGTTTCCATTTCTTTCCCGGCGTGGAGGTATGATGCCTTTCCTCCTCGGGTCATTCTCGGGCGTCAGAGGCCGGTGTTCACGACCACTTGGTACTGGATTGGTATGAGAGGCATGCAGGAGAGACTCGGGTGGCTATTTTGAGACGGCGTGAGGCCATTGTGGGTGCGGAGGACGAGGCTGTTTACGAGAGGAGGAGGGCCGGCGAGGGCCAACCCTCGTAGACGGGAGCGGAGACGGCGCGGCCGACTATGAGGCTTACGTCAAGAGACGGGAGAGGAGGGCTCCTATGCTACCGGCTAGGCTACGGGAGATGAGGGATGACGCTAGGGCTACTAAGGCCACTGACAGAGGCTGGTTTAATAGATCTGTTCCTATACCGAGCTTGGTAGGAGGAACACGACATTTTCTGTTCGAAAAAAGAAGACTCGAAGGGGAAGAAGAGGGGAGAGGCCGATGCGAGTGGCTTGGAGTGACTGCGAGGTTTCCAGTATCCCTTTCTTGTCATGGCGAGACACATTAGTTTGATTATGTATCTTAGTTTTCTTTTAGCGGGTTGCCGGTTGTAGGAATGAATCGGGCTTAGACTCGTCAAAGAGCTTTTAACTTGTAATGAATATTTGAATTGCTTTAGAGTTTTCGAGACACTTTCATGGTCGATCAATTGTATTGATGCCAAAGTATGGCTTTTATTTGTGCTTTAGACCGAACCGTTTCCATTGCCTACGTTCCCCTCATTTTGAGGAGCTCGGGTCTTCGTAGTTCAACAGTGAACTCTTTTTTTTGTTTTTTTTTTGTTGTTTTTTTGTTTTTTGTTTTTTTTTTGTTTTTTGTTTTTTTTGTTTTTTGTTTTTTTGGTGCAACCTGTTTTTACCTAGGCCGCCCTTCTCGGGTTTTCAACCTAGTTGGGTATTACTCTTTTAGCACTTTTCCTTCTTTCTTCTTTTTTTTTTTGTTTTACGCGTAGTATCTGCGCAGCTTGTCACCATTCCTTTGGGTGTCTGAAAAGGGATTCCGTCGAGGTGCAAGTTGCATGGCTCCTCGGAGAAGATCTTACGGACGACATATGGCCCGACCCATACGAGGCTCCCATTTGCCGAGGGGTTGATACGGGTGGGGGCTTTTCTTTTAAAGCGAGATCACCTTGTCGGATCTCCCGATGCTTTACTTTCTTGTCGAAGGCTCTAGCCATTCTTCCTTGGTAGGCCGGATGTGTTCCATGGCCTTCGGTCGGCGTTCGTCTAGTAGGGCCAATTCGTCATGGCGACTGCGGAGCCATTCGACCTCGTTGATACGGCTTTCCGGCGGTATACGGAGCGAGGTATTTCCGGCTCGATTGGGAGTACGGCTTCCATTCCGTATGTGAGGAGCAAAGAGTGTTTCCCCGGTTGCCGTTCGGCCCGATGTTACGTAGCCCCGAGTGCCGGGTGTAACTTCTCGGGCCAATCTACGCCTTGGACGGCCATTTTCCGGATGATATTTTCGAGTCTTGTTTCTTTGCCTCGACGGCTCCGTTGGTTTGGGGCTGTAGGGAGATGACTTGTGACGGGTTATTCGAATTCCGCCGGTGATTTTCACATTCCCCTTCGAAGTGGGATCCATTATACGAGATGATTTGTTGGCAACCCGTATACGCACATGATGTTTTCTTTGATGAAGAGGGCAACTTTCTTTGAATTGAGGATTTTGTAGGACTTGGCTTCAACCCACTTGGTGAAGTAATCCCACGGCTACCGGGGCGAACTCGTGGCCGTTCTTGCTGATGGTGTGATTTTGCCTATGACATCAATTCCCCAGTGACGAAAGGCCGAGGGTTGTCATGCGGTATAACTCGTGAGGAGGCAAGTGATTAAGATTTGAGTATCGGCGGACATTTGTCGCGGCTTTTGACAAAGCTGGATGCGGTCGGCTTCCATGGAGATCCAAAATACCCCATTCTCGGTATGATTTGCATCGAGCTCGAGCATTCATGTGAGGGCCGCAGTACCACCATGTATTTCTTTCATGAGTTCGGTAGCCTCTTGTTTGCGATACATCGCGGGAGGGGGCCTTGATAACGCTTCTTGTATAGCATATTTCCCAAAAGAACATAATGGGAGGCGAGCCGCTTGAGTGAGAGACTTTTCGCTTTGATTCCTTCTTTATATTCCCCATCTTCATTTTTGAAAGAGGCCTCGCCATCCTTCGAGTATTGGTAAATCTGAGTGTACCGGGGATCATTGATCGGTTCGGCTTCCGCTTCAATTTCGAAGCAATAGGCGGGGTTTTCTCTTCTCCCGCTACGAATGGTTTAACGAGACTTTCCTTCGGGTATTTCGACAAGAGAGGCTAGTGTAGCCGAGCATCTGCGAACTGTTTCGATCTCTTGGCGAGTAATGAAAGGCGATTTCTTTAAATTGAGCCACTAGTTCTTCCATGTAAGCATGATACTTACGCAAGCCGGATCCACGGTCTTCCATTTGTTAGAGACACGATTGATGATGAGGGCGAGTCTCCATACACCTCAATTCCTTGATATTTCTTTCAAGGCGGCTTCCAACCCGGCTATGCAAGCTTCATATTCGGCGGCGTTGTTGGTGACTTGAAGTTCGGCCTTGCTGCTATGGGGGTGTGTTCGTCGGTAGGATCGACCGAAGCATTCCTATCCCGTTCCCCCTTTTGTTTGACGCCCGTCGAAGAAGAGTTGCAGCGATTTTCTCCTTCTAGAGCGAAGATTCCATCATCGGGAAATTGAGGTTCGAGTCCTCGGGACTCATCACTTGGGAAATCGGCCGGATGTTACGCCATTATGCGTCCTTTTACGGATTTCCTTGAAACATAAGTGATGTCATATTCGGCCAAAAGAACGACCATTTTGCCAACCTCATGGAGATGGAAGGCTTGTCGAACAGATATTTGATGGGGTCTATTCTTGAGACAAGATGTATCGGGTGAGGCTTGCATGTAGTGTTTCAACTTTCCCACTACCCGGACCAAACTGCGCAAGTCTTCTCAAGCGAGTAAGTGAGTTCGCTTCCTTGGAGCTTTACGCTACGAAATAGATGGCGTTTTCGACTTTGGAATCTTTCTTCTCTTGAGCTAGCATAGCCCCAATTCTTTGTATCAGTGACAGTTAGATATAGCAAGAGTGGCTTTTGCCGATGTGGTGGGCGAGAGAATCGGGGGATTCACAAGGTATGCCTTAATACGTTCAAAGGCAAGTGACATGCAGGGTCCATTACGTGTAGGCATTTTTCTTCATCAACTTGAAGATCGGCTCGCGGTCGAGGTCGGTGATTCTACAAAGCGGCTTATGTATTGCGATCTTCCCATGAAGGATTTCACTTACATCGGTGTCAGGTGGCTTCATTTCAACTATCGCCTTGATTTTACGGGGATCTACTTCGATTCCCCGTTCTGTCACCATATATCCTAGCACCTTACCTCGTCTTACACCGAAAGTGCACTTGGGTGGATTCGATCTCATGCTTTGTGGTCTCGGAGGCGGCCGAAGAATTTTCTCAAATCAACAAAGTCTTGGCCATCGATCCTGGAATGTATTATCATGTCGTCCACATAGACCTCAATTTCTTTGTGGATCATGTCATGGAACAGAGCTGTAGCTGCCCTTTGGTACGTAGCCCCGGCATTCTTTAGTCCAGAATGGCATGGCCAGTGTAGCAGTATGTGCCCCGAGGGGTTGTGAAGGCTGTTTTGGCTTGATCTTCTTACGCCATTTTGATTTGGTTGTAGCCGGCAAAACCGTCGACGAAGGATTTGACTTCATGGTTGGCCGTGGAATCTACCAAAATGTCGATGTTTGGCGAGGAAATCGTCTTTTGGGTGGCTTTGTTCGGATCCACGAAGTCTACGCGGCATCGGATTTTTCCGTTGGCCTTGGTCACCGTCGCTATGTTGGACGGCCATGTTGGGTATTCAATGACCACACGATGAAACACACTCTGAGCATCTTTTCTATTTCCTCTTTCACTTGTAAGGACCATTCGGGCTTAATTCTTCTTAGCTTACCTTTGCGGCTTGACTTAAGGTCGAGCGGTATTCGGTGCTCAACTATGGAAGGATCGAGGCACGGCATATCTTTATAGGACCATGCGAACACATCCACGAATTCTTTTAGCGGCTCGATTAGGGCATCCCTTTCAATCCCTTCGAAGAAACTACCAATCTAGCGTCTCTTTAGGCTCTTCCGCGGTTCCCAGTTCACACTCGTCAAAATCTCTTCGGCGGCTTGGGCTCGATTTTCCTCTTTCCGGACAACACTGCTTAAAGATTTCTTTGATATATTGTTCATTTAATGTGTACGCCTCTTCATCTAGTGAATCGTTATTAAGCTTGTTTTTAGATTATTAGTTAATTCATCATTAGTTAAAGCGGCAATTAAGGGATACTCGAAAGGTTCATCATTTCATTGAAGACGAAGGGAATACAACGTTCGCTACGGACTCGTAGTCTTCAGGCGTAAGGCCATCGGACAACTCGAGGGACTCGAACTCAACAATGAGAGACTCGGAGGACTTTACAAAGGTTGACACGAAAGGACGGGGGACCAATCCAAGCTTGGTGATCATTTCCTCTTTGGTCGCGGACGGGCTGAGAGAGTTTCCCAATTCTTTAGCGGCATCGTTGTCGGTGGCTTCACAACTCGGGAAAGGCATGGTCTCTGTGCTCCCTCTTCGATCGTTGCTATCATCTCTTTGTCGAACCAGAATCAATTGTGTTTGGCGTCGAAAGGCGAGCATGTGGATGTAGGGATCTTCCTCGATCCACAGGGATTTCCGTTTCGTCACAATCGACCGCTCAATCCGGATGTAAGGACGTATTGCGTCTCGGTGTCTTTGCTAGAAAAATCTCATGTCCCATACTCGAGCGGAAAGGCTTGGCGGGTAGTTCAGCAAGGAGGACGTCCCACACGACGTTCATAGATTCGAGCCGAGTACGTCGGTGTTTGTCGACTTTTATCATGAAAATCTCCTCGCACAGCGAGGCAAAGAATGGGTTTGCGAGAATGCACAAATCTGTGATTGAGGACCGGGGACTTGTGTGCTGTATCATGGCGGTGTTCAGCGTTTCCTTCGGTACGCCTCCAAGTGTTGGAAATAGCAATTAAATTTGATGAATCGAACTTCTTGAGTCTGCTCGCTTGAGTGTGTCGACATAGTTGGCATCGTTGGATTCCAAAGGATCTTTGGCGAGACTTGCCTCTTGAAGGATGTAGCCCGGTGTTTGGCGTGGGCGTTCTTGGCTATTGTTTCGGCTTCGTTCCCTATGAGGAAAGCTGTCGCCCCTTATGACTTCAAGGTCTCCCTGCCGGTTGATGAATTTGACGCATTGGTGGAGAGTGGAGGCTATGGCTTTCATGTGATGCAACCAAGGGCGCCCTAGTAGAGAGTTTGTGAACTCGGAGGATATCCATTACATGGAACTTTGCGGGCACCATTTGGGTTTCGTACCCGAGTTCAGTCACTGTCCCCAGAATGGGGCGAGACGAACCGTCGTAGGCCTTGACGGTCCGGGTAGATGGGATCACGCGCCTTTCATTTATGCGGAGGGCCCTCATCATCTTTGAGGGAAGGACGTTTACCGATGATCCATTGTCCACTAATACCCCGAGGAGTGACATGGTGTTGAGCCGAATAGTGATGTACAAAGCTTCATTGTGTTGGGAGACATCTCTTGGCAAATCTTCATCGCGAAGGTGATCATACTCCCATATAGGTGAGGATCATAGATTTGGTCCTTGTCTCGGGATAGAGAGTCATTAAACACAGCCAAGCTTCGTGCCTTTTTCTTGCGAGGTAGAGTCTTTGCCGAAGCCCACAGGTTATCTTGATGCCTTTTGTGGCGGTTGCCATCTCCAGTCAACATGTTGATTGAGTGGGAGCGCCCAGGCGCGTCGGTTTTCTTCATCGGTGTATACTCGGGAGGCTGGACAAGCGAACCTTGGGCGACCCGAGGGGTTGGACTTACGTTGCAACGGTATACGGTATCCGAAAGTCTCAACTCTGTCGTTGGCAAGGCTTTTACGCTCTTTTACCCCTTTTTGCTTTGGGGAAAAGGCGGCGGAGTAGAGTACATAATAATCAAATCCCCGAGATGGCTCCCGAGCGTTCCCACATTGTTATCACCGGCCTCGAATCTCTCCTTCCAATTTTCTTTGGGAGGAAATTTTCTTTTTCTTAGGAGGACGGTCCTCGTGTATCCGATCTGATAGTCCCTTTCAAGGCAATCGGGACGAGTCCACAAATATCCCACCAAATGTGTTCTACGGGTGGTGGCGGATTTGGGACCTCGGGTTGGCAGTCTTTGGAATGACTTTGAGTGGGCTGGTCCGGGGATCTGCTGTTGGGCTCATGCGGTAGCGAGTGATTGGACTCCGCCGGATAATGAGAGATATTGAGGTCCGGGGAACGGGCACATGTTTGTCCTTCGGGGTAGCCCCGGTCGGTTGGGATATTGTTAAGGTCCCGAAGTGGCGTGTGGCCTCTTCCAATCCGAACTTCTTTATGCATTGCAGCGTTCTTCCGGGGCTTTGATGGCTGACCATATTTCTTCAAGCTTGTCTCACGATTTTCATCACTCGGGCGATATTTGTGGGATCATCACTTTGAGAGGGGACAAGCGACGGTATACCGAACTCTTTCGTCCACTCTTTGTTTGGGGGCCGGTTGCCACTGTAAGTCGGCGGGCGGGAGTCCGGCGGTGGAAACATAGGAATCTTGGGGTAGCATCTTGATGTATCAGGGACTATTAAGAAGAGGAGGAGAACCCTCTTCCTTCTTTGCGGTAAAAGTGCCATCGGAATTGAGGCCGATAGTCAAACCATGACTTGCGACTACCCCGATAGGTCATCAATTTGAGCCTCATGTCGAAGTCTCATCTGTTCTACCAACTGGATCCAATGCTTGGTGCATGCGAGGATTTTGGAGGACGGAGCAACGTTATCCCCATCATTACCGGCGATGCGAGACATTACGAAACCGGAGTCGGAACAAGCGGTGAAGGCGACGATGCGCTTGACTCTTCCCAAGCGATCAAACGGTGACCGGTGCCCGAAACCAAGCTTTGTGCGGAGGCTGCGGGGAAAGGACATGAAGGTTCGGATGTGCAGGAATGGAAGGAGGGTAGGTGTTTGGGCTTTAGGCTCATGCAACATGCGATTATTTGTTCACGTTTACTTAAAACATGTTTTATTAACCTAATCGGTTGGAAAAGATTGCTCTTCTTTTCGCAAACTACTACGATTCTGGATCGGTGGGCCCCGTCACTACGTCTATAAGCCCCTCGTATTCCACACAGTATTTCGACCTCCCGGGGTGGACGGCCCCGGGCGAGGGTCCTATAGGGCAAGCGGGTCCCACCGGCCGAAAGAAAAACGATCCTAAAAGTCGGCGGGTAATCGAGTCTTAACGAGCATTCGATGTAAATTACGGACAAAGGCGACGTCGAAAGTCAAGATCATGTCCGAGGGCTCGACGAAAAGTCGGCATGATTTGGGCTGATAAGCGTCCACGATTGATCTTGACTTGTCGTCGGTTAAGCCGTAATTAGGCATGGAATATTCATTAATCCTTGATGACTCGAGTGTCAATGCTTTGGGAGTCGGTGTATAATTTGTGCCGATCGAGCCGAAGTCAAGGCGCCGGTCAATATCTTGGTCAAAGTCTGCGGCGGAAAACCGGCGAGAACTTCGGCGATAAGGGTCCCCGAAAGATATTGAGTCGGTATGCCGACAAAGGCTTGAAAGGAAAGGTCTATACACGGACGGGGCATGACACAGACCCGGACTAAAAACCAACCGGGTCTCGGACAAAGTGTGTCACGGACAAGTGCATGGTCGACACGAGGCTCCATGGGATGTTTGGGTAGTCACATGTGCTCATCCGAGAGGCGTAATAAGACCAAACGGACCGCGACAAGGATTTCCCGGGTTAAGGACGTAGTGTGCGGTGTACGGTCACGTGCGCGTAGTGTGCAAGCGATCTATATTCTTTTACGAGTAAAATAGAGATTTTTTATGAGTCTTAAAAATATGATGCATGATTTTTTTTTTTTGAGAATTTTCTTCTTCTTTTTTTTTTTGAAAATCTTTTTTTTTTGAAATTTTTTTTTTTGAAATTTAATGAGCACATAAGCACGAAAATTCCGACAGTTAGGGACATTATTCCGACAGTCAAAATTTTGACTTTCTCCGAGGCGGCCAAAACAACATGAAAACTGTGCAAAAATCAACACACACACAAAAATGATTTTCAAAGCGGGGACGGAAGCTTGACCCTCAAAAGCTTTTTTTTTTTGAAAACGGTGATACCGGTACGTGGGATTGTTAGACCACAATTTATCCCCGACTCGTGTTAGGAGGCGATAACGGGAAATTTAGTGGTTTCCACCAATATACCAAATACCATTTTTTTTTTAAAAAAAAGCTTAGTCCCAGCGGAGTCGCCCACTGTGATGATGTGTATCCGAAAATTTTCCCATTTTTTGTTTGAAAGAAAATCAACGAAAACGGAGTCGCCACGCCATTTTAATTTTGAGGGCCAAAACTTTGAAAAAAGCCCGAGATCAGAGATTTAGGTTCGGAGGTCATGTTACGCGTCGGGAAGGACGTTAGTGTGCACCCGACGCGCCTCGTAAAACGAGTCTTCCAAGCTGAAAATCATTTGTGTGTGTGTGTGTGTGTGTGTTTTGGCCAAAATAAGTTGAAACTCAGAAAAGTAAAAATTGGGATATCTTTTTAAGACTTTAAACTGATTCCATGATTTTTTGGAAGATTTTTGGATTGAGATTTGGTACTCAAAAGACCTTTTGAAGTTGAGAGCCATTTCTGCCAGAATGAAAAAGGCAGTGGACCTTTGATTTTGAAATGGATTCAAGGGTCTTAAAACTTCATAATCTGGATAAACTCAGAGAATGAAAGTTGTTCTAGACACCTTAAATAAGACTTGTGCGAATGAATTTTCCATTTTGGAGAAGATTTGAGGGGTCAAAACCTTCTGGAAACCTCAGATATGAGATCTGGATTCCCAGAAGCTGATGAACTAGCCTCTGAAAGAAAATTTGAAAAGAGGAGTTTTACTCACCCAAAAAATAAAGTAAAAATATTTCTGGAAAGCTCTGGATGTTGGCTACAAAAAGTATTTTGTAGTCAACACCAAATTCCAAGTTCATCTGTGTCCAAAAATTAAGACAATGGACTGAGGTCTGGGAAAATTGCTACTGGACAGCAACTTCTCAAGAAAGAAAATATGATTTTAAAGGGGGTTTGCATCCATGCTTGTCCCCATTTCCCTAGGTTTTGGTTAGTGATCACTAGACATTTTAGTGGTGAATCAACTATACCAAACCATCCTTGGGGTACATTAGGACTAAGCATTTCATTTGCTTGGGAAGGGGATTTTTATCCTTTGAAAATGAGATTTTATGCTTGAAAATGGTTTTTAGGGTTTTGAAAATGAGTTTTCTTTGTAAGAAAGTAAGAAAACTTGGAAATAATTTTGATCTTTGTAGAAGATCATCCATGGAGATGGTCTTCCATGGTGATCTTCTTAGATCTAGAGCAAGAAGATGAAAGAACTACATTTTGTAGTTTGAAGATGCATGCATGGATGAGATTTAGGGTTAGGAAGAGGAGGGTTTACCAATCTTCCTTGTGTTCTTGAGTGTTTGGCTTGAGTGTATGAGTGTTTAGGGCTTTAATATGAGAGTGAGTGGATGAGTATGAGTTGGGAAAGATTGGAGAGAAAATGGTGACAATTCAAGTGAATTCTCACTGTTTTCTCTCTATATTTCGCCAGAGTTCGGGTGCAAAATGTGTTTTTCTTTTTATTTTTGTGACTGGAGGGCTCAATTTATAGCCCTCTGAAATATGCAAACCTATCCGCGCGGATCAACCTCGGCGTGCACTTTGTTCATTAAATGCGGCTCCGGCTTTGGACAAGAGGAATAATCTTTTCAAAATTCAAATTGACCGGCCCAGATTTTGTTTCCAGCCATTGCTATATTTGGTTTTCTTCTTTTGTTTTGCTTTTTGAGATTCTTTTTGAGGTTTAGCCTTAAATAACAATGCCCATTTTACCCTCACTTTGTTAGAAAGGTTAGGATTGTTAGGAATTGTTAGAAATGTTATAACTTTCGTTAATTTTCTAACGAAAATTCTAACAAGCTCAAATTGGAGCACTTACAATTCCCCTACAATTTATATAGTTTAATTTGTATAATATAATTTGTTACTTTGTTTTATTTTATATATTAGATTTTTTTTTGTTTAGATTATATTGTTATAATTTAAATAAATATTGTAAAATACTAAGAACGAGGTTAAGGCTCCTTATGTCCTCCCTTACTTATAAAATGGCAAGGTTGGTTGTCCCCCACATTGTAACATTGTATCAATTATTAATAAAATTTAAGGGTACCGTCCCTTTTTCTTTTATAAAATCTGTTTAAAAAATTAGTTTATTATTCATCATTATTCATCTTCATCCAAAATCGTTAGATCTTAACAGTTTTGATGGCGTTAAAAGAGAAGAAAAGAAAAAGAAAGTGACCAAAGTGCACTAATCAAAGTTGCAGGGACCGAAATGAAAAGAAGGAGCAGCAGACAGCAGCAGGCAGAGAAGTTGGGGCGGCCGCACCAAGACTTGGGGCGACCGCACCACCATTTCCTTCCAAAAAAAGAGAGGACCAAACAGAAACGGATAAATCGTGGAACCGGAACCAGAATCGTCAGCCAGGAATCGAAATCGGGAACCGATATTTTGCGGTTCCATCTCGGTTCCCCCTTTTCCCGGAATCGGAACCGGCGGTTCGAAACCGAAACCGGGAATCGGTTGCCCATGTCTACTTCATGATGGTGAAGGTGGCACACAAACTAAGAAAAAAGGTAAGTGGAGAAAGTGTTGTGAGTGTAAAAATAAAATATGAGAGAGAATGAGTGAAGGAAATAGTAATTTGAAAAGTGTTGTAAGTATAAAAGTGAAATAGGAGAGAGAATGAGTGGGTGAAATAGTAAAGATTCTTTGCCATTTTAAAAAAGGTGAAGCTTTTAACGGGACACCTATTTTGGCAAAAGGTGAAGCTTGAAATGGGACGGAGGGAGTATATATCAAGGGCGAATTTAGGATTTTGAAATCGTGTGGGCTTGGTATTTAAAAAATATTGTAAACAATAATAACAGTGAAAAATAACTTTTTATATATATATATATATATATATATATATATATATATATATATATATATATATATACAAAAGTTACATATAATCGGTAACTTAGATTTTTTTTTTTTTTTTAAGATGTCCACCTCAAAAAAGGCTAGATCCGCCCCTGCATCTATGCATTTCTTCTGTTACCCAATCGACTATTTCCCTGCTCACTGAGAAGAAGGAATGTAAGAAAGACACCAAAGTGGCCTTGGCCCAGTGGTATGTTGGTGACTTCCCGAAGGGGAGGTCACCGGTTCGATTCCCCTCAAGGGAAATTTCTGTGGTTTAATTCCTACCTTGGGTTTCAGGGTCCTTTGGAGCCCCCGGGGCACATCCGTGCAGTTAAGGAAGCAGCATTGCTGGGCTTGTATCCTCAGTGTGGGGAGTTCGAATCTTGGCAGGAGCAGCTGGAGCAGCCAATTGGTGTTGTAAGAGTGATGCAATTGCCTCGGCAGGAGCAGCCAATTGGTGATGTAAGAGTGATGTAAATGCCTTGTAGGAGGGCTCCCTTGGGGCTCTGGAGTATAAGAGTGTACGCGCCACCCCTGCATAGGGCACATCCCGCACTTACCTCCGCCGATACCGAGGGCCAGTGCAGGTGGTCCATTAGTCCGACGAAGCTGGGAACCTGGGTATCAAAAAAAAAAAAAAAAGGAATGTAAGAAAGACAATGGAGTACAAACATCAAGACAGGAATCCACTTCCTATACTACTTGAATTACTTTTATACCTTAATATTTAATACTCCCTCCGTCCCACCTCACTTGACACTTATTTCCATTTTGGGCCGTCTCAGCTCACTTGACACTTCCCAAAATAGCCTACTTGATCGTACTGCCAAAAGGTCGCGGATTGTTTCATTGTAGATCTCCAGCATAGAGGCCTACAAGTTAGAATTAAAGAATAATAGCATATAAGTATGTATCATCACCACACTTGAAAACAATCTTGAATAAACAATGAAAGAAGATGATTTATGAGAATGACCTGCATTTTGTACTTCCAACCCTGAGCCAATAGGGACTGGCTGGTTTGGAATACCTGTTCTAGTGAACGAGGTATCAACCCCTTCTGCTCATGTGCCTCAGGCCTACCCATCATTGTATATGTTTTCCCAGAGCCAGTTTGGCCATATGCAAAAATACAGACCTGGCAAGAAAAAGAAAGTAGCTGAGCATTCACATATACTCCCTCCGTCCCACTTCACTTGACACTAATTTCCATTTGGTCCATCCCACTTCACTTGGCACTACCCAAAATGGCAAACTTTTTATAATTTTATATTCACTCTACCCCACCACTCATTCTCTCTCTTCATTTTCCATCACTCAATTTATTCAACCAACACTACTATTTACCCCACTCATTCTCTCTCTTCATTTTCTACCACACATTTTTTTTATTTTATTCTTTTTTCTTAGTTCCTGTGCCCACCTCAAGGGTGTCAAGTGAGGTGGGACGGAGGGAGTATATAAGAGTGATCCTAATCTTATACCTATATATATTCAACTACTTAATAAAATATGAGATTTTCTAATAAAATTTTAAGAAAATGTGACTTTTTTACTCTTATCCATTAATGTATAAAAGTAATTTCAGTCTTATATATTAAGGTACTAGTACATGCCCGTGTCCAAGGACACGATTTTTTTTTTTTAATTTACAATTTTTTTTAAGGACAAAATGGAAAAGGAACAAATGTATGAGAGCAAAACGGAAAATTTGCCGATTGAAACTATTCACACTACTACTGTAGCAAGACCATTCTAATTTATACTATAGATAGGAGCGTACCGATAGGGGTAGTATTGTCTTTTAAGCATCGATGGTTTTCCATCGGTTCTTCAATATGACATGTGGCTTTATGAGTTTTTCATCTGGATGAGAGGCCTTTAAGGTTAAGGTATAAAAGTAATTATAGTTTTATATCTAAATATAGGAGCGGACTGTTTTAATAAAATATGAGATTTTTTAATATTTTTTTAAAAAAATATGAAAAAATGTCTTAAATTATAAGAGTAATTATAGTATTATAGCTTAAGGTATAGAAGCATCCTATGATAGAAATAGTCTTGTATTTTTAGCAGAGTTTTCATGAGTGATTCAATATACAATGGAGTTTTATGAGTTTTTCATATCGGTGAAAACCTCCCATTTTATAATACCAACCCTTTCCCGGATTTTTTTTAAAAACAGGTTATCCTCTTTATAAACCAGGAAGGTTTTATTTTTTTTAAAAAAATCATACCAAACAACTTCTTTAGTACTCCCCCTTCTCACTTAAAGACAGGGCCGGCCCTTAGTAAAGGCAGGTGAGGCCCGGGCCTTAGGCTCTCAAAATTTTGCACTTTTTAAGGGCCCCAAAATTTAGGAACTTAGTGGTAATATACTAGAAAGTGAGGGGCATCATTGAAAATTAAACTTAAAAGTCAATTGTTATAATTTGGTCAATCCACACAACACGCACAGAAAGATTTTTCACAGCCTCACAAATCACAATTTAACAAAGAAGAGACGAGGAGGAAGAGACGGTCCAGTCCAACGCCGACGGAATTGCGATCGCCACCACCCAGCCTGTGAGGACCCCGACCCGGAACCTAACACGTGTCCCGAGCTGGAGTGTCCCCGAACTAACTCAAATCACCTAAACTTTTTAAAACTTTGATTTAACTTACAAACTTAAACATACTTAACATAACCATTTCAAAATAACTCTACTCCTCTCCACATTGGAGTAAGAGTTGAATAACTCTGAAAGTAACAACCTGTTTTAGTGAAAAAAGATTTCGGTTATAAAGTAGAAATTAAGTTTAAAATATATACAAACTCCATAAAGGAATTGTACCAAAAATACACTTTCTACGCCAACCTAAACATATCCCGACAATCCCCAAAATATCACTTCCAAACTCCTCTCCACCCTTACTTGGCCGGTCCGCCTGTCTCGGGATCTAAAAACATTAAAGGGAGAGGGGTGAGAATAAATCTCAGCAAGCTATTTTGAATGCAGCAATATGCCAAATAAGATGCAACACATAACAAGTTGCACATAACACATTAGAAAAGCTATAAACACTTTACATTACCTCGGTTTACCTTTTCCCGTCTGAACATTAGTCGTACAACATTGGAGATAAAATTCCAATATTTAGTGAACTGCTTAAGCATTATTCACTTCTTATAAGACCCGTTTTTCAGGGAACCATATAAGATAGTAGCAACTCTGGATTTTGGCTCAATACAGATGCTATAACCCAGACCTGTGGCCACAGGAGGGGACGGTCACAGGTATAACATAATCCGATCACATTAGGTCACACTTCCATAATTGATCGTATTATGTTATACCCCCAATCATCAGCTGATTAACACAAATTCAAGCACATAATAGTTACTTGAAATAAAATCCACAAAAGGGATAAGCAATATAGCCACATGGTAAAATATACTCATGTTCAACAATATCATAGTGCAACATTTATATAATACACTATGAATAGCACAATCAATGAATATGTATGAAAGTAAGGTAACAAGGTATCCTCAACCAACCCTACATAGTCAATATACAACAATACATGGCCTCTATAAAGACCCAAGCTCCATTTACCAAGTTTGAGTCACAATGGTTAAGTTACCAAACAAGGCTACCAATCGTTTTCCAAGCAATATTTAAAGTACTTCCATAATTTCATTTTTATCAAATAAGATGTCATTGTGTAGCCAAAGTATTCTACTTTAATCTAGGTTAAAGAGGATTCATTTTGGTTCTAGTTTGAATAGGTTTAAACAGCTCTAAAGTTTGTTCAAAGTTACCAGGCCAGGGCACGACTCGTGCCCCAGGGCACGACTCGTGCCCCAGGGCACGACTCGTGCCCATTTGACCTTCCCCAGAATCATGCGTCCCCAACCAGGCACGACTTCAACTTACCTTTGGTCACGACTCGTCCCACCCTCAGGCACGACTCGTGCCATAGGGCACGACTCATGACCTGAGCCCAGAATTCAGAACAAAACTATAATTTCATCAATAGCTACACCAAGTTGATCCAAACCAAGTTTCCTCTATTTTGTGAACATAAAAAGGTTTACTAACTTCATCAATATCATACTAAATCATTCCTAATCACATAGGATAGATTTAATCTATTTAATACTTAGTTGTTTTACTCATTAAACTACCCATTTCATATTTAACCTTTCTATTCCCATTTAAACCATAGTCTTTCTTCTTTATCAACCTCCATGAACATCAATCTTATACCTAGGTCACTAAACAATTTCTCTACTCCAAGAAAGTGTCCTAACCACTCAAACAACATTTATAACAACAATATTAACATCAAATATAACATGAACATTTATTTGAAGGAAAGTCATAATAACTCACCTTAGAAATATGAGATGGATTAAGGATTTTCTTAGCTTGATGTGCTCTCCTAGTTGCCCCGAACACGAAAGTACAATCGGATTGCCAAATGGAGAAGAATTGAATGCCCTAGAAACTTGGAAGGGGAGGTTTTCATGGAAGAGCTTCCATGGAGATTTTTGGGAGGAAGGAAGAAGAAAATGATGAGGGGAAAATGGGGAGGTATGGGAGGGTTTGAAAATAGGGGAAGTGATGAGGGAAAAAGGGGTCATGGCCCCCCATGACTTCATTAAAGGAAGTCTTCCCATAAAAGGCAATTAGGTCCTCCAAGGTTTAGGATATAACAACAATCACCTTAACTTCTCTCTTTTACACAAGACAACCTAGCTATTTATATTTTATTTATTTCCAATTACTATATTTCAACAAAATACTTTAACTTATTCCCATTTAATCCTAAGGCCTTAAAAATTATTTCCCCACCATCTTACTTAACATAAGAAATCAAAGACATAAAATGAGCACATAAGGTCAACAATAATATAAAAAGCATATAATATGATCCTAAAATAGTGCCTAGGGTTAGGGTCGTTACACTCACTCCTCCTTAAAGAAAATTCATCCCGAATTTTAAAAGGACTTGCTTGGATGCTCAAACAACCAAGGGTATTTCGCTCTCATTTCCGACTCTAGCTCCCACGTTGCTTCCTCAATGGTATGATTCTTCCATAGGATCTTCATTACCGTAATGCTCTTAGTCTCAACTCCTTAACCTGGAACTCCAAGACTCTCAATGGTTCTTCAACATAAGACATATCCGCTTGAATCTCATCGGGAGGAGAACTCAATATATGGGAGGGGCCATGACAATACTTTCTCAACATTGAAACATGAAACATGATGGACAGAAATCCACTGTGTAATAAATTACCGAGCAAGTGTACTCACTACCGGTGTAGCAATATGCACAAGCAGGGGTCGAACCACAGAGACTTGTTGGTTTTAACAAGTTAATTTAATTAGTGAAAAGTAACAAAAAAAAGGGGGTTTTGTTTGTTTGATTTAAACTAAAAACTTAATTAAATAAAATACTTAAAAGAAAAACAATCAAGCAATCAAGCAACAAGAGACGAGGATGAAATCAGATTAAAAGGAATTCATGGATTGGAGTTTCACAGTACCAAGGATTTATGCTATTTTTAAGAGTGAAGTGGTCAATTAATTCCTAGGGTTCATTCACAAAAATAAGGGTTGGGACGGTTTGGTGTGCGATTTGCAACCCTTCTATCCTTGTTTATTAATCTTTCAATTACGTCGAATTAATAAACAAAGAAAGCAATAAGAACCACAGAACAAAAGAACCTAAATCTTCTTGACTCAGTTACGAGGCCAATTAGATTTAATTATCAAAGTTTAGTCGGTGTTAATCAACCAAGTTACTGTATTAATCAACACTCACACAATTCACAAGTGACAATTGATTAGATTGCAAACTCAAGAATTGAAATAAAACCTCTTTGATAAACAAGGAATAATTAAATTGACAAAATAATGTTATAGCATAAAACCCTAATACTGCTTACATCCAATCCATGAAATAAAAGACTTAGCTACTCATGTTCATCTCAAAGGACAAAAAGAGATGAATGAATCAAAATACATAAAACCTGGTAGACGAAAAATCCTTTGAATCCTTGAGCCTCCTCAATTACAATGGAAAATAAAGCATAAGAGAATTGTTTTTGCAGAATTCTATTTTAAACTAGGGAAGAAGGAGTGCCAAATTAGGAAAAGGGCATGAAATCCTCCTTAAGAAAGGAAACTGAATTGCTGGAATCGGGGGCATGGGCGGTCGCCCATCATGCCCTAGGCGGTCGCCCATGTAAGCAGCCTCTGGGATCTTCGAACGTCAACACACTTGGGCGGTCGCCCACCTGGTCCTTGGGCGGTCGCCCATAACAACAGAGACTTCAACACTTTGTGAACTTTTAGCTTGGGCGGTCGCCCTCCTATCCATGGGCGGTCGCCCACAACGACAGCGGTTTCAAGGCTTTGGAACTCCCCTCTTGGGCGGTCGCCAATATTGACCTGGGCGGTCGCCCACTTCAACAGTGGTTTCACCAGCCTTCTCCCTTCCTTCAAATCACTCGCGTACCATTGTGTTTCCCAATTTCGTCATAATTGATCTTTATTCCACATCTTTCCCACAAAAATCCTGTACTAACAAAACTCCCAAAACATCGATTAAAACACGACAAAACTCGGGAAACCAAACTCAAAGTAAGAAAGAAAGTATATAAGATGGATGTGTAAAAACACATCCATCAAACACCCCCAAACTAACCTTTTGCTCGTCCCCGAGTAAAACAAAACTAAACAAGAACAAAACTACCCTAATAAATAAAAACAATCAGCAGAAAAATCTTTTTGACATGTTCTCACTACATACAAGGTTGTCGGCCAAATAAGTCTCAGATTCTTACATAAATGTGCTACACAAGTGCCAAAATGAAAATGCAATTACAATTACATTAATGCAACTAACCCACAATTTTCCACCTCGGCCTGAATGATGAATGAAATATGGGAGATCATGATCAACAAGATAAGATTGTTTATGGGTTCACTAACACATGCTCTACATCACAAATAACAATACAGTTACATACACAAGGATACTCATACGCATGCTTACACACTTGTCAACCCGATTACTCAATATTGAACAAAAATATGGCTCAAAGTTAAGTTCACACAAATGTGGGGCTAGGCTCACGGGTACAAACGAAGGAATGGACATACAATTACAAGAATGTGAAACTAAAAGCCCTCCATTGCATATAACACATTCCGGAATTTCAGCTTTTCCGCTCACCTTTGTTTCCCCAATGCTTCAACCCCCAAACTAGAACTTTGTTCATATTTTATACACTTGGGGTTGAAAGCATTCCCTCTCTCAAACTAGGTCACTTATCAAACATATTTCACAGAATTGGGGGGCCAACTTTTTTTCTTTTCAGATTTTTTTTTTTTATAGCCCCCTTTTATACAATACAATCATATTTCCAACTTTTGACCTTCCTCACTCATTCCCATAATTTCCCATGTAACCCCCAAACTGATCGTTTCTAATTCCACATTCTTGCAAAGGTGGGATAAACCTATTCTAGGTGTCAAGGGTTAGGGATTAGGCATCAAATGAAGGCGAATGGTGGTCTAGATTTCCACTCTTTCTAAACAGGCTCAAAAGGGATCAAGTGACAATTTATATACAGTGACAAGAAAGTCGAAGGCTCACAAGAGGGTTGTCAAAGAAAGATAAGCCATAAATACCAAGTAATCTATTGATTTGTTATTGACAAGTATGCAATCATGTTCTAGGACCCCCGAAAATGTCAAAGTGAACCCATAAAGGACACCTAAATTAAAGACCATGATCAAGAACAATAATGGGAGTGAATGGTGGTGCAATTGTGTTTTACATGAATTAATGCAATTCTAATAAACAAATTCAAATTGGCACAAACATAGCAAAACTCAATCAAAAACTCTCAAATCCTCACAGACGTTGGCCAACTTCCACACATGTAATGAGAACAAAATTTTTAAAATTTTCTAATTTTTTAGAGGGTGACACTATATATACTCCTCTATAAACCCACAAACTCGGGGAGATATCTACCCCCAAACTCAAAACATGCTATGTCCTCATAGCAAAGAGAACAACAACATGCCTCAAGTTCAAAGGCCGATATGACACACAAAGCAAATAAATAAAGCAATAAAAATGTACCTACTTGGGTTGCCTCCCAATTAGTGCATTTGTTTAAGGTCGTTAGCCCGACCATTGCTCCCAACTAAATGGGATTTGATGTGACCACATTCCCTTTGGCCTTGGCTTTCCTTCCCTTGGCCCACTTCGCACATTCTCGGGCGCAAATGCCCACCACCTTCCACAAAAATTCGCCCTTTGCTCCAAACTCGGGTGGAGCCCAAGGGATTTTTCTCACCTTTTTCTTGCTCTTTTTCTTTTTCTTCAATTTCTTTTTCTTGGGAGTCTCTCCCCCAAACTCATTTGGTACCTTATTCGTATCACAATCAAGCACCTCCTTCTCCTCCACAAAATCGCAAGCATCCTGAACATGCATCTTGACAGACAAAGCATCAGAAATATCAATAGAACAATACTCTTCCATTTTATCACATGCATCAATATTGGTAGACTTAAGCGGAAAGAAAGATTTTAATGGGGACACCGACCCCTTTTGGGATCGGTCTAGGGGGTGATACGGGCCATCACAAGAACCAAGATTGTCGGCCTTATTTTTCACGGCACACAAGTGGGAACCCGCACTATCCCTAGAATTCTCACCGTCAATTGACAAAACTCCACAATCATCAACATATGAACACTCCTCACTATCATCACTAGGATGTTTTATGGCATCAAACACAGAAATTTCAATTTTTTCACCTGCCACTGTCATAGACAATTTACCATTCCTCACATTAATAATGGTGTTGGTCGTCGCCATGAAAGGTCTCCCAAGTAATATGGGTGAATCCCGGCGACTTCCTTCACCTCTTGGCATATCAAGCACCACAAAATCAACAGGCACAATGATTGAATTTACTTGAACTAAAACATCCTCCACAATGCCCACAGGTCTTTTAATGGACCGATCAGCAAGTTGTAGGGCCATTGTGGTGGGTTTTAATTCGGGTAAACCCAACTCCTCATACACATAATATGGCAACAAATTAATGCTGGCCCTAAGATCCAACATAGCTTTTACCCTCTTTGACTCCCCCATAGTAATAGAAATCAGAAAACTTCCGGGGTCTTTCAATTTGGGTGGAAGACTATGTTGTACCACTGCGCTCGCATTCTCACTCATCAACACTCTCTCATTTGTCCCGTACCTATGTTTCTTGGAATTTAATTCTTTGAAAAATTTGGAATAAGCAGGAATGTTTTTAATCACATTGAGTAAAGGGATATTGATGTTCACCTTAGAAAACATGTTCATCAACTCCGACATTTGCTTATCCAATTTATGTTTTAAAAACCTTCCAGGAAACGGTACGGGAGGTACATATGGCATGGGGGGTGGAAAATCAACTTTAGAATTTTTCCCCATGTCACTTGGACTCTTTTCACAATCAACATCATCATTATCCACATTGGCATTATTATCTACAACAGGAGGAGGAGAAGAAGATGAAGGAGAAATTACCTCACTACCTACCTGTTTGCCATTTCGAAGAGTGATAATGGCATTTGCTTGATGTGGTTGACTCGGAAAAGTCCCGGGCTTATGACCTTGTAAGGCGGATGCTAATTGCCCAATTTGAGTCTCCAACTTCTGAAGGGCAGCTTCATGGTTCTTGGAAGCTTGTTGACTGTCCGCCCTCAATTGATTATTTTCGGCCTGCATTTTCTCCATGGCCACTTCCCACGGTTCCCTTTTCTGCTCATACTGTCCCAGTGGAGGTTGAGGATGAAGAGGCTTATTTTGTTCTTGATTGCCTCCCCATGAAAAATTTGGGTGTTGCCTCCACCCCGGGTTGTATGTGTTTGAAAAAGGATTATTGTTTTGAGGGAACCGCTGGCCAAATCCTTGCATTGCATGTGCCTGTTCAGGATTAAACAGCAAACCACTTTGACACACGTTAGTAGCATGAGTGTTAGGACCACAATTAGCACAAAAATCATTCACAAGATGAGCAGTAGAAGGCATAGTAGAAGAAGAAGCATTTTGCAAAGCTAACTTATCAAATCTTTGGTTCAGTAGTGCAAACTGCTTAGCCAACTCGTTGTTTAGCCCTACCTCATGCACTCCCTTAGTTGTCCCCCTAGATCCCTTCTGTTGAGAATTAGCACTCAACATCTCAAACAGTTCTTGGCATTGTTGGACAGTCTTACTTCCCAAACTACCTCCTGCTGCATTATCAACCATTGATTGGTATTCAGGGGATAAAGCCCCATAAAAAGTTTGATGCAACATAGAAGCAGGGAAGTTGTGGTGGGGGCACTGAATCTGTAGCATCCTAAATCTATCCCATGCCTCGTGGAAGGCTTCCCCTGGTTCCTGTGTAAATCCCATAATTTTCACCCTAAAATTTGTTAATGCATCATAAGGGTAAAACTTAGTAAGAAAAGCATCATGTAAAGCATCCCAAGTAGTGATCTTTGCGGGAGGAGTAACAATAGCCAAGTTTTGGCTTTATCTTTCAATGCATAAGGGAAGCACTTCAGTCTCAAGTGCTCCGATGTAACACCCTCTTTTATAGGGAACCCACTCACGGTAGACATGAATTCTCTCAAAAATGCTAATGCATCCTCACCGGAAAGGCTATAAAAATTAGGAATCATGTTAAAATATTGGCCTTTGATTTCATAGGCTAGTGCTGCATCGGGCAACACTATGCAAGACACCGATGTGTCGACTCTTGGCCTAGCAAACGCATTCATGACTTGGTCCGCCATTTCAAAATTAAAATTTTCTTCTCCCTCGGTGGAAGAAGTCTCTAGGTCACTTTCGAGGGGATTGCCCTCTGTTAAGTATAAATCTCGTAAATACTGACCCAACCTATTAATGTCGTCGTTCAATGGTTCCAGATTAGGATTCAAAGAACGCCGACCAAGCATGCACCGATTAAAAAAAAACTTGTTAAAAATCACAACAAGTCCCCGACAACGGCGCCAAAAATTTGATGGACAGAAATCCACTGTGTAATAAATTACCGAGCAAGTGTACTCACTACCGGTGTAGCAATATGCACAAGCAGGGGTCGAACCACAGAGACTAGTTGGTTTTAACAAGTTACTTTAATTAGTGAAAAGTAACAAAAAAAAAAGGGGGTTTTGTTTGTTTGATTTAAACTAAAAACTTAATTAAATAAAATACTTAAAAGAAAAACAATCAAGCAATCAAGCAACACGAGACAAGGATAAAATCAGATTAAAAAGAATTCATGGATTGGAGTTTCACAGTACCAAGGATTTATGCTATTTTTAAGAGTGAAGTGGTCAATTACTTCCTAGGGTTCATTCACAAAAATAAGGGTTGGGACGGTTTGGTGTGCGATTTGCAACCCTTCTATCCTTGTTTATTAATCTTTCAATTACGTCGAATTAATAAACAAAGAAAGCAATAAGAACCACAGAACAAAAGAACCTAAATCTTCTTGACTCAGTTACGAGGCCAATTAGATTTAATTATCAAAGTTTAGTCGGTGTTAATTAACCAAGTTACTGTATTAATCAACACTCACACAATTCACAAGTGACAATTGATTAGATTGCAAACTCAAGAATTGAAATAAAACCTCTTTGATAAACAAGGAATAATTAAATTGACAAAATAATGTTATAGCATAAAACCCTAATATTGCTTACATCCAATCCATGAAATAAAAGACTTAGCTACTCATGTTCATCTCAAAAGACAAAAAGAGATGAATGAATCAAAATACATAAAACCTGGTAGACGAAAAATCCTTTGAATCCTTGAGCCTCCTCAATTACAATGGAAAATAAAGCATAAGAGAATTGTTTCTGCAGAATTCTCTTTTAAACTAGGGAAGAAGGGGTGCCAAATTAGGAAAAGGGCATGAAATCCTCCTTAAGAAAGGAAACTGAATTGCTGGAATCGGGGGCATGGGCGGTCGCCCATCATGCCCTGGGCGGTCGCCCATGTAAGCAGCCTCTGGGATCTTCAAACGTCAACACACTTGGGCGGTCGCCCACCTGGTCCTTGGGCGGTCGCCCATAACAACAGAGACTTCAACACTTTGTGAACTTTTAGCTTGGGCGGTCGCCCTCCTATCCATGGGCGGTCGCCCACAACGACAGCGGTTTCAAGGCTTTGGAACTCCCCTCTTGGGCGGTCGCCCACTTCAACAGTGGTTTCACCAGCCTTCTCCCTTCCTTCAAATCACTCGCGTACCATTGTGTTTCCCAATTTCGTCATAATTGATCTTTATTCCACATCTTCCCACAAAAATCCTGTACTAACAAAACTCTCAAAACATCGATTAAAACACGACAAAACTCGGGAAACCAAACTCAAAGTAAGAAATAAAGTATATAAGATGGATGTGTAAAAACACATCCATCAAAACACGTCATGAAGCAAAGAAAAGGATGGAGGTAACGATAACCGGTAAGCCAAATCCCCAATCTTCTCTAGAATCTCAAACGGACCAACGAACCTCGGAGCCAATTTACCCTTATTACCAAACCTTTTAATTTCCGTCCTCGGAGAAACTTTCAAAAACACGAAGTCACCCACTTGAAAAGATAAGTCCCTCCTTCTATTGTCGGCGTAGCTTTTCTGTCTACTCTGAGCCGTCTTCAATCTATCACGAATCACCTTGATCTTCTCCGTCGAATCTCTAACCAAATCCGGGCCCCAAAGCCTTGCTTCACCAACCTCGTCCCAACACATCGGAGATCTACACTTCCTACCATACAACGCCTCATACGGAGCCATCTCAATGCTAGACTGATAACTGTTGTTGTAGGCAAACTCAACTAACGGTAGATAATCTTCCCAAGACAATTGAAAATCCATCACACAAGCCCGTAACATATCCTCAAGTATCTGAATGGTTCTCTCGGACTGACCGTCGGTTTGAGGATGAAATGCCGTGCAAAAACATAGCTTAGAACCCAAGGCTTCATGCAATGCTCTCCAAAATCTAGAAGTGAATCTCGGATCTCCGTCGGAAACAATACTAACCGGAACCCCGTGAAGTCTAACAATCTCCTTCATATATAACTGAGCTAACTTCTCCATCGAGAACTTGGTTGACACCGGAAGAAAATGAGCCGACTTTGTCAATCTATCCACAATAACCCAAATAGCATCCTGTAGGTGTTAGTGCCCTAGGCCTATAGAGATAGACCTTTATGTAATGTCATTGTTCATTTATATATGAGATTGTTTCTTTGATTATTATATATGTTTGCATGTTTTTAATTATAATAATCGTGTCCCTAGTACTTATGAAGCACTAGTATGAAGTCTAATGGATAATCATGTGATGATTATATGCATGGAGATGCACATTAGATTCATGGGTACTTGTTAGAGAATAAGGTACTGGACTTGACCCATTATGAGATTTATGTCATGGTCAAATGTCATAATTAAATCTCATATAGTCATATCATTGATATCCTTTGACCTGAGATTATCATCGTCTTCCGCTCGATGAATATCATGTTTGATATAGTTTAACGTTGTCTTTAACCGAATGACAATAAGGGCTATCATTGGCATGGTATGATTCTTGTTGGGAAGAATGATAAGTCAAGATGGAAATTGTCCCTCGTAAAGAGAGATGTTTGCTTGGCCACTCGTAAGTAAGATTGATGTAGTGCATGGCCATGCCCGAATGAATTAATGTGATTAATATCATTCGATTAATCAATTTACTTGGTAACGAGAAAGCATTGGACAATATGAGTTGACATGGACCATGACTCATGTTCAATATAACATCGTGTGACAATGGGATTATGATATGTTCTATGTAGGAAAATCGAACTTGATATTATACTATTTGGGTAGGCATGATGGCTTGCTAGAGTCCGCTCATGTCTTATGAGGATCGATATGATCGGACTCATTGCCAACATAGTATGGTCCTATGGGGTCACACGCATCGAACGAATTGTCAAAAATGAAGAATATGGGTTTTCTGTGCTCAGGGGACGACTCGTCCCCAAGGCTGAACCAAGTCGTGCCCTTAAGGGGGACGGATGATTCAGTGGGGGTGTCCTGAGGGACGACTCGTGCTCTGGGGCACGAGTCGTGCCCAAAGGGACGACTCGTCCCATGAGCAAAGCCAAGTCGTGCCTTATGAAGGGATGCCAGGATCAGTGGGTTGTGCAAAGGGGACGACTCGTGCCCTGGGGGACGAGTCGTCCCGTCGGGCCTGGACTGATACGTAAATGACCTAATTTTAGGGTTTTCGCAAAAGGATTTTATTTGTAACGTATAAATACTTGCCCCTGGTTGCCCTAGCCGTCATTTAGAACGTTTTGGCTTTAGAAAAACACCAAAAGTGAGAGATTTCAATTGAGAATTGAGAATCAAACACCACCAAATCCATTGTTCTTCATTGATTGAAAGGTGTTTCAATCAATAGGATCTAGCAATCCTCCTAGAAGAGTTCTAGGGTTCGTTCTTCGCGTGGATACACATAGAGGATCTTCGCTCGTCAAGATCTATAGTTCACGATTCGCCGTTCGTTCATCAAGGATTAACAAGGTCGTTCAATCTGGAGTCGGGTCAAGTTTATCAAAGGCAAAAGCATTCAAGGTTGGTATTTCTATTTCATCTTTCTTAATTAATCATCTAGAACGGATTCTAGGGCTTGGGGTTTTCGAGTTAATTTTGCATTATTCCGCTGCGCATGGACCCTCGAAACCCAACAGTGGTATCAGAGCCCCGTTCATGATGTTTAGTTAGATAATCATGATAATTGTGTAATGTGATTATATGAATTTTCATGATGTGCATGATCTAGAATATGAATTTATATGGGATTTGCTTATGGAAGTAATTGTATATGTAGATATGCCATGATTATGAATTGAATTATGTGATTAATGTGATTAATCTATAATATGGATTTTGATGTATTACTTAGTATATAGGCTAGAAGCCAAGACCTTCCCCGCAGGCACTTCTGGGAAGTGTGGGATAACTTTGGATACGATGCCGCGTACTAGTAATTACTGATCAAATATGATTTGTGTTGCATCATTCCACGTTTATAATTATGCTCATATAGTTTTCATGAATCAACCTTGGCATGTAATTGATAAGCATGAAAAATTGAACCTTCTTTGTAATTTGAGTTTGTTTTATGCCACCCGTGTTTAAACACTTGTGAGTACACGTATAGTTTCATGTAGGCTACGCCACAGCGAGGTACATTGATTCTATCTTTGTATGATCAAGATGAGCAAATAGTGATTGCTATACGTTTAACATGGTTGAACTCAATTAGGCTATCAAAACAGTTTTGGGCCTAAGGCATAAGATGAGATTGAAACATGTGACATATGATGTCTATAATCTCATAATGATCTAAGAGTCATATATAGATATGATTGATAAATGTTATCTACCTTTTTAGTTTAATTTTGAGCAGTCGTGCCATAGCCGACTTGAAATTAAATTAAAGTTGGGTCTTAGCCTATTAAATTATATTACACATGTTTGTATAAGAAGGTTATATAATTTAGTGGGAGTATTTGTGAAATACGTTAATTAATCTCTTAAATGAATTGGTACTTATATGTGTTCATATCTTGTTGCATATCTTTGTAGATCAATGGCTGTAAACAATAATCAAAACATGTCATCGCGATCGGTCCTTGAGAAGGACAAGTTAGAGGAGAATGGCAACAACTATGTGGATTGGATCCGCAGCTTGGGAATTGTTCTCAAACAGAAAGGAAGTTGTACATTCTCGATGGACCCGTTCCACCCGAGCCTGCTGCTAATGCAACTAAAGCGGAAAGGGACCAACATAAGAAGCATGTGGATGATTCTATTGATGTTGGTTGCCTGATGCTTGCTACCATGTGTAAGGCTCTTCAGAAGGACCTTGTACATATGGAAGCCTATGATTTGGGAAATCATTTAAAGGAAATGTTCCAGTTGCAAGCATGTACGGAAAGGTTTGACACTATGAAGGCTCTTCATTCATGCAAGATGATTGAAGGACAACCTGTTGGGCCTCATGTGTTGAAAATGAAGGGTCACCTCGAACATCTTGAGAGGCTTGGATATCCTATCCAGTTAGAGCTGGCTACGGATATGATATTGCATTCACTCCCTGAAAGTTATAATCAGTTTGTTCTGAATTATAACATGAATGGGGTGAATAAATATCTGTCTGAATTGCATGGGATGCTAAAGAATGCGGAGAACAATATTACCAAGAAAACCAATCAAGTGTTGATGGTGAATAAAGGAAAGGGGTTCAAAAACAAGGGTAAAGCAAAAGTTACTAAACCGGAGGCAAAGGTTGCCGTTGCTGAGAAGCCTAAACCCAAATCCCAAAAGGATGCGGTGTGCTACCATTGCAAGGAAACCGGCATTGGAGGCGTAATCGCAAGCTTTATCGGGAAGGATCGAAGAAGAAGGGCAATGAGATTGCCATGACTTGTGTATCTATGTGATAGATATTTTACTTTCTACCTCTAGTTTTTGGGTATTAGATACCGGATGTGGATCTCACATTTGCCTAAATGTGCAGGGACTAAGGAATAGGAGGTTGCTCAAAGAGGGTGAAGTAGATCTACGGGTTGGAAATGGAGCAAGAGTTGCTGCATTGGCCGTAGGGACTTACGAAGTCACTTTACCAAGCGGATTAATTTTAGTTTTAAATAACTGTTATTATGTTCCGGATTTGAGCGTAAACATTATTTCTATTTCATGTTTAGACAATGAGGGTTACAATTTTCTTATTGCGAATAAGAAATTTTCAATTTATTTGAATGACATGCTTTATTGTGTTGCTCATTCTTTTAATGGCCTTTATGTCTTGGATGTTGAGAATAATGTTGATAATGTCTATCATGTTAGTAAGAAATCCAAACCAAATAATGTGAATGACACATATAAATGGCATTGCCGTCTTGGGCACATAAACGAGAAACGCATCTCTAAACTCCATAAAGATGGATATTTAGACTCATATGATTATGAATCATATGATGTTTGCGAGTCTTGTTTATTGGGCAAGATGACTAAGGCACCTTTTACTAAGAGTAGTGAAAGGGCTAGTGATTTGTTGGCCCTTGTACATACTGATGTATGTGGACCAATGAATAGCATTGCTAGGGGAGGATTTCGGTACTTCATAACGTTCACTGATGACTTATCAAGATATGGCTACGTCTATTTGATGAAGTACAAAAGTGAAACATTTGAGATATTTAGAATATTTCAAAGTGAAGTACAAAATCAACTTGGCAAAACTATTAAAACACTTCGATCCGATCGAGGTGGTGAATATTTGAGCCAAGAATTTGACGATCATCTGAAAAGTTGTGGAATTGTTTCTGCATAACTTACTCCACCCGAACACCACAATGGAATGGTGTGTCCGAGAGGAGAAATCGAACTCTATTAGATATGGTTCGATCGATGATGAGTCAAGTGAACCTTCCTATTTCCTTTTGGGGACATGCACTGGAAACAGCTGCTTTCACACTTAATAAGGCCCCTACTAAATCGGCTCCTAAAACCCCACATGAGATGTGGCATGGAAGAAAGCCTAGCTTATCTTTCATGAAGATTTGGGGATGTGAGGCTTATGTAAAGAAATTGGTTTCTGAACATAAACTTGCACCTAGATCTGATAAATGTATTTTCGTTGGTTATCCTAAGGAAACGAAAGGATATCAATTTTACAACCAATCCGAGAACAAAGTGTTTGTTGCTCGAAACGGTGTCTTTCTAGAGAAATAGTTTCTCTCTAAAGGAACTAGTGGGAGTAAAATTGATCTTGAAGAAATTCAAGAACCTGAAAATGTCATAGAGCCAATAGTAGAGATGGAACCAAATTCACAAGCTGTTGTGGAACCGGTTCAAGATACACAAGTTCTTCGCAGATCGGATAGGATACGATCCGAACCTGAGAGATATGGATTTCTCATGAAGGAAAGTAATGAAGTAGAAATCATTGAGAATGATGAACCTACTTCCTATCAAGAGGCGATGTCCACTCCTGATTCGAACAAATGGTTAGGAGCCATGGAATCCGAAATCAAATCCATGTACGATAATCAAGTTTGGAACTTGATTGATCCACCCGAAGGTGTAAAAACCATAGGGTGCAAGTGGGTTTTCAAAAAGAAAACCGACATGGATGGGAAGGTACATACTTATAAGGCTAGGCTAGTTGCTAAGGGGTATAGGCAGATTCATGGCGTTGACTATGATGAAACCTTTTCGCCCGTAGCAATGCTTAAGTCTATTAGAATCCTAATTGCCATAGCCGCATATTACGACTATGAGATATGGCAAATGGACGTCAAAACAGCGTTTCTTAACGGAAACCTACTTGAGGATGTATACATGATACAGCCTGAAGGGTTTGTCGATCCAAAGGATTCTAACAAAGTGTGTAAGTTGAGAGATCCATTTATGGATTGAAGCAAGCTTCCCGGAGCTGGAATCTACGTTTTGATGAATCAGTCAAAGAGTTTGGCTTCATCAAAAATGAAGATGAACCTTGTGTATACAAGAAGATAAGTGGGAGCATAGTGCTATTTCTGGTATTGTATGTCGATGACATCTTACTCATTGGAAACAATGTTCCTGCACTTGAGACTGTAAAGTCCTGGTTAGGAAAATGTTTTTCAATGAAAGATATGGGTGAAGCGGCTTATATCCTTGGTGTCAAGATCTATAGAGATAGATCAAGAAGGATGATTGGTTTGAGTCAGAGTACATATATTGACAAGGTCCTTAGAAGATTTCGCATGGAAAATTCTAAGAGAGGGAACTTGCCAATGGGACATGGCATTACTCTTAGCAAGACTCATTGTCCTAAGACAAATGATGAGCGAAAGAGGATGAGTGATATACCATATGCTTCGGCAATTGGGTCTATCATGTATGCCATGTTATGTACTAGACCCGATGTCTCGTACGCTCTAAGCGCAACGAGTAGATACCAGTCTGATCCTGGTGAGAACCATTGGATAGCTGTCAAGAATATCCTTAAGTACTTGAGAAGAACTAAGGATGTATTCTTGGTATTTGGAGGAATGGAAGATGATCTGGTTGTAAAGGGTTACACAGATGCAAGCTTCCAAACTGACAAAGATGACTATAGATCGCAGTATGGTTTTGTGTTTATGCTAAATGGAGGTGCTGTTTGTTGGAAGAGTTCCAAGCAAAGCACTGTTGCTGATTCTACAATAGAAGCCGAATACATAGCAAAGACGGATGCGGCTAAGGAGGCGGTTTGGATCAAGAAGTTCGTTAGTGACTTAGAAGTCGTTCCGAGTATCACTAACCCGATAGAGTCGTTCGTGACAACAATGGTGCTATTGCCCAAGCAAAAGAACCAAGGTCACATCGGCGATCCAAACACATTTTGAGACGCTTCCACCTCATTCGAGAAATCTGTGAAAGGGAGGACGTCAAGATATGCAAGGTACCAACGGATGACAACATCTCGGACCCTCTCACCAAGCCTTTACCACAAGCTAAACATGATGGTCATGTTAGATCCATGGATATAAGATACATGAATGATTGGGCCTAGTGCAAGTGGGAGACTGTAGGTGTTAGTGCCCTAGGCCTATAGAGATAGACCTTTATGTAATGTCATTGTTCATTTATATATGAGATTGTTTCTTTGATTGTTATATATGTTTGCATGTTTTTAATTATAATAATCGTGTCCCTAGTACTTATGAAGCACTAGTATGAAGTCTAATGGATAATCATGTGATGATTATATGCATGGAGATGCACATTAGATTCATGGGTACTTGTTAGAGAACAAGGTACTGGACTTGACTCATTATGAGATTTATGTCATGGTCAAATGTCATAATTAAATCTCATATAGTCATATCATTGATATCCTTTGACCTGAGATTATCATCGTCTTCCGCTCGATGAATATCATGTTTGATATAGTTTAACGTTGTCTTTAACCGGATGACAATAAGGGCTATCATTGGCATGATATGATTCTTGTTGGGAAGAATGATAAGTCAAGATGGAAATTGTCCCTCGTAAAGAGAGATGTTTGCTTGGCCACTCGTAAGTAAGATTGATGTAGTGCATGGCCATGCCCGAATGAATTAATGTGATTAATATCATTCGATTAATCAATTTACTTGGTAACGAGAAAGCATTGAACAATATGAGTTGACGTGGACCATGACTCATGTTCAATATAACATCGTGTGACAATGGGATTATGATATGTTCTATGTAGGATAATCGAACTTGATATTATACTATTTGGGTAGGCATGATGGCTTGCTAGAGTCCGCTCATGTCTTATGAGGATCGATGTGATCGGACTCATTGCCAACATAGTATGGTCCTATGGGGTCACACGCATCGAACGAATTGTCAAAAATGAAGAATATGGGTTTTCTGTGCTCAGGGGACGACTCGTCCCCAAGGCTGAACCAAGTCGTGCCCTTAAGGGGGACGGATGATTCAGTGGGGGTGTCCTGAGGGACGACTCATGCTCTGGGGTACGAGTCGTGCCCAAAGGGACGACTCGTTCCATGAGCAAAGCCAAGTCGTGCCTTATGAAGGGACGCCAGGATCAGTGGGTTGTGCAAAGGGGACGACTCGTGCCCTGGGGGACGAGTCGTCCCGTCGGGCCTGGACTGATACGTAAATGACCTAATTTTAGGGTTTTCGCAAAGGGCTTTTATTTGTAACGTATAAATACTTGCCCCTGGTTGCCCTAGCCGTCATTTAGAACGTTTTGGCTTTAGAGAAACACCAAAAGTGAGAGATTTCAATTGAGAATTGAGAATCAAACACCACCAAATCCATTGTTCTTCATTGATTGAAAGGTGTTTCAATCAATAGGATCTAGCAATCCTCCTAGAAGAGTTCTAGGGTTCGTTCTTCGCGTGGATACACATAGAGGATCTTCGCTCGTCAAGATCTATAGTTCACGATTCGCCGTTCGTTCATCAAGGATTAACAAGGTCGTTCAATCTGGAGTCGGGTCAAGTTTATCAAAGGCAAAAGCATTCAAGGTTGGTATTTCTATTTCATATTTCTTAATTAATCATCTAGAACGGATTCTAGGGCTTGGGGTTTTCGAGTTAATTTTGCATTATTCCACTGCGCATGGACCCTCGAAACCCAACACATCCATCATCTTCGCAGTAAGAGGCAAACCCGAAACTGTGAGTACGCCAATCCAATTCGCAACCTTTCCAGATGCATTTTAATATGATAAAATTGCATTAAGGGGCGTTTTGGTAAATTTCCGATCCGTTCCGAGACTTCCAAAAACATTTCATAGGTTTCTCGCTAAGGAAGTATTTTTTAGTATTTTTCCCGAACAAAAGGACCTACAAGGAATTATTGGCTTTGGACCTTTAAGGAATTAGCCCGAAATGTTCTAGGACCAGTTTCTGGCGCCATAAATGGTTATTGATTCGTCCCGTCGTGCGACAACTTGAGGCATGGAAAAGCGATACGTTGGGTTGTGCGACATCATAATCCAATTTCCAAATCTACGTTTAAATAGCTAATTCTGTCATTTGGAAAAGGGGGGATCACACACATCACACACAGACCTTCTCTCTTTCTCTCTCAAGACGTAAACACCTCTCTCTCTCGCTCCTTTCTCTCTCTAAACACAATTGCCCTCCCTGCGTCGTCTTCTTCCTCAATCCAAGCTCTCTCTCCGGCCAAACCTTCACCAATCCCCTCTCCGATCTCAAAACCAACCGGCGACCTTCAATCCAAGCCTATCACCGATCCAATTTCCCTCACATCCAAACCAAACCAACAAACCGCTTCTTCAACAGAGTTCCTTCCCTCCCAGCCACGGCCGTCGCCTCCTTCTCACCTCAATAGTCTATAAACCAGCCTGAGTTATCACCACTACCGCTCCGCCAACCACAGTCATCGCCATCTCTCAATTTCCCCCCAAAACCGATCACCTCCTTCCCTGTTTACAGAGCCCTAAGCCATTCACAGCCATCGCCCCCCAAACAACGCCAACCATAGCCACCGTTGTTCCATATCCACACCAAAAACCTCCCCAAAACCGTCTAAGCCCTTCCCCTGCTTCCAGAGTTCAAGTCCGTTCCAAGCCCTTGCCCAAACGCACGTACTGGAACTGCCAAGCTACTCAATCTGGGATCTGAGCTCGTTCTGTTCCGAAGCTGATTGAAGGCCCTCTATACCGACGTGGTATAGAGAGCGTGGACTACAAGGGTAACTCTCCTTTCTTCTCTCTCGCACAAGCTGTTAATTCTACTCAGTTCGATGTAATGGTTCAATCCTAAAACCGCAATCTCTCTGTTTAAATATTAGCTTCTGTGATCTGCCTGTTGGTTTGTGTTAATTGTTTGGTTCCAAATCACTTGCCTGGTGTATGATGTTTGTTGATTAAACTTCAAATTGGGTGTGGATCATTCATATACACACTCATTTGAAGTAAATTTGTGTGGATCCCTATGTTTAAGTTCAGGCTGTGTTATTGATATTCTGGCTATTTGGTGTTGTTGATATTATGGCTATTTGGTGTTGTTGATACTATGGTTGTTTGGTGTTATCGGTATCCTGATCATTTGGTGATTGTTGTAGTGTGAGTTCTGTAAAACCTCTGCAAAGGGCCTTGTTGTGTCACGCGACACAACTGAACCCTCAGGTCATGTGTCACGCGACACAATGAATCCTATGCAGCAGGTTCAATTTCAGTTGTAAGTCTTGTTCCTCCTCGTTGTAAAGTGGGATGTGGCCTCCCAGAGTGATTGGCTCACAAATTGTATTTCCCCCTGTTGAGCAATAAAACAAAGCATTGATTTGCATTTTAATACATATCTTGTCATACACACTTTGCACACACATTTGAATGAATTGGATGTTGAACATTGAAAGACTCATCCACGGACGAGGCGTGTTGGGTGAACTCTCGGTTCTTCCCAACACGTAACCTGACCCCCGAACCCATTTTCTCATATTAAAAAGGTTTTCAATGTTTCCTCTAAAACGGCGTGGGACTCCTTTATTTTATTTTTCGGCGAGCATTCATTCAGAAACGAAATCCATCGAAATCCCTTCCCATTTCCACTCCGGAATATCTAATGGTTGAAGTAGTCCCGCCGGTCTCTGATATTCTGCCTTTATTTGTTGACAAGTTAAACACTTAGACACATAATTCGCAATTTCCCTTTTCATCCCATTCCACCAATATCCCCGTTTCAAGTCTTGATACATTTTCGTACTACCCGGATGAATCGCAAACTTGGACTTATGACCATCCTCTAGAACACGCCTCTTGATTTCCGGTGATGAAGGAACACAAATTCTTCCTTGGAAGGTTAAAATCCCATCTCTATTCAACGCGAATTCCCCGGCTTTTCCCTCTTGCACTTGATCTAAATTTTTTTTCAACTCCGGATCACTTTGTTGAGCTTCCTTCAAATCTCCATACAATATAGGAACGGCTCGTACATTCGCAAGTATTACTTCACTCCTCAACTCTTGGGTATTTAAAGGTGTCACATAAGCCTTTCGGCTAAACGCATCCGCCACAACATTGGCCTTCCCCGGATGATATGAAATTACACAATCAAAATCCTTCAAGAACTCTAACCATCTTCTTTGTCGGTTATTCAACTCCTTTTGGGTAAACAAATACTTCAACCTCTTATGGTCGGTGAAAATCTCGAATCTCGCCCCATAAAGATAATGTTTCCACTTATGCAACGCAAACACAATCGCCGCCAATTCCATGTCATGAGTAGGGTAATTCTGTTCAGCCGGTGATAACTTCCTAGAGGCATACACAATCACTTTCCCATTTTGCATTAGTACACATCCCAATCCCACCTTCGAGGCATCACTATAGATAACAAAATTCTCACAACCATCCGGAAGGGTAAGAATAGGAGCCGTTGTCAACCTCTTCTTCAACTCATTGAAACTTGCTTCACACCTGGAATCCCATACAAACGATACAGCTTTCCGAGTCAACATTGTCAACGGAGTAGCTATCCGAGAAAAACCCTCAATAAACCTTCGGTAATACCCCGCCAAACCAAGAAAGCTACGAACTTCAGTCACAGTCGAAGGTTGCTTCCAATTAACCACGGCTTCGATTTTTGAAGGATCCACGGAAATTCCCGAACTCGACACTACATGCCCTAAGAAAGAAATCTGCTCAAGCCAAAACTCGCACTTGCTGAACTTGGCGTACAACTGCTTCTCACGAAGAACTGACAAGACAATCCTCAAATGATTTTCATGCTCCTCTCGGGACTTAGAATAAACAAGGATGTCATCTATGAATACCACCACAAAGCTATCAAGATAAGGCTTGAAGATACGGTTCATCATATCCATGAATACGGCCGGAGCATTAGTCAACCCGAAAGGCATTACAACAAACTCATAATGACCATATCTCGTTCTGAAAGCTATTTTTGCAATATCATCCGGTCTAATCTTCAACTGATGGTATCCGCTTCTCAAATCAAGTTTAGAGTAGATAACGGAACCTTGAAGTTGGTCAAACAAATCATCTATATGCGGAAGAGGATATTTATTCTTTATGGTGGCTTGGTTCAACAAACGATAATCAATACATAATCTTAAGGTACCATCCTTCTTCCGAACAAATAAAACCGGTGCTCCCCAAGGTGACACACTTGGGGGAATAAAACCTCGGTCTAACAATTCTTGCAACTGAACCTTCAACTCTTTTAATTCAGCCGGAGCCATTCTATAGGGTGCTTTAGAAATAGGTGTGGTACCATGCACTAGGTCAATACCAAATTCTACCTCACGATCCGGAGGCATAGAGTACTCACTTGAAAACACATCACTAAATTCATTAACAATCGAGACATGAGCTAATTCGGGGGACTTCTTATTTGAATCTACCACATAAGCCAAGTACCCCGCACACCCCTTAGATAGCATTTTTCTAGCCTTTAAAGCAGAAATAACATGCAAATTGAACATAGATTTGTCCGCATCAAATATAAAAGTAGGCACATCAGGCATAACAAATGAGACTCGCTTTCTACGACAGTCTACCAAAGCATGACACTGACTCAACCAATCCATCCCAAGGATCACATCAAAGTCACGGATTGGTAACTCGACCAAATCCACCGGCAATACATGCCCACATATAGTCACATCACAACCATGATATATCAAAGAAGATGCGAGGCACTCTCCCATAGGAGTAGAGACCTCCAACACATAAGGCATAGATACAGGCAATTTATGCAATGCAAATGCAAAATGAGATGCCACAAAAGAATGGGAAGACCCGAGATCTATAAGAATGCGAGCCTTAACTCCTGAGACAGGGACTATACCTCTAATGACCGCATTAGGATCGACCCCTCCTCCACCCAAGGCGACCACTCGACCTTGCACTCTCTCCTTGGGTTTCCCATCGATATCTCTCTACACACCACTACCTTGTCCCCCTTGTCCGCTACCCGAAGCTTGCTTCCTTTGCCACTTGGGACAATTCTTCCGAAAATGGCCTGTTGCCCCACACTCTAAACATTTTCCTTGCTTGCTCCAACACTTATCCTCTGAATGTCCTGGCTTCTTACAATATCCACACAATGCCCCATACTGACCTGGAGTTGAACGGTTTGTCGGAGCCGCCACATTTCCTCCTCTGCCTGCTCTCGAAGCTGATGTCCTTGATTGCCCTCTATTCTGCCCCGAACCTTGACCTTGGAACCTATTCCTACTTCCACCTTTGGATTTACTACGATGCTCTTCAATATCATTCTCAATCCGGTACGCCATATTCACGGCCGCTTGATAGTTGATGAAGTCACGCGTCAATAACTGCTTCTGGAACTCCACCCTTAAACCTTTCACGAACCGGTAGATCCGCCTCTCTTCTTCCAACACCAAATGAGGACAATAGCGGGTTAACTCTGTAAACTTGGCTGAATATTGTGCTATGGTCATTGTCCCTTGCTCCAATTTCAAGAACTCTACTTTCTTCTTATCCCTAGTAACCATTGGAATAAAATGATCCTGGAACTTGCGTGTGAAATTCTCCCAAGTCTGCGGTGTAAGGTCTCGATCCCAGCCATCCTTCACTACTTGCCACCAATGCTCAGCCGATCCCTCTAACTTGAAAACAGCGCATCTCACATTTTCTGCATCCGAACTCTCCATTACCGCGAAAATCTTATTCATAGCTTCAAACCATCTCTCCGCCTTCACCGGATCCGGATCTCCGTTGAAACTAGGGGGAGACATCTTCACAAATTTCTCTAGGCCATGGTTCCCTTGCCTACCTTCTGGTTGCTGTTGTGCCCTACCTTGATTCTGATTTGCCATATTCTGAAGAAATACTCGAAACATATCCATCATTTCGGCATTCGGATTACCAACAGTGCCCAAAGCCCGATCCTGATCGCCATCATTTCCCGCCATTAGAACAAACTCCTGCATTAAACACTCGACGTCAGTTATCGCACACTCTCACTCAGCTAGACTTTATCCAAGAACTCTAACCGAGCTCTGATACAACTGTGAGGACCCCGACCCGAAACCTAACATGTGTCCCGAGCTGGAGCGTCCCCGAACTAACTCAAATCACCTAAACTTTTTAAAACTTTAATTTAACTTACAAACTTAAACATACTTAACATAACCATTTCAAAATAACTCTACTCCTCTCCACATTGGAGTAAGAGTTGAATAACTTTGAAAGTAACAACCTGTTTTAGTGACAAAAGATTTCAGTTATAATGTAGAAATTAAGTTTAAAATATATACAAACTCCATACAGGAATTGTACCAAAAATACACTTTCTACGCCAACCTAAACATACCCCGACAATCCCCAAAATATCACTTCCAAACTCCTCTCCGCCCTTACTTGGCCGGTCCGCCTGTCTAGGGATCTAAAAACATTAAAGGGAGAGGGGTGAGAATAAATCTCAGCAAGCTATTATGAATGCAACAATATGCCAAATAAGATGCAACACATAACAAGTTGCACATAACACATTGGAAAAAATGTAAACACTTTACATTACCTCGGTTTACCTTTTCCCGTCTGAACATTAGTCGTACAACATTGGAGATAAAATCCCAATATTTAGTGAACCGCTTAAGCATTATTCACTTCTTATAAGACCCATTTTTCAGGGAACCATATAAGATAGTAGCAACTCTGTAAGGCTTTTGGCTCAATACAGATGCTATAACCCCGACCTGTAGCCACAGGAGGGGACGGTCACAGGTATAACTTAATCCGATCACATTAGGTCACACTTCCATAATTGATCGTATTATGTTATACCCCCAATCATCAGCTGATTAACACAAATTCAAGCACATAATAGTTACTTGAAATAAAATCCACAAAAGGGATAAGCAATATAGCCACATGGTAAAATATACTCATGTTCAACAATATCATAGTGCAACATTTATATAATACACTATGCATAGCACAATCAATGAATATGTATGAAAGTAAGGTAACAAGGTATCCTCAACCAACCCTACATAGTCAATATACAACAATACATGGCCTCTATAAAGACCCAAGCTCCATTTACCAAGTTTGAGTCACAATGGTTAAGTTACCAAACAAGGCTACCAATCGTTTTCCAAGCAATATTTAAAGTACTTCCATAATTTCATTTTTATCAATTAAGATGTCATTGTGTAGCCAAAGTATTCTACTTTAATCTAGGTTAAAGAGGATTCATTTTGGTTCTAGTTTGAATAGGTTTAAACAGCTCTAAAGTTGGTTCAAAGTTACCAGGCCAGGGCACGACTCGTGCCCCAGGGCACGACTCGTGCCCATTTGACCTTCCCCAGAATCATGCGTCCCCAACCAGGCACGACTTCAACTTACCTTTGGTCACGACTCATCCCACCCTCAGGCACGACTCGTGACCTGAGCCCAAAATTCAGAACAGAACTATAATTTCATCAATAGCTACACCAAGTTGATCCAAACCAAGTTTCCTCTGTTTTGTGAACATAAAAAGGTTTACTAACTTCACCAATATCATACTAAATCATTTCTAATCACATAGGATAGATTTAATCTATTTAATACTTAGTTTTTTTACTCATTAAACTACCCATTTCATATTTAACCTTTCTATTCCCATTTAAACCATACTCTTTCTTCTTTATCAACCTCCATGAACATCAATCTTATACCTAGGTCACTAAACAATTTCTCTACTCCAAGAAAGTGTCCTAACCACTCAAACAACATTTATAACAACAATATTAACATCAAATATAACATGAACATTTATTTGAAGGAAAGTCATAATAACTCACCTTAGAAATATGAGATGGATTAAGGATTTTCTTAGCTTGATGTGCTCTCTTAGTTGCCCCGAACATGAAAGTACAATCGGATTGCCAAATGGAGAAGAATTGAATGCCCTAGGAACTTGGAAGGGGAGGTTTTCATGGAAGAGCTTCCATGGAGATTTTTGGGAGGAAGGAAGAAGAAAATGATGAGGGGAAAATGGGGAGGTATGGGAGGGTTTGAAAATAGGGGAAGTGATGAGGGAAAAAGGGGTCATGGCCCCCCATGACTTCATTAAAGGAAGTCTTCCCATAAAAGGCAATTAGGTCCTCCAAGGTTTAGGATATAACAACAATCACCTTAACTTCTCTCTTTTACACAAGACAACCTAGCTATTTATATTTTATTTATTTCCAATTGCTAGGTCGTCGCCCGGAAGCGACTGTGAATGTGTGCCCAAAAATTTTTGTTTATTGGAATTCACGCGAGTTTGAAGACATCCGAGTTATTTGAAAAACGGAGTCGCCACGCCATTTTGATTACCTCAAAACTTTGAAAAAAAGGTTTTATGGGTTCGGAGGTTAAGTTACCCCTTGGGAAGAACGTTTGGCGTTCACCCAAAGTGCCTTGCCGGAGCAAGTCTCCCTAGATTTCATTAATCGTGTTTGCTTGCGTGCTTTCTTTGTGTGCATGTGTTTGAAAATAAGGGGGGGGGAATGTCCCAAGTTATCTTCCGGACGTACAAACCATTTGTTGGTTGTCGCTCGGGATTCCTTGGAATTTATGTATTTGGGATTATGATCCCGTCCTCATCTTATGACTTATGATCATCGCATTTTAAACCTCGGGACCCTCGGGACTTGCGTGATCGAGAGAATGACTCTCTTTTGGGTCAAAGATGAGGTTCTTTAGGAAGGAATGTCCTTAGCCCATCAATCCTACGCTTTAAGACGGTCGAGCTCGTATAGAGGCTTCGTACTCATTCTTAAGCGATAATTGGAGATATAGGGTTCAAGGTTATCCTTTTCCTAAAGAAATCATGAACCTTTAATGGAAGGAACGATGCAAAGATGAGAACTTTTACACCGGTCCGTTCCAAGGTTAGGGGAAAAGGGGAAATGCATGATAAAAATGACTCTTTAATGAAAAGATGACATTTTGGTTATAGCAAATGATGCTTTTTGATTGAAAGAAATGATCTTTATGCAAATGATGCATAAAGATAGCATTTTTATGCAAAATGATGCATTAGAAAAGGGGGTTTTGATGCAAAGGATGCATTTTTATTGAAAAAGATTTGATCTTTATATGCAAATGATGCATAAAGATAATATTTTTATTGGAAAATAGGGATTTTAGGTGCAAAGGATGCACCTTTATGAAAAAGACTACATTTTTATGACAAATGAGGTCTTAATGCATGCAAAAAAGGGGAAGGGGATGATCAAGATGTGATCTTTAAGCTACCAAGTCCCAAGCAAGATATATGAATGCAATGAGCAAGTATATCAATTAAAATGCAAGGTTAGGGCGTGCGAGGTTACCAATGACTTCCTTTGCTTCTCGGGACGGAGCTAGGAGGAGAGGTCGATCTTTGGTCTTCAAGGAGGAGGGATGTAGCTTCTTGGCCTTCCTTCTTCTTCTTCTTGAATTTCCAGCAGTTTCTTCACGTATTTCAGAGTGTATTGTGTATTTTTCTCATATATTGTGTGTGTTGAAATGGGTAGAGGAGGGCTCTATTTATAGGCAGTCTGGATAAGGCTAATGAAGCCGTGCGGCTGCAGGCCCTTCGCAAATGAGGCCGTGCGGTCTTATCCATAATGACTCAGCATTCTAGAACCATGCAAGGTGGCATTATTCTAGAACCTTCTCCCTAATTAAGAAAAACGTGTTTTCTTAATTAGGAAGGCTCCCTACAGCCCTTATTTTAATTTGGGACTGCTGCGGGACATTTCCGGAACACTAGGAAGGTCAGGGAATTACCGGAAACTTACCGAAATTGCCGGGAAATTTAACCCAAGGCATGAGCCAGATTTGGGTACTTACAGAAGCCCCTCGGCAACGTCACTTGCAAGGCGAGTGGGGTTGTCGATAGAAAAGGATCCGATCTGGCGAATGCCGAGACGGATTGGGAGACCAAGGTGGTCGAGTGGCTGAACCTTTTGGAAGGCTACCTACGTATCCCGGAGGAATCAAGCCAGGTCGTAGTTCGGGATTAGGATCCGCTGGGGAAGGAAGAAGAGAAACTTGGTCTCTTGCCGGGAAAAAGAAGAGAAAATGACCTAGGAGGTCAAGCAATTGATCCTACTGGGGATATGCTAGGAGTGACCCAGGTGGTCAAATATTTGAACTTTTATGAGGGGGCGCTTTATCACTGAGGAGTGACAAAGAAACAGGGTGACCAAAGTGGTCGAATGGCTGGACCTTTTATAAAAGGCTACCTACGTATCCCGGAGAAATCAAGCCAGGTCGTAGTTCAAGCATCACTAGATAGTTAGGAACGATGTCTAGGATCCTTGAGATTTTGACAATTCGGAGGCTGTCACCTGATGAAGCTAGAGCTTATGGCGCTATCTCTTTATGACGAAGATAGAGGTAACTTAAGTTGGGAAACTTGAGCGTACGTCACTATTCGCGGATAGTGGTATCACAAGTTGAAATGATTTGGGCATACGTCACTATTCGCGGATAGTGGTAGCACAATTTGAAATGATTTGGGCATACGTCACTATTCGCGGATAGTGGTAGCACAATTTGAAATGACTTGGGCATACTTCACTATTCGCGGATAGAGGTAGCACAATTTGAAATGACTTGGGCATACTTCACTATTCGCGGATAGAGGTAGCACAAGTTGGAATGACTTGGGCATACTTCACTATTCGCGGATAGAGGTAGCACAAGTTGGAATGACTTGGGCATACTTCACTATTCGCGGATAGAGGTAGCACAAGTTGAAATGACTTGGGCATACTTCACTATTCGCGGATAGAGGTAGCACAAGTTTAGAGTTCTGACAATTCGGAGGTTGTCACCTAGTGTTATCCCGTTATAACAGAATTAACGGAGGCGATTGGGAATAGAGCTTGATTGCTAAAGAGATAAGGGATATTTTCTGAAAAGATGTTATCTTGGTTAAAAGATAACGGAAATTGCATGCCCAGGTGGAAGGTCCAGGGCGGGATTGTAATTTATGCTCGGAGCGAATGAGGCCGCCCGGCATGAGATGGAGAAAAGAAGCCGTACGGCTAGAGACCTGTTTTTTCAGTTATTTAAAATCGGGTTTTGAACGGGCATTGGGCACTTGTTGCCGCCCACTTCAGCCGAGAGAGAGAAGAGAGAGAGAGAATTTCGAAATTCTTCAACCCCTTTTTTGCTTCCCTTTGATTTGAGATGGATCCGGAGGGCAATCCCATACCGAGGCAAGCAAGGAGAAACATCTCGGCGGCCGCGAGAAGGAGGAGGAAGGAGCTCGTGCGGACGGAGAGGAAGTATGACTTCCTTACGCCTCCATCGGAGCTTTACCCGGGGAGGAGGGAGCACAAATCGACGAACCCGCGATCGGTTGGGGTAAGCATTCTCATTTTGCTCAAATCCGATGATTTTGCTTGATTTTTGAATGATTTAGGGCTTGACCCGAATTATAGGATTTTGAATGATTTTTTGAATGATTTTGAGATGCATGAACAACCTATGAGGTTAAGAATGTGCAATGCGCAACTTGTTTGATGAAAATTATGAGAATGACTCACTTTTTTCTCGCAAAATGAAGTAAGAATGAGAATTTTTTCAAAATATGAGACGGAGTTTTTGCCTTGTGCTAGAACTAGGTCAAAATTCTGATTTTCAATGAGAAAACATGATTTTGAAAATGATTCATGCATGCCATTTTTTTTATTTTTTTTTTGAAAGAATAATGCTTATGTGCAAAAAATTGTGATTTTGTGCTTTAGGAAAGCAATGACGCGTTTCAAGTGATGAAAGACACGTTTTTGATGCAAAAGATATGCTAAAAAAACTTTTATGAATGCTTTTCTTTTGAAAATATGTGCACTTTTGAATATATGCATGCTTTTAAAATGATATGAAGGACTGACGCTTCTTTTTGATGTGCTTGTCTGCCGGGAGAACAAGTCTAGAGGACCGTCGGAGATTGCGGTTAAGCTTTGGCAGAGGATGCCGGATTTTGAGAAGAATGGGGCAAATCCCAAGCAGCTGGTGAGGGCTACCGGCCTGGATGCATTTGTAGAGGCCATTGGTAGGGGTGTTCACATTACTTCTAAAAGCAAGGGCTTAGTCCGAGGCCCTTTACGAGTTACAGTGGGACGGTACACATAGCTTTCACCTGAGTGGGAGAGGCGCGGTGACTCCTGCCGATTTTACTGCTATTACGGGCTTACAGTTCACTGGGAGGCCCGTGACTTGGAGAGACCATATTACAGCCGAGGAGTTTCAGGCTTTGGTCGGGTTTGAGCTGATTTCCAAGGGGCTGGGGATGGAGACACGGAATGTCGAGGTGGCAGTTCAGACTTGCATGCGAGAACTTTGCCGCTAATGATGTGGCCCTTGCCCGGTGGCTAGAGCATTCATATGGTTGATGCTATCAGTCACCATTTTTGCTAATTCTGGGACACTAGCTATGACTTGCCTCCTCGACTCTCTGGAGGATGTGGATGGGATAGGGACGGTCTCTTGGGGAGAGGCCGGATTGGCGGAGCTCTACTTCTCTTTGGACATGTACAGTCGGAACAAGGCTTCGATGGGTTGCTTTTCTTTGCCCTTGAGGTAGTCTCCTTTTTTTCTTTTCTCTTTTCCCGTCTTGAGACTTTTATAAGAGAGAAAATGACCTTTTGATGTTTTGAACATGCGGGCTGGTTTTGCGAGGTGATCGGGTTCTTCCCTTGGAACCGGCAGTGATGTCACCATCTTCCCCGCTATGGTTCGTTGGAGGAGATGCGAGAGATAAATTCACTGGGAAGACCCGGATTACCTTCGACTACAAAATGGTGAGGCCGGTCATCAACGAGGATGGGCACGATGGAGTGGACTTCTACCCACAGGGCGGTATCCAGAGATTTTCTTTGGGAGATGCCATCGAGGTGACGAGGCGAGAGGAGGTGGCTCACAGGCGACATGTGATGTCATCTACTGGGGACCGCTTCTCGAGCGGCGCATGGCCATGTCCCTCCATTGGGCGCCATTACTCCTCGAGATCCTCCCGGCACGGATCTGCCGGCCCGAGATTGGCCGTAGGATGAGATAGCGAGGTACCGAGCGGGCGTAGGCTGCGGAGGAGTATTTTGACATGGACACCCCCTACGCCGTGTTTGTGGAGCGGCGCTTGAGGACGCCACGAAGCTAGTGAAGGCTGGCGGTCACTCGGGGATATGGGGAGGATGAGCCTCTTGACTCCGCCGATCCCTCCTGCACATCTGTCCTATGTGGTCCATGGAGTGCCGAGGAGGATGAGGATACTGTCCCCGATGCTAGGGAGCCCCGGTACACCTTGCCGCCTGATAGCACCGTAAGTGTACTCTTAGGGTCTTATTCCCTTTTTAGCTTTGATTTTACGCTTTTGCAATTTTACGAGATTTTCGAGATTTTTCTCTTCTTTTTCTCGGGTTCCGGCTCGTACTTACGATAGGGTCGGGCGAGAATAGGGGCCGGAAGGACATGTGCCGGTCTCTTCGAGGAAGCGCCTGCGCTTCGAAGGCGGCGGCGGATGCACGGGAGCACAGGCGCAAGAGACGGCACGTCGGGGGGCACGGCGTCTACCTCATCGGCCTCGGAGTACTCTTCCAGTGCCATGCCTCGGGCGGGGACCCAACGCTGACATTCTGGAGCAGCTGGCTGAGTACGGGCACGATAATGTCCATCTATCTGATGTGAGCGACCAGGAGGACTTGATGAGGGAGGCTAGCATTTATGAGCTGAGTAGCGATGAAGATGAAGAAGAATCGGAGGCCTAGGAGGTCTCTAGAGTAGATTTGGAACAAAAACAAACAGTTTACAATTTTTATGCACAACTTGTTTATTTTTTGCTTTATTTGGGCGCCGATGGGGCGAAAACATTGTATTTATGTTTTATTTGCTTTTCTACTTCATGCTTTTCAATTTGCATATTATCGAGCCTTGGGGCGACTTTTTTGCTTGGAATTGGGGCTGGGCCAAAATGATTTATAATGGTGTATAAATGCTTGAATGGCTTCTGGATATGTTTCTGTACAGGTTTTGGTTGAAAAAGTGGGGTGAAAACTCCCTTGGGCAGCAACTTTGGTTGCTGCAGAATTTTTTCTGCAGAGGGCTAATGTAGCCGTGCGGCATGGCCTTGAGGGCAAATGAAGCCGTGCGGCTAACAGTTCTGTCTGAGCTGGTTATTTTCTGAATAAAAGCAAGGCTTGGCCATTTCATTTCATTTTCACTCTAGACCTGTCCCAATTGTTCCCAGAGCATATTTTGGACCGAAAAGCACCCTCTTTGAACACTTTGCGATGGAGAAGCCCGTCAGATTGCAAAGGGGGAAGCGAGACCATTTTCTATCCGGTCTTCAATCTTGGGCGAGACATAACTTCCAAAATCACAAGGGACTGCTAGATTCTTCCTTCAAGATCAAGTCTTTATGGCATTTGAGGGATCTCCCGCCCGATTGGGATCTGTTGAGAGCCGCAGCAAAGTTCTGGGACGTCCGGAGACATGTTTATTGCTTTTCTTACAACGAAATCGTCCCAACGCACGAAGACTTCGTGAGCCTTGATTGGGGTCCCGAGACCGAGGCTATATCTATTCCGCTGATCGGAGACGTGCCGGTGACGGTAAAGCTTGCATCTTTTCTCGCAGATTCCTTTGGGAGAGGCCGAGAGGATGATGGTAGCCCCGGATAGGATTGACCTTTCGATATCCCGGCAGTGTTTGGGTCTCCAGATATGGCCGCGACCACGGTGGCTATGGATGCTTTCATTCTCTCGCGTATTCTCTATTTTGTTCACCGCCGAGTCCGTGGGGACTGGTCATAGTGGCCTCTTGGACATGGTCGAGACCGTGTGGCCGGGAAGGATATTGTCCCGCCGGTTTTGGGAGAGACATTTCATGGGATCGATAGGATGGCTCGGGAGACCGTTTCATGAGGTCCGGAGTCCGGCTATGTTGACTCGCGGCTACGAGGAGAGGCTCGGGGCTTTGCTCCGGGCTTTGCCGACCTGCCCTTGGGTGATTTCTGAGAGGTGCACCTAGGCAAAGCAGAATGTGGTAGCCGGGAGCCGATGATGGCTAGGCTATCCACTTCGGACATCCGTTGGTGGATACCACACCGGAGGTTGCGCACTGTGAGGATATTTCAGAGTCTTATGCCGTGAGGGTTCCGTGATTCTCGCCGGTCGTCCTTCTACATACCCCGCTTGGTATCCAGCAGCTTGGGGCTTTACAGAGCCATTGAGTGATTGGGAGGACATCCGGACCATGGAGGTGGTGTCATTGGATATGAGAGATCCAAATGCCTTCTCTTTCTTCTCGAGGGCTTGGACACATACCGCTTTCCCACCTGTGGCTATCCTCGGGAGCAGGAAGAGCACCATCTTGACCACCGTCTACTTGGACCGGGTACGAGAGGGAGACGGGAGCGACTCGTTATCTTGGAGGATAGACGTCGAGCTTTACTGGGAGCCGACCGTGACTCGAGTAGGACTCGAGGAGACCGAGGCTAAGGCGAGTTGCCATAACCAATCGTGTGACTTGGTCGAGATATGGAGGCTCGGTACAAAAGATTGTCCGAGGTCGCTCCTTCGACCGAGGCTCGAGGGAGGAGGTGCGGACTCGTGCCTCGGATAGAGAGCGCTTATTGACACGGGGTTGGTAGAGGCTCCAAATGAGGATACCGTAGATCGGGATGAGGGATACCGACATTATTGAGAAGAAAAGGAAGAAGACTCGACGAGGCCGAGGAAAAGGGAAGAAGATCAAGAAAACTCAATAATGACGATCGACAAGTCTTTTCTCAAGATCCTCTTATTGCCATTTGCAAACACATTAGTTTATTTAGGCATTTTATTGTATTTTAGATCTTTTTAGCGGTGTTAGCAGAGTTAAGAGGTAGACCGTGCTTGAACTCATCAAGAAGTTTTTAACTTGTAATGAACAAGGCATATTATCTTAAAATTAATCAAGACACATTTCATGGAAATTCAAATGTCTTTATTGATTGGGACCCGTTTTATGAAAACCGAAATGCCCTTTACTATTTAGGACGCACTTCATGGAAGCTTAATCGTCCTTTTTATTATTTAGGACGCATTTCATGGAAACTTAATCGTCCTTTTTATTATTTAGACCGAACCATATATGGCCGCCACGTTCCCCTTTTACAAGAAAGGCTAAGGGGCTCAGTCTTCGTAGTTCATTCTCGTGAACCAATTTTTTATGTGCACTGTCTTTTGCCTAGACCGCCCTTTTTGGGGTTTTCAACTTAGCCGGGCATTACTCTTTTTGCACTAAGATTTTTTTTTTTTTTTTTTTTTTTTTTTTTTATATATGTGCAACCCCGTCTTTTGCCTAGACCGCCCTTTTTGGGGTTTTCACTTAGCCGGGTATTACTCTTTTTGCACTTTTTCTTTTTTTTTTTTTTTTATCGTACATAGTATCTTCGGAGTTTATCACCGTTGACCGGGTGGACAAAGGGATTGCCATCCAAGTCTCGCAAGCTTCATTGCTCCTCCCGACGATTTTCTCGCACCACATAAGGGCCGATCCAGACGGGTTCCCATTTTCCCAGGGGTTGCTCTCTCGGTAGGGGGCTTTACTTTCAAGCACTAAGTCGCCCTCTTTGATATCTCTCGGCCTTGACCTTTTATCAAACGCTCGCCATTCGCCCGGTAGGCTCGGTGTGTTCCATGGCTTTTAGCCTTCTCTCGTCAAGGTGGCTAACTCATCATGCCGGCCGCGCAACCATTCCACTTCATTGACACTCAAGTTTTCCAGAGGACCCTTAATGACGGGATTTCCAACTCCACCGGTAACACCGCTTCCATCCCGTAAGTTAGGGCAAAAGGAGTTTCTCCCGTGGCCGTTCGACAGACGTTCGTAGCCCCGCAGTGCTAGGTGCAGCTTTTCGGGCCAATCACGACCACGGTGGCCATCTTCCCGATGATCCGCTCGAGTGTCTTATTAGCAGCCTTCCACGGCTCCATTGGTTTGAGGTCCGTACGGGGACGACTTGTGGCGAGTAACTCAATTCTCGACAGCTAGCCTATCGCAGCCTTCCTTCAAGTGTGACCCATTATCGAAATGATCTCGCTGGGCACCCCATATCTCGCACATTATGTTTTCTTTGATGAACCGGGGCCACTTTTCTCGGAAGTGAGGACCTTGTAGGACTTGGCCTCTACCCACTTTGTGAAGTAGTCAATGGCTACCAACACGAACTCGTGCCCATTGCTTCCTCGCCGGGATATTTTCCCTATCACGTCAATGCCCCAAGTTGCAAACGGCCAAGGAGTCGTCATGCAAGCATGTGTCATGAGGTGGGAGATGGTTGAGGTTGGCAAACCGCCGGCATTTGTCGCAGTTCGACGTGTTGAACGCAAATGCCGTTTCCATGGAGATCCAAGAGTAACCCATTCTCGAGGATCACTTGCATCGTGGCTCGGCATTCATGTGAGGACCGCAGTGGACCATTGTGACTTCGGCCATCAACTCTCCGGCTCTTTCTGAGTGACACATAAGAGGAGTGGTCCTTGATACCGCTTCTTGTATAGGTTGCCTCCTAGAATGACATAATGAGAAGCCAACCTTTTCGTGGCTTGTAAGCTCTTGGCTCCGATACCTTCTTTTGGTCTACCTTCTTCGTCTCTCGAAAGCCGACTCTCCGTCTTTGAGGAATTGGTAACTGATTGTACCAAGGTTCCTTTATAGGCTCAGTCCTGTGTCCACTTCACAAACAAAGCCGGGGCTTCTCTTCTACCCACTCAAGGGCTTTATGGCTTTTCCCTCGGGGATCTCTACCAATGAGGCTAGAGTAGCTAGGCATCCGCGAACTGCTCTTTTCCTCGCAAGTAGTGGAAAGTCACTTCTCCGAACCGTCCAACCAACTCCTCCATATGGGCATGATACCGTTGTAGATTAGGGTCCACAGCCTTCCACTTGTTGGAGACTTGGTTGATGATCGTGGCCGAGTCTCCGTAAACTTCGAGCTCCTTGACATTTCTTTCTAAGGCAGCCTCCAAACCAAAGAATGCAGTGCTTCATACTCGGCGGCATTGTTCGTGGCAGAAAGTTCAACTTGAGGGCTATGGGGGTATGCTCATCTTTCGGATCGACCAATAGCATTCCTACACCATTTCCTCTTTTGTTAGCGGCTCCGTCAAAGAACAACCGCCATCTATTTTCGTGCTCAACCGCAAAGATCCCTTCATCTCGGAAATTGGGGTTCGTGCCCTTTGCCTTCATTATCGGGAAATTCGCCAGTGATCTCGACAATGCTTGACCCGATGGCCTTTCGGTCACATAGTTGATGTCGTATTCTCGCCAAGAAGAAGGACCACTTCGCTAAACGCATCGAGAGGGAAGGCTTGTCAAAGATGTACTTGATGGGGTCCATTTTCGAGACCAAGTTCACAGGTGGGCTTCGCATATAATGCTTCAACTTGCCGACTACCTGCACTCGCTCCCGCACAAGTCTTTTCACATGCCGAGTAATTGAGCTCACTCCCCGTAGCTTCCTACCGACAAAGTAAATGGCATTTTCTACCCGAGAGTCTTTCTTCTCTTGAGCAAGCATAGCCCCAACCGCCGTGTTCATGATAAAGGAGATAGAGCAAGAGGCTTCGTCTATGTGGGGGCATAGTACCGGGGATGTACTAAGTATGCCTTGATCTCGGTCAAAGGCATCTTGGCATTCTTCGGTCCATTCTCAGTGTCCACATTCTTCTTCATGAGCTTGAAGATGGGCTCGCACATAGTGGTCAACCGATTGACGAAACGGCTAATGTACCGCAATTTACCCATGAAGCTTTTGACTTCGTCCTGGGTTTGAGGTGGCCTCATATCCATGATAGCTTTGATCTTTCGGGGTCAACTTCTATACCTCGCTCCGTGACCATGTACCCGAGCACTTTTCCCCTTGTCACTCCGAAGGTGCATTTGGCGTGGTTTAGTCTCATGGAATGCCGTCTCACCCTCTCAAAGAATTTTCGTAGGTCAACAAAGTGCCGCCCACCTTCTCCTTTGGAGTGGATTATCATGTCGTCTACGTAGACCTCAATCTCCTTGTGGATCATGTCATGAAAAAGTGCGGTCGCCGCCCTTTCGTAAGTAGCCCCAAAGATTCTTGAGCTCCGAATGGCATTACCGTATAACAAGAGGTTCCCACGGTGTGGTGAAGGCCGTCTTTTCTTGGTCTTCCTCGGCCATCTTGATCCGGTTGTAGCCTCGCAAAACCATCAACGAAGGATTTGACTTCGTAGCTGGCAAAGTGGAGTCCACCAGATGTCTATGTTTGCGTAGGGTAGTCGTCTTTGGGCCGGCCTTGTTCGCATCTCGAAATCCACACGCCAGCCGCACCTTCCCATCGCCTTGGTTACGGTCACGATGTTGGACAACCATGTCGGGTATTCAATAACTCGATGAATCCTACCCGCAGTAGCTTCTCAATTTCTTCTTTGACCCGTAGAGACCATTCCGGCTTGATCTTTCTCAGCTTTTGCTTTACCGGCTTAGCATCTCGGTGCTAGAGGGATTCTCGTGCTCTACTATCGAACCGTCTAGCCCCGGCATATCTTTGTATGACCATGCAAACACGTCGACGTATTCTCCGAGCAACTCGATTAGTCCGTCCCTTTCAACCCCCCGGAAGAAGCTTCCAATCGTGTCTCTTTAGGTTCCTCAATAGTACCCAAGTTCACACTTATCAAAATCTCCTCGGCAGCTGGGGCCCGGTTTTCCTCTTTTTCGAAACCCGCTTAAAGATTTCTTTAATGTATTGTTCGTTTAGTGTGTTTGCATCTTGTTCAAATGATTCATTATTAACCGTTGTTAAGTTTTGAGTTAATTTATCATTTGTTAAGTTGGCAATAAGAGGATAATCGTAAAGATTTGTCATTTCATTCAAGATAAGGGGAAAGATGACATCGATTACATTTTCATAATCCTCAGCGTGAGGCCTTCTGATGACTCGAGGACTGAATTCAAGATTCCCGACTCAACCGAATAGACAACACCGACTCGGACCCTACACTACTTATTGACTCGAGGGGGACTTGACAAGGGTTGGACCGGGATCTCACTCCTTCTTGCCGTCGCCTCGGGAAGTAGCAGCCTTGCCGCCGTTCTTCGTAAAGCCTGAGACTTCGAACCGATCAAAAGCTTGCCGGAAATCATTAACAGCCGGTGCATCGTGGAAAGATGGTGAGGGGAACTAAAGTAACTTGTTGCAATCTTCCAGCCTAGCTCTTCCGTAGAGACTGGACTCATCGATCAAGGGTCCGCTCATCTCATCAATGCACCGCCGATAACTCATTTTCTCTTTATCGATCTTGGACACCACGACCTACGCTGTAGCCAATGTAAGGGTTGGCTTGGATAATGTCGATGAAGTCTTCTTCGTAGGGGATCTTGATTCTTCCTTGACCGGCTACGTATTCAATAGGCTTTCGTGTTCTCGCTTCCAGATCTCGCTAGCTTCTCATTCAACTTCACGATGGCCACAAATTCAGCACTTTCTCGCTTCAAGAAGATCCCCGTACATGGGGATATCAGCCGGACTGTGCTTGGGGTGACGGGTTCTTTGACAGTTCTTTGGCATAACCGACATAGTAGTCGAACTTGCCCGAAGGCTCTCCCAAAGTTCCTACGCTCTTGTCCCTGCCTTCGTATCTTTCCTTAAGCTTTTGCCGTGTGGACTTTCTCTTCTTCTTCTTCCTTGAAGGAGCGTCCTCATTGATCCATTCTTGATACTCATACTCTAGGCGCCTTCGCAATCACATACATCATACCGTATGTGAGGCTTGGGTTGAACCGGGATAGCCCCTCCAACCGCTTGGTTATTACCGTTGTGGATTACCATGTTGGCCATTTTGACACCGACAAGCCGACAAAACCGAGGATTCTCGCGAACCGTCCGAGGATTCTCGCGCTAACAAGTCGCCGACCCTGTTCTCACCCACTTCTTTCTCGCCAAGGGAAAGGGATAGGAAAGGTTTAGACTCTGGTAGGTGTTTAGCCGAAGGCTCGTGCAATATGCAAATTAGAATCTTCAAGTTTACTTAAAACAATGTCTTTTATTAATATCTATTTGGTTGGAAAAGGGGTTCTCGCCCTTCTTTTTTCACAACTACTCTAGATCCCGGATCGCTGGGTTCCGTCACTACGTCTATAAGCCCCTCGTATTCCACCCGTATTTCGACCTCCCAGGTGGACAGCCCGGCGAGGGTCCTATAGGCACGCGGATCCCACCGACCGAGAGTAAAGAACGCTCCTATCGGGTCTAGCGGGTCATAGGACCTTTCAACGCACGAGCGATGCGGATTATAGTCAAGGCAATACCGGGAAAGTCTCGTCTCTCGCCTCGACGGATCTTCGACGTAGTTTCGCTTGAGCGAATGACGGTTTTTGACTTTCGTAATGTCCGAGAATATAATAGGCATGGGTCGGGCGGCAAAAGCCGGATGACACAAAGTTGTCACATTGAACTTCGTTGCATACGCAAAGGCGCGAGTCCTAATCGAAGTCAATGCCGGCCAAGATCTTGCCAATTTTTTCCTTGTCGGAATTTTGCGTAGCTTCGCTTGAGCGAAAGATCTTTTATTTTGGCAAAGACTTGGTCTTGACTCTTACGCATTCCGTGCGGGTCAAGGTCAATAGTCAATGCCTGAGTCAAGATCCCACCGATTTTTCCTTGTCGGAATTTCTGCGTAATTTCGCTTGAGCGAAAATCTTGGTTTCCGTTATGAGCTAAGGCTTCACCTTTACGTGGGTATGCAACCGGGCTATATGACACGGACTAGACCAAAACCAACCAAAAGTCACGGATTTTTGAAACGTGTGACACTGACCGTGCATTGGTCGACACCGGCCGCCATGGGGAGGTTGGGATGATTCCGTGCGCGCCCGGAGCATCGTAAGGCCGTCCGTGATCGCACTGAACCACCCTCGGGTTTGAAGGACGTGCGTGCAAAAGTGTACAGATATATCGTGTGCGCGTAGTGTGCGGTCTCCTAAAAATGTTCCTTTTGAGTTAAAACAGAGATTTTCATAAATGTGTTTTTAAAGGAATGATTTTCGGGACGGGGAAAATGCAACACATAAGCACGTAAATTTTCTCGGGAGCCTCAGTCACCATGGAGCCGAATAGCCCCAAGCCGCTAGGACTCGCTGGGCATTAACCATGATTTTTCCCGGTGGAATTGCCACCGAGGTCGTATGGTCGTAATCCTATGAGGATTAGCCGTACGACCGCATGGATCAATTTTCCAGTTCCACTCCTTTTGCTATTTTTCGGGTTATTTCCCGTTTCAAAGTATGCACAGATTCCAAGATGCAAATGATGCAATGCATGGTAAAAGAAAGCAAGCACGATTAATGAAATTGGCGATGGAGTCTAACCCGCTCAAAGTGGAAAAGCTTTTTGTATTTTTTTCAAAAGTTTTTTTTTTCGAAAAGGGATACCGGTACGTGGGATTGTTAAACCACCTTGTTATCCCAAGCCCCTGGGTTGTGGAGCGATACAGAAGGGTAAGTGGGGTCCACCTATATACCAAGTATCGACTTTTGTTTTGAAAATAAAGCTTTTCTCCTTTGGGATGATCCCCAATGAGTCGCCAAACTCGTGAATGTGTGCCCCAAAATTTTTGTTTATTGGAATTCACGCGAGTTTGAAGTCATCCGAGTTATTTGAAAAACGGAGTCGCCACGCCATTTTGATTACCTCAAAACTTTGAAAAAAAGGTTTTATGGGTTCTGAGGTTAAGTTACCCTCGGGAAGAACGTCTTCGCTCACTCCAAAGTGCCTTGCCGGAGCAAGTCTCCCTAGATTTCATTAATCGTGTTTGCTTGCGTGCTTTCTTTGTGTGCATGTGTTTGAAAATAAGGGGGAATGTCCCAAGTTATCTTCCTGACGCACAAACCATTTGTTGGTTGTCGCCGGATTCCTTGGAATTTATGTATTTGGGATTATGATCCCGTCCTCATCTTATGACTTATGATCATCGCATTTTAAACCTCGGGACCCTCGACTTGCGTGATCGAGAGAATGACTCTCTTTGGGTCAAAGATGAGGTTCTTTAGGGAAGGAATGTCCTTAGCCCATCAATCCTACGCTTTAAGACTGGCCGAGCTCGTATAGAGGCTTCATACTCATTCTTAAGCGATAATTGGAGATATAGGGTTCAAGGTTATCCTTTTCCTAAAGAAATCATGAACCTTTAATGGAAGGAACGATGCAAAGATGAGAACTTTTACACCGGTCCGTTCCAAGGTTAGGGGAAAAGGGGAATGCATGATAAAAATGACTCTTTAATGAAAAGATGACATTTTGGTTATAGCAAATGATGCTTTTTGATTGAAAGAAATGATCTTTATGCAAATGATGCATAAAGATAGCATTTTTATGCAAATGATGCATTAGAAAAGGGGGTTTTGATGCAAAGGATGCATTTTTATTGAAAAAGATTTGATCTTTATATGCAAATGATGCATAAAGATAACATTTTTATTGGAAAATAGGGATTTGTAGGTGCAAAGGATGCACCTTTATGAAAAAAGACTACATTTTTATGACAAATGAGGTCTTAATGCATGCAAAAAAGGGGAAGGGGATGATCAAGATGTGATTCTTTAAGCTACCACAGTCCCAAGCGAAGATATATGAATGCAATGAGCAAGTATATCA